>CAIGQQ010004837.1:13656652-13668472 GCA_903798035.1 Danio albolineatus | reverse complement strand
GGAGGCCCCCACACAATCATCATGCTCAATCTGGGACCCCATTTCACAACATATCCTCTGGATTTCTTCACTCTTAGAGTGTTGAGAATCCGCAAAGCTCTAATTGCTCTTTTACAGCGAGCGCCTGATACTACTGTTATTATCAAGACTGTAAACACTGGCTATAAGGTAACTTTTTTGCAAAGGGTTTTCAAACTCCATCCTGGAGGTCCACTGTCCTGTAGAGTTTAGCTTTAACTTGCCTCTGGAACCTAGTTAGACCTTGATTAGGTGGTTCAGGTGTGTTTAGTTAGCTAATAGCTAACTAACCAGGACAGCGGCTCTCCAGTTGCTGCGTCCCAGTTCATACTTCTACTACATCCTAAAAGTATGTACATTTTTGTAAAGGAAAAGTACTTTTGAGTGTATACTAGAGGAGTATGCATGCCTTTGGGACATAATACTTCTTGTTAACAGATCGTTATGTTGCATAGTTATGTTGCCTGTCATCATCTTGATACATCATCCACATTTTTTTTATATTTAATTACCTGCATTTTTGGAGAAGCAGCAGCAGGTTAACCTGCCATTCGCGAGTCTTTCATCTAAAGAAATTTCCTCAGCTGTTTGGATATTTATGCATTCAGAAATGAATGTCAAAACATACTTGGGTAGATATTAATTAATACTCATTCAAACAACTTTACTGAAGCCTCTTGATGCTTGGTCTCGAGTGTCCGCCATGTTTGTAGTTTATTTACACTATTTACTCGAGTTTGTAGTTCTAATCAAATTCATGTCCAATGCGCAATGTATTGTTAGCGGTTAGACTACTGACGGTTCTACACTTCAAATTTTTATGGAAGTAGTAGGCTGTCCTGAAACCTTTGGCAGTCTTTTGAACATACTACCGTTTGGGACATACTAATTCTATTTTCGAATGCTTTTTAGGATGGATAGTATATGAATTGGGATGCAGCAATTGGGTTTTATACAGTACCAAAGTGGCTGGTTTATGTATGATATCGATTTTTTTTGTCTGTCTTTATAACAGGATGTTTTTGGCAGTGACTGGTATTCTCTGCAGCTGGACAGAATTCTGCGCTGGGCTTTTCAGGATGTGGGTGTTTATATTCTGGATGTGTGGCAAATGACGGCGTGTCACTACAGCAAAGAGAACATTCATCCAGGCCCCACTATTATCAAAAATGAGATTGATGTTTTGCTGTCTTTTATTTGCCCTCACTGAATTAAAATGATCTTTACAGTTTTTTTTTTTTTTAACCGAGCAGTACTGTTTGACTTCACTGTTTAAACTATCATATAATAAACCGTTCTTTGATTTTTTAATCTGGTGTTTGCATGTTTCCACTCAAACACATAAGATTTTCTATACAGATTCAGACTCATCAACACTTAAAGATGTTTGTGTCAGTATATTAGTCTAAAGGTCGTCTATAAGCTATATTGTGTTCCAAAACAACATCAGTATTTGCATTTACTATACTGTAGATGATATAAGCATTTCAAACTTACAGGGCCCAAGCATACACCCGGCACAATAAGGCGCAAGACGTGTTTCCCCATTGTGTTGCCATTTTCAGACCAGCGCAACCCTAATTTTCCTGTTTTCCACCATGTTGTTTAAATAGCAAATCCATTGTTTGCACGTTGCTATTTTGAGAAACTAAAATAGACTGTGCAATAGACCAGCTGAAAGCAGGTCTAAAGTCCAGCGCAGAGCGTGCTAGTTGTGTGCCTCTCTTACACATTGCTTAAAACATGCAGGATGTAAAGCAATACGCACATATCATTACAAATAAAACAGAAATAAAGGATTAAAATATTACAAAAATTATTACTTTCTACATAAATATAAAAACTACTGCCTCCATGCCCTCTTCACCTCAGGGGCTTTTTTCAGTTTATTCACAACTGCTTTTGTATAATGTTGTTATTATTATTAGCAGTATTATTTATTATATGCATATTTATATTTGTTTTCATTAAAAACAAGCCTAGATTTTTCCACCGGTCAAGTTTTGGACCATATGGGCCATAGGATGTATGTTTGGATATAACTTATAAACACACTTCATTATTATTGCTCATTTATTAGTTTGCTGGAAATTAGAACTGAATTTAGAAATATTTTTGAAACAAATTTTTGTGCTTAACAACGAAATGAAATATGTAGGCTAATGGATGTCTTCACACTGTTTCCTTATCCACAAAAGAGAGAAAGTGAAAGTAAAGGCCGAGTGGAGGAAGCTCATTCTTTATCCTCGCACTGCAGATGCTCTGTTAAACTGTTTTTCTTGCTAAGGAAGCTTCAGTTTTTACACTTACAAAGTCGCTATGTAAGTAGCAAATGCACCATGGCACGACGCAACTGACCCTTAAAGAGAATGGGAAATGAGACTCTGATTGATTTATTCTCAAAACACACCCATAACTCATTAAGAGAGTAAGCATAACCCTGTTAGATCATGCTCCGTGGCGCAGATCGTGTTTTTCCATCCTAAAAATAGCAAAAGTGGATTCGGACAACCCCTATTGCTTTTGCGCCTAGATCGTTAAAATAGAGCCCAAGGTCTCTCAATGAAAAATGATGATGGCATCACTCTGCAACTCATCTGATCTTCAATCCAATCAAATGACCCAATGAATAGATGTGACACTCTTTAAATAAAGTAAACCATTACTGAGCCGTTAATTCTGAAAGTACCTACACCATATTTACTGTAAGATCATAATTTTGTTTTGGCAATCCATTGGAACTTGTTGAGAGACAAAAAGCCATCAATCAGGTTGAAGTTCATAGCTGAAAATCCTCTGGGCCACATGCGAAACAAAATTGAGCAGAACATGCAGTTCTAGATGCATTTCATTTCGATTCATTATAAAGTCACGCCAATGCAGCATAGCTATAATAATAATATAATTAATAATAATGAATCATGTTTTTTCCCTTTCAAATTGTTTATCTACAAGATGCAGGATAATTTTTGCTTTTTATTCAAATAGCTCACATCTCGGACCAAATTACATTGTCAAAAAATGAAGACAAATTTTAATTCTTGCATTGTGTGACCAATAACTCAGTTTCAAGAGTTCACACTAAGCTGGTGATTGATTATGAAGCGTGTTTGGCATGCTGTCCCAGGAAAAAGCCCTGAGCTCATAAGATCCTCGAGCCCAGGGCTCCCTCCCCTTTGCAGAGCGTGAGGGGAGTTTGAGCTCAGGTAGATCGTGAGAACTCCCCTGTTGTTTGTAGCTGGTGCGCAATTAGGAATTGCTACGAAGAGATATACTGCCGACTAGGAGCACATCTATGGTGCCAATTTGGATTAGTCAATTAACTTAAGTCGCATGTGTTTGGATGGTGGGAGGAACCACCAGGAAACAGGAACTTAGGAACACCATGACCAGCCATGGTCAATCATAAGCACGTGGTCCTCTCGAAATTAGTTTATAAATAAACTTCACGTAGTGTTGAGCAATCGCAATGGAAAAACTCACTTTTATGTCATTGCTGTTCAATTGATACCATGCTGATCAGCTTCACATTCAGGTACAAAAGTCATGACAATGATCCCATACAAAAAATCAAAAAAATGCTGACGTCAAAGAAATGTTACATGGCAAAAAAAAGTAATTTCTCCCAAACATTTTATCTGCCTTATAATACACTATAATACATTTTTACACAGCAGGTGTTGGTAAAAATAAACGGAAACCCATGCAAACTTGATAGTGAGCATAAATACATAAAATACAAGAAAAAAGAATACAAATGTGCTTTTGTTTTGCCAAAACCTAAACCTTTCCACTTTTTTAGGAACTTGATAATACTCTTGTTGGATGTTAATAATTACTGTGTTACAATACATTGAATCAGAAACATACAGCAGTGGAAAAAAAACATATAAATGTAAAAGTAAAAAAAAAAAAATTCTACATCATAGAAGGATCACCCATACAGTACATAGTAAAATCAAATTCAATCAACCTTATAAGCCATTAAAAATGATCAGTGACTAAAAACAAACTGTATTTATACAATATAGTCCTTTCCCATAATACCGTTTCATCTAGCACCTTTGGATATAAAGAAAAAAACAACTTTCATTTGGGTGAATATCAATGCAGTAGTAGTGAAATGGACAATCTCTCGAAACAAAAACAAACCAAAATTCAAACAATTAAAGCAGTGACAACAGAAGTGCTTCTGAGTTTCAAGTACACTTTCGGCCCGCCAAAATCCCGAGGAGAGGTAGCGTGAACCACTCCGAGTCACCATGTGTCTTTGCGTGCCAAACGAATGAACGAGGCACTTACAAACAAAACGTGAATATAATCGTCTACTTTTATTGTGGAATCAAACCTCTGAACTGTTGTTGTTAACGGGGCCTTGCGTCATCATTGGTTCTGTGCTGCTGGATCCTTTCGGCAACTCTGTGATGCGCTTTTCTCTTTTAGATCGCACCAAAATGACGATGAGAATAACGAGGAGAACGGAGAAGAGAAGACCGACTAAAACTCCTATGATCAGGACAAGCTGATCGTCGCTAGTTTCCCTGTGGTTCAGTTCTCTGGGAATGATACCCTCCGCTTGGGATTCCTCATGAACGCTGGGATGTTTCTGAAAGCTGTGGTCCAGCGCTATATGTAAGATGTTTGTGCCGCGATTACTTTCTACGCTGATATCCTGAGCCAAATCTGGAATGCCGTTGGCTGATCTTTTGGAAATGGAGTGGCTATGTGTCAGAGAGTGATAATCCAGGCTTCTTTTGCCAATGCCTCGGTTGGCGTTCTCTCTGGACCGGACGGTGTAGATGGTGTGGATGTACCACTCCCTGCCTGCCGAAACCTGGATGGAGTGTTACAGCATTAGCAGTAACCCTTGTGTACTGTTCAAATTGACTACCCTTTCGTTATGTTTGTGGCTGTTTTTGCCCCATTGACGTCCACCCTAATAAAATTTTTTGATTGCAATGCCATGACAAATAATCACACGTTCTTGATTTTTGGTCTGATTTTTACTGCCGATCCTCAGTTGGCCCCATTGACCCTTTAGATAGGCCTGTGCAAAAAAGTTTCAGACTTTTATATGGAGTTCTATGGAGTAAATACGTAAATACACTTACTATTTTTACTATGTTCTGAGAGCTGAGCTGATTATTTTTTATTTTCTCAAACATGTCAAGGTAAGTGATATGTTTTGCTAGTATTTATGATCGTTTTGAAATCCCCCTTTGTTGATATTGTTCGTCCTTTTTGAATTTACACTGTGTTGCTGTTGTTTGAATTTTGTTGCTGTCTGTTCTTTTCCTTGTGTTCCCATTCCTTCCCTCCCCTCGTGTTTGACACTGAGGTTAGAAAGGCTGGTAGGTATGTAAGGCCCCGTTTACACTAGTGTGTTTTAGTTTTAAAACGACGTTTTAGCATAAAAACGATCTGCGACCACACTAGTGTTTCACTCAGTGTTTCTGAAGAAATCTCTGTACACACTACTCCACCAAAAAAGTATATCATGTGACCATTCGCGCACTCTGGGCATGCGCGTTCAAGTATAAACAGGAAGCATGTGTCTCGCTCAGCATAAATAGGGCTTACGCCGCGTGAAACGCAAGCGATTAGCGAGTGCTCCAACAGTAGCTTGCATCTTGCAAATACTGTATATGCAGCTGTTGTAGTAAAAAAGGCAGAGTTCAACTGCACAATGGCGCCTAAAACGGACAATAGTGCAAACAACTCTCCCATTTCTGTCCATGTTGTTTACAGTTAAGGCTGGTCTGCCGTCTTCTGGTGGCGTTATAGTCATGTGATAGGGGCTTGATGAATAAGGGAAGACTACGCATTGACCCAAAAGCGAATCTCAGTAGCGAATCTCAGCAGCCACGCCTCCGTTTTCAAATGTCTCCGTTTCCCCCCATCCACACCGAGACGGAGCAGCAGCGTTTTAGAATGAAAACGGCCTCTCCAGCGGTTCCATAACGCTCCGTTTTCGGGGCTCGAAAACTCTGGCGTAGAGTGGACGGATGGCGTAACCGTAGCAAAACTTATGCGTTTTAAAACGAAAACGCATTAGTGTAAACGGGGCCTAAGTCACATGACATACATCTCAACAGGTAGGTTTACAACTGTCTAGAGATACATTAGGTACTGTAAGAGGGTGTGCGCCAACCCTTCTATTTTTATTTAAGTTGTTAATTAGTGTAGATTAGGTAGGACGTCATTGAAGTTATTATTTACGATAGTTTTGAAATCCCCTTTGTTGATATTGTTCGTCCTTATTGAATTCACACTGTGTTGTTGTTGTTTGAATTTTGTTGCTGTCTGTTCTTACCCTTGTGTTCCCATTGCTTCCCTACCCTTATGTTTGTCATTGAGGTTAGAAAGGCTGGCAGGTATGTAAGTCACATGACATACATCTCAACAGGTAGGTTACAACTGTCTAGAGATACACTAGGTACTGTAAGAGGGTATGCGCCAACCCTTCTATTTTTATTTAAGTTGTTAATTAGTGGTAGGCACCACGGTGGCGTAGTGAGTAGCACGTACGCCTCACAGCAAGAAGGTTGCTAGTTCGAGCCCCGGCTGGGACGGTTGGCATTTCTGTGTGGAGTTTGCATGTTCTCCCCGTGGTTGCGTGGGTTTCCTCCGGGTGCTCCGGTTTCCCCCACAAGTCCAAAGACATGTTGTATAGGTGAATTGGGTAGGCTAAATTGTCCGTAGTGTATGAGTGTGAATGAGTGTGTATGGATGTTTCCCAGAGATGGGTTGCAGCTGGAAGGGCATCCGCTGCGTAAAACATATGCTGGGTAAGTTGGCAGTTCATTCTGCCGTGGTGACCCCAGATTAATAAAGGGACTAAGCCAACAAGAAAATGAATGAATGAATGTTAATTAGTGTAGATTAGGTAGAAGGTCATTGACATTGAAGATTTAATTTTCATATTGTTTACTAGATTAGATTAGATGACTATTTTTGAATATTAGTAAGACTGTTTGGTTTTGATTGGTTCTTTTCTTTAGCGCAACCCATAGCCAGTCTTTCTAATAATTTTGTTGTTTATTGTGTCTAAAATTGTAAATATTGTAAATATCACACTCACTGTTTCAATATCACCATTTGTAAATAAATCTCTATTACCTGTACACAAGTTATTGTTGTCTGTAATCTGTAGCACAATTTTCTTTTGAGTTTCTGTTTTAACCAAATCCTCAGTCCAGGTCTGCAACCCAAGTTTGCAAAGATCTCTCTCACACTATCACACACACACAAACACTATACTCCATATAACAATATAATTTTAATCCAGAACTAATCTTTTCTGCACTGCACTGCAACTGATGAACAGTAAAAATTAACATTTTTACCTCATCCAAACAAGAAAAACCAGCAGTAATGAAGAATGTATGATTATATGGTGTCATGCCTTTGCAATCAAAAAAAATAAAAAATTCCAAGAACGCAGAGAACGGACTCGTGTTCTTATGGAGAGCGGTCTTGCCAGGTCACATCGGAAGAACGAACTCAGGAGACCGTGAGGACAGAGAACGCCTCCTGTGAGAAATGAGATGCTGCGTTCTTCCTGATGGTCACATGACCCTCGCGCGTCTTTTTGAACCTAAAATTAGTTAAACATTAGAGCAATTTATACAGCGATTCATTGTTTTCCTCCGTTTCATAATATATGTTATGCATAAAGACTTTAGAAATATAGGCAGCACATCACAAACAAAACAGATTTTAATACGAATTTTAACAAATAAACAACCTTAATGTGTTTATGCCTTTATTAAGATTTTCACGTTAATGTTTACTTTCACCATCTCATTTAGGGAAACTCCTAAATAAGTAAATAAGTATATCTCTGAACTTTAATAATAAATCTATACAACATGCTGCGCCTCCCACCTATTTTCTCAAAAATATGTTTGAGAAAATAAAAAAAATAATCAGTTCGGTGCTCAAGTCTGCATCGGTGCGTCCTCGATATCAAGAACACATCCGGGAACTTTCACGCGTCCTCCGTTCTTGCGGTCTTGAGTATTGGAACTGAACTTCGGCGGATGATGATGACGTTACACGAGAACACGAGGACGCAAGACCGCTGAAGAACGCATATTGAGAAACAGCCTTTATAATGGAAGTCAATAGGCAAAAATAGCCACGGCCATAACATAAAATGAACATAATTTGAACATAAATTTTCAAAATAAGATTTGTCACCAAAAATCCTTCCATTTGCTAAAACACAAGAAAGTTGTGGCCAAATTAAGATTCCAGAGTGGATGAAAACATCTCGAACAGCACACAAGGGTTAAACGATAATCGTAACATTTATTTGAAAATGACACTTTTGTTTTTGTGTTCTTGTTTCAAACAAATAAAGATTTCCAGAAATTGAGATATTTAAATAAAATATAAGAGATTTTCAGCATCTCCATTAAATTATTGGGAAAAAAGGCATAAGAACTAAGCATTAAATCCTGTAAACATTAATGATCAGTTTCTCAGTTTCAGGCAAACAGCTTTAACTTCGTTTTTAATTATATACTGTATGTGACTCTAGAGCACAAAAGCAGTCTTACAGTATGTTGCATGGGTATATTTATGGCAATAGACAATGCAGATATCAAAATAATCCAAAAATCATTGGAATATTTATTGAAAAAAATTTAGTTCCATGAAGACATTTCTTATTATTCCTTCCATAAATATATAAAACCTGAACATTTGATTAGTATTATGCATTGCTGCAAACTTAATTAAAGATTTTGAAGGTGATTCTCGCAATATTTGTAACCCTTAGATTGCAGATTTTTAATAGTTATATCTCAGCCAAATATACAGTAATCTTATCCCAGCAAACCACACATCAACGGAAAGCTCATTTATTCAGCTTTGATAGCTTTGACAGCTTTCAAGAGTTGACACATATGACTGGTTTTGTGATCCACGGTCACATCACATTTGGTCACTGAAGCTCAGTCATGCTTGCCTGACACGTGAGAACCAATGAGGTTCGATCCTTTTTGTGACATTGTACAGTATGTTTGAACTTCTACAAGAACCAGTGGATTATTTAATCAAGTATCAATTAAAACACTTGATCATCTGTTTATGTTTGCCATTTATATGTAAAAAAAAAACTAAATTAAGTCAGTTTATCATTTAATAAATTGAACTATTTGATATATATATATATTTTTTTTGTTTTGTTTGATTATAAACATTTATAAACATTTTAACAATGCATAATGATATTTTTTGGCAAACAGACTTCCAAAATAAGAACAGAAGTCGCTCGGATTGATTAAAATGTAAGTTCTAAAGATCACGCTTCTGGGGTTGGAATTACAAGAAATTTAGTAATATGTCAGAAACCTTTTTCAACGGTCTTATCCTTCTTACCTGAAACAGAGCTGTTGAATCCAATCTAAAACCATCAGAGCCTGGCTGCCTCACCAGCGCCAGCGCTTGAGGATCATCTACAGCCAGGAAAGCATTGAAACTAATGCTGCCGAATGTTCTCGCCTGAGTCTCTGGCTGAGCTTTGTCCTGTAAAGCAAAATGAGTTCAAAATGACACATTATACTTTCAAAAGATCCTGAATGCAGCGCAAAAACAAGGATGTACAGCACACCACGCCAGTGGAGACACTAGATGTACCTGGCATAAAAAAAAACATGTTTAATATTCAAATAATTATAAACTAAGAACCTAATAGGTTTTGTACAGTCTGAACAAGGCTTCTGAAACATCCAAAACAAACTAAACCAATAATAATAATAATAATAATAATAATAAACAGTAAGAATTTACATGGCGCCGCGGTGGCGTAGTGGGTAGCACGATGGCCTCACAGCAAGAAGGTCGCTAGTTCGAGCCTCAGCTGGGCCAGTTGGCATTTCTAAGTGGAGTTTGCATGTTATCCCTGTGATTGCGTGGGTTTCCTCTGGGTGCTCCAGATTTCCCCCACAAGTCCAAAGACGTGATATAGGTGAATTGGGTAGGCTAAATTGTCCCTAGAGTATGTGTGTTAATGAGTGTGTATGGATGTTTCCTATGACGGGTTGCAGCTGGAAGGGCATCCGCTGTGTAAAACATATGCTGGATAAGTTGGCGGTTCATTCCGCTGTGGTGAATCCAGATTGCTACTGCAGGGAAGTTACTTTTGGTGTTTGATTGATTAAATCGAAGAAAACCCACCATAACAAAAATATTCATTTATGTTAAAGGTGACTTGGCTGTATGCTTTATATGTCATACTGGATATCTATAGAATGCCAACTCATTTAAAGCTTGATATTTACTAAACTGTGTCAATACTTACGATGATCTTGAACCGGTACAACAGAGAGGGTGAATCAGCGAGACATCCGTACTCAAAGTTGTCTGGGTTGTATTTAGGGATGTATCCGTCCGCTCCTGTGCACAAAAACACCTTCTCGATGTTACAGATGAACGAGTCTCCGAGATTCTGAACAGGATCTACCATCACACGACCATAGATCACATCTCCTAAAGAAAAACATAAGACATAAGTATTTTGAATAATGTAGGAAGCCAATGACTTCCATACACAGGAGGAAACTTGATGTCAAATCAACATACGTCAAAAATGGTAATTGATTTGATGTTAAAACCTTGACCTCTACTTGACATCCAAACAATGGTGAACTTTAGACCGCCAATATGGTCTAACCTGATTTCACCAAGTAGGACATGTTCCTGGATTAACATCTACTGTATGTTGATCCTGGAACAACATTCCAATCAGCCAATGAGAATTAAGGGATATGTTTACAGTTTATGTTACGTTTAGGGTTACAGTTAGGGTTATGCACTTCTAAATGATTGTTATCCAACTATTATTCCCCTTTGATTTTGGGAATAATTTACAGTTATGGTTGGGTTTAGGGTAGGGTATAGGTGTGGATTACACTTTCGAACAAAAATTATGTTCCTGCATAAACATTTTTTTAGATGATTTTAAATCTGGATCGCATTGTACTTGGGAAAATTATGGCGTGCCATAGAAAATGTTCTATTCAATGAAAGCTTCAATTCCAAATTCCAAAGTTACACTGAATTAGTTTGCATTTAAACTACGTTGATGTCAAAACAACATCAAACTGACATCTAATATTGGCGTTAAAAAACACCTCAGAAATCAACTACAGGGCTGTCCTATAATACATTTTCATATGATGTATATATTTATATATTATATTATATTTATATTTTGATATATTTATATGAATATATTACATTTAGATGTGTTTTATGCCAATATTAGATGTCAATTTGATGTTGCTTTTACATCAAGGTAGTCAACTGACATCAAATCGATTAGCATGTTTTTGACATTTTTTTATGGCATGTCTTTTTCACATTAAGGTGTCTACTAGGCAAATTCTGAAGAAAATTGTTTGGTCACCAGCATTCTTTAAATGATCTTCTTTTTGTGTTTAACATAGGTTTGACTTCACAGAGCAAATGTTGACAGAGGTTTCATTTTTGGGTGAACTTTCCCTATGAGCCACAGGATTACAACAATCTCAGAAGAATGATGTGTTGTTTTGGGTATTTTACCCTCTGAGAAAGCGGTGTCAGTCTCCTGACCGAAGCCCATGGAGCCGTCGGACAGCCAGAGAGTCCTCTTAGAGAGCAGCAGCATCTGTGTGTTCAGACTGAACTCTGCTGACACTGGATCACTCACCTGAAGAAAACAACACACACATACAAACACAGGGCTTTCATTAAAAACACATTATTATTATTATTATTATTATTATTATTATTATTATTATTATTATTATTATT
>CAIGQQ010004837.1:13643170-13656642 GCA_903798035.1 Danio albolineatus | reverse complement strand
TTATTATTATTATTATTATTATTATTATTATTATTATTATTATTATTTTGATAACAGCTGAGTGGATTTGATTAATAGAAATTAGAAGAAAATAGAAAATTAGAAGATTATTTATCTGAAATAGAAATCATTTGTGACATTATAAATGTCTTATCAATGTATCATCGTTTTTGATCAATTTAACACATGCTTGCTAAATAAGATTATTAATTTATATAATTTATATAAAAAAGACAAGAGCACTACAGTAGCTGGTACTTATAGTATTTGACAGCACAAACAGGATAATGACAGATAATAAGCCAATGTTGTGCTGTTCCTGGCTGTTGGATACAGAAGCATGCGGCTCTGTTTAATGTTAATATAAAACTGCCAAAATGAAGAGTTTGTCCAGCACATTTCAGTAAGGCTGTTTTTTTTTTGTACAGTTGTCACATGCACTGCATTGCAGACTTTATAAATAGAAACAGAAGTTGTAACTCACACTTAAAAAATGATTTACAAAATACTATTTTAATCATTCTACTTTCTTGTTAATTTATTTTTTGATCAGCCTTTTTGGAATTGGGAAGTTATTTGATATTTTATTAGGGATGGTTCACCCAAAAAATGACCCTCACCCTTTACTTGTTTCAAACCTTTATGAGTATATGAGTTTGTTGAACGCAGAACACAACATTTTGAAGACTATTGACTTCCAGAGTATTTGTTGTTTCTACTATGGAAGTCAATGGTTACCTGTTTCCAACTTTCTTCAAAATATCTTCTTTTGTGTTCAACAGAAGAATGAAAAGTATATAAGTTTGAATCAACTCGAGGATAAGTTAATAATGAATACTTTTTTCATTTTAGGGTGAACAATGCCTTTATTTCAATGTTTTATCTGCAGTTTTTTGTATTTAATTGTAAAATTTACTCGCAATTTTATTTTAATTAAATGTCAAAATGACTAGCAATTCTTCTTTAGCTGTAAAACCTACAAGTAATTATTTGACTTTACACAAGGTTCCCCATCTTTCATGAACAGCAGATTCAAGGACTTTCAAGGACTTTTTAAAGCACCATTTTTCTTCATGCCCCAGCATATGTAGTACCATAAAAGTCATTACTGAACTTAATATTTACATTAAAAAATCAAAGTAATGATAAACAGTCATGTTCAGTCATGTTCAAAGAACTTTAATACAATTAAATGCTGGTAATATTCAAATGTGGCATCTGTAATATTGATCAAATCTGCATTATGTGACAGTTCTTAAATTAAGTATTTCTCATTTTTGTGTTCAGTTTCTGAAAGCTGAGCAGCACAATTGTTGAATTAACACCATACACTTTAAATCGAAGCACTTTCAAAAACCTACTTTTAAGTATTTTCCAGACCTTGAATTCATATGTTCAAAATTCAAGCTCTTTCAAGCACTTTCAGGAAGTGTGGGAACCCTGTTTACACCATTTTTAAAAATTGATTTTCTTTAGTGTGTGTTTTAGTATCGACCTGTTGGAAGCGTATGTCCAGATCAAAGGTGATGGGCTCTCTGGGGTGACACACCGGCCGAAAGCTGTACTCCACATTGGGCGGAGATGTGCAGGGAACCAGTTTGACCGTGTATGTTCCAGAATAGTCCCTCACCTGGAAGAAAAGCAGGACAAATATAAGGAGAGACAGTGAAGAGACCAAAATGGAGTCGATTATCAAAAGCAGATTTTGCTTGGAATTAAGAATAATGTATTGATTTATAACTGATTTGTAATCAGACTTACGGCAAAGTCTGAGATGAAGGTCCACTGCTGTATTGGCTGGTTGTATGTTGGTTCACTTCTCACCAAGCTCAGGTTAAAGGTCAGTCCAGGATGATCCACACACATAACCATAGACGTCATTGGAGAGGCTGCATTGACAAAAATAAACTCAATAGCACATGACGGGGTCATAATAACAGGCTGAAACCTACATTCATTTACACAACCAAATACTATTCTACTCCCAAAATCTTAACATCACATAAATAATATTTAAACATTTGTAATCCTGTATCACCAAACCAGTCATTAGCATCATTTCATTTTAAATTTTATTGTTTACGTTGTCTAATAGCTGAACAATTGAAATATTAATAGGATTGTGTAATATTTGGTCCTTATACAACAATTTGAAAATCTGGAATTTAAGGGTTCAAACAAATGGAGATTCTATACACATAACGCATAAATGCATATTAGAAACAAGAAAATTACAAATTGTCTTACAATTCTAATGGTTTTAGGCATAAAAATAATTAAATAAATACATAATTAATTAGATGCTTTATAACTTTTCATTAATACATTGTATTAATACATTAATACAATATTTTTGACTTATACAGTGTAATTTGTTCATATTCCCAAAAATATACCATGTGATGTAATACAGGTTTTGTAATCCAGGGTCACATTTACGAGTTTATGAGCCAATAACAGTAATAATAATAATAATAATAATAATAATAATAATAATAATTATTATTATTATTAATAATAATAATTTTATCATCACCATCATCAAAAGACATAATATGGTGTAGTAATATACTACTACGATACTAATACTTCTACTAACAACAAGAAGAAGAAGAATTAATGTTGTTGTTATTATTATTATAGATTATTTTATACATTTTATTTAACAGGTTATCATTTTTTAACCACATTTGAACTAAATCCAAACCAAGAATATTCAGCTATAACAAAAGCAAATTATACTGTTTGTTATATGTCTGTTTAATAACAAACCTGAATGTGCCGTGACAAAGAGTCCTCGAAAACGTGCTTCTGTACGGAAGTTGACAACCAGACGGCCTTGCTCATTGATGCGCATGCTGGTAGGATAGAGAGCACCTACAATATACATATTTTACGTCATTAAAAAAACTCATAACTACTCAGGTCAAAGAAGTCCCTATTCAATATCTGCATCCCATTACATTTTCTGAAGTGTTTGCTTCGATGAATTTGAATGAACTTTTTTGCTAATAAAATGTCAACATGGTAATTAAATCAGAATTATTTTGATTAGTCAGAAAGACTGAATCACTTGCCTTGTAATTCAGCCTCTGGTGGACTGCCGATGCCGTCTCTCCACAAGATGGCGGTGTCGTACACAAAAGTGAGACGCAGCTCAGACTGCAGGTCAAAGTGTTGCCAACCTCCAGCGCCGACAGGTGAATGAAACACATATGATACGTGCAGAGGAACACGCAGAGTCACGTAAGACTGCACCAGATTCAGCACCTGCACAAAGAACAGCACTTTAGCTCATAATAACTCTTCCCATAACAATCTTTAGTAATTACAATGTACATCCTAATGTTCCTTTGTTTGTTATAGACAAGGATGTTAATCGCATAATAAAACATTCATTTTAGGTTTGGAGAAGCCTCGGTTTTGGTTTATGGCAGGGCTGCCTACAATTTTTTGTATAATGAAGGGCCAAAAACCTAATATCTTTGCAAGTCGTGGGCCGAAGATAAATATGCCAAACTATATTAGACATTAAGGTTGCCATGGGTAATTTAAATTCCTAATTTCCTAATATTCATTAATTTTCTTTTCGACTTAGTCCCTTTAATAATCCGAGGTCGCCACAGCGGAATGAACCGCCAAATTTCGTAATATTAAAAAAATAAATAATAATAATAATAAAATAGAAAAACATTTTTGTAAATCGTATTAACTAATGCAGTATAACTTTTAAATGATAACTTATTGCAGTAAAAACATAAACAATCACATTGATAACATGGAGTTCAGTGCTGAAAACAACAGTCAAGCAGAATCTGCCTTTGCCTTGATTTGCTCACCAAAGTCTCTGCATTCTTGGGAGACAGTATGTACATTTAAACTAAACCTGATTAATTTACACCATTTAATTGAAACATTTAATTTTAGTTAGCTTTTAACAATAAAATAAACAAAGGGTTACAATACATTTTAATTGACAATCTCTAAACCCTCTTCATCATTCTTTCTCTCTTCTCAGGGACGGCAGGTCAAATTAAAGGTTACCATGGGGGACATAGTTTGGGCATCTCTGGTTTATGGTAAAGGCCTAAAATGAACGTTTACCAAGAGCTAAAATTTAATGTATGAAAAGGTTTGGCCACTTGTTGTTATTAACAGCCTGGTTTGTGAAATGACAAAGACAAAAAAAAAACTATAAAATTTTGTAATATGAAACACTGAAATCTTTTCATGAGCAACTCAGTATCCCAGAGCAGACTGCTTTGCAGCAGTGCAAAAGGAAAATTAAAATTGAAAAGATTTTATTTATATGTTTTGATTGGAAAAAAAAAAAAAAAAACTGGAATCATATGCAACTGTTAGGAGAACATTCTGTGTTTGCAGTGTAAATTCATTTAGCAGACTTTTAACCTTACGGTCATTATACATTCATATAATATGCAGTTGGTATGTTTATACAGTTGAAGGCAAATATATTAGCTATTAAACTTGAATTCTTTTAAAAAATATTTTCCAAGTGTTGCTTATATGAGAGAAGATTTTTACCCAACACATTTTAAACAAAAGTTTTAATAAATTTTTTTAATAACACATTATATATATATATATTTTACATAATAACAGTACTTCAGCTCAAAGTGCAATTTAAAGGGAAACTTAGGCCAATTAGGCAAGTCATTGGCCAACAGTGGTTTGTTCTGTGCCAATCTGAAAAATATTCACAATTACATATTATTAAAAAAAATATATTTAATATTATTATATTATTATTATTATATTAATTATATTTAAAATAATTCTTTTTAAAAATTTAAAAGCTGATTTTATTCCAGACAAACATAAAGAAACAAGACTTTATCCAGAAGAAAAAATATATATAATAGCAAATACATTGTATACATCCATTGGAACATATTTGAAAAAGAATACAAACTGCACAGGAGGGTTAATCGTTTTGCCTTCAACTGTAAAATGAAATCTTAATTAGGTTAAGGGATGCTAAAAAGACAAAAATGATAGCATTGTCATAGTATTATGTAGTATTTCTGAATGACAGTACATATCCAGTACACGTGCGCCAACAGTAGATGGTGGTATTACTCTTACTTAAATCTAAACTGTAACTCAGAGATTTGCACCTGAAACAAACACTTTAAACTCTTGAAATCACTGTAGGAATTAAAAAGCGAAAGTCATCCTAAAAGCTTTAAAGTATAATCAAATGAACAGCTAACTGCTAGTGCTAACTCTCCAGGAAAGCATTGTGGATAACTTCACAAACTTGAATGTGACCTGTTTACCAATCCATCCCTGTTTAATGACACTAGTCCACTTTAATTAACTACAAAGTAAACGAACAGAGCCGTGTGTCCATGGTGAAGACAAACGGCTGGCTCACACAGGCATGTAAACAGTCCTCTAAAGCTTGTTTTAAGACTGGGCTTCTCCGGCTAGCAGTTAAAAAAACACACACAAGAAGCTTTTTATGATCTAAAGGTCAGTTTTGACTCATTGTGGGCGAAAGATAAATAGTGAGCTGTTTAAGGGGGAGACAGAGGAACATAAAGCAAATGCCTCTGCCAATACGCTAAAACACTTCGCCACAGGATAATGGATTGATGTGATCTCACAACTGTGGAAAAAATGGCTTCACTTTAATATGTTTGGCAAAGACTGGGAATCCATATTTCAAGTGCAGGAGTCTAAACCTTAAAATGGATTAAATAAATTGCTAAACTGACACTGAGACAAAGCAAAGGCAGACAAGGACAGGTTAACCGCTTTTAGTTTTTTCTCCCCCAGCAGTTTTATGAAATATTACAACAATTTAAATTGACTGTTTTTTCTTTTCATTTATTATAGGTATTACATTTTCAGCATCGTTACTCAAGCCACATGATTCTAAAGAAATAATTCAATAAATAATTAAATGATGTACACTGAAAAAAACGATTAATTAGATTTACTAAGGTGGCACGGTGGCTCAGTGGTTAGCACTGTTGCTTCACAGCAAGAAAGTCTCTGGTTCGAGTCCCGGTTGGGCCAGTTGACATTTCTGTGTGGAGTTTGCATGTTCTACCCCATGTTTATGTGGGTTTCCTCTGGGTGCTCAGGTTTCCTCCTCAGTCCAGACATGCGCTATAGGTGAATTGGGTAAACAAAATTGGTCATGTACATACGAGTGTGTATGGGAGTTTCCCAGTACTGGGTTGTGGCTGGAAGTGCATCTTAAACATATGTTGAAATAGTTGATGGTTCATTCCACTGTGGTGATCTTTGATAAATAAGGGACTAAGCAGAAGGAAAATGGATTTGATTTACTAAATATTTTTAAGATAAGTGCAAACAATTTATATGGGCTGAATTTAAACAAATTAGTTTTAGTCTTGCTCAACTAAGTTTGTTTGCTTAAATTCAGCTCATATAAATTGTTTGCAACCACTTACCTTAAAAAAATATTTAGTCCTGTTTTTTTTCTCTCCAGAATTTGCATTCAGATATATTTACAGACCATTTTTAAACAAAATGTTTGGTCATTCTAAAAATGATTCATAAAGTTTTAGAACCACACAAATGTGAGTAAATGATAAATAATTTTTGGGGAGAACTATCTTTTAATTTTTAATTTTACAAATGTACATACAATTAATAAAAATAATATATTTAAAATATATATTTACTTATTTAATAAAAAAAAACACATTATTTTGATTAACAAAATAATCCTCTGCGTGAGAAACTATAGCTGACACTAGGTGGTGGTAAATTTTCAAATGAGAAAGTTATTGAGTAATTTAGTATTCATTCAATTTGTTCAAAGGACTTCGGTCAATCAGTGACAGAAACAGACCTTTATATGAATTGAATCATTGGTTCACTCAATTCATGCTGGATTCATTCAAAACATGAATTCATTCAGAAAGGAAACAGCTGTATGTTGAATGTTTTGCATGAATATATAGGTAATATTTTCATTTGCAAAACAGATAAAAAAACTCAATAGATAATATTGTGTCTACAGTATAACTAAATGGAAACGTAATATTTACAGAACTACAAAATCAATATAATGTTTGCATTCATGCTACTCAGGACAAAAAGTCATTTTTATATACTTTTTTCAATCCCTTTTTACTCATTGATTCATTTTCCTTTGGCTTATTTCCTTATTTATCAGAAGTCACAACAGCGGAATGAACCGCCAACTATTCCGGCATATGTTTTATGCAGTGGATGCCCTTCAAGCCACAATCCAGTACTGGGAAACACCCATACATTCACACACACTCGTACACTATGGCCAATTTTGCTTACCCAATTCCCATATACTGCATGTCTTTGGACAGTAGGGGAAACGGGAGCACCAAGAGGAAACCCATGCGAACATGAACATGCCAACTGACCCAGTCGAGACTTGAATCAACGACCTTCTTGCTGTGAGACGACACTGCTAACCACTGAGCCACTGTGCCACCCCCAATCCCTTTACAACCACTGAGCCACCGTGCTGCCCCCAACACCTTTTTATAGTCATAATTTTTATAATAAAACACTAGAAACTGTTGTATTATTTAATTATTATTTTTTTCATCCTTAAAGTCTTTACAGTCACTTTTGATTGTTTTAATGTGTCCTTGTTGAATATAAATATACATTTCTTTCAAAAAGCCCCCCAAAAAACTAACTTTTGAATGATAGCATTTATATAGTGTTTATTTGTGTGTCAACAGAGAATCAGATTTCCTGTCTTTGCTCACCTGTCCATCAGTGCCGATGGTTCCTCCGCAGTTATTGAGCAGTTCAGACATGTCATAGTAGCTGACGAACTCCCACAAGCAGGCCTCCAGATGCAGGTTTCTGTAGAACCGCAGGGTGTTTTGGCTTCTGAGAGCTGTGCTGTACTGGTACGGAGCAGTCCCGCCAATGGCATCTGGATTGCGGGTGGCATCCGTGATGAAGCCGAAGCGCGTCCGCACCTCTGTGTAGTCCAGCAGGTTTGAACAGCGATGGTTTCCTACACGAGTGCCGTCTGGACTGAGTGTCAGCTCAAAGTTGGAGAGTGGCCGAGTGGAGACCACAGGTAACATACCTAACAAGAGAAAGAGGAAAATAATGAAACTAATCTAGCGTTGTTATAATGAACTAAAACAGTGTCAGTCAAAAGAGGTTTTTTTAATAATTATAATAATGCTGAATTGAAAAAAAGATGTGTAAAGGCTTTAATTTATTTGCATTAATAGTTTCATGGAACTTTTCTGATGCATAAAAAGTTCTTTAAAATTTTTTAAATATATATATGTTTTGATCTTTTAAATCTAGACATATATGGTTATTTTAAGAACTGTATATTAAAGTTTTCTCAGAGAACCAAAAATTATTTGTTGATAGTATTACCAAAAAAAAAAAAAAAACTGCACTAAAAGGTTCAATGAAATAAAATGAAATAAAATAACACTAAATAGATACAAAACGATGACAAATAAAAAATGTTTTTAACTAAACTTAAATTCAAATTAAAACCTAAAAATAAACGTTAATTTAAAACAATAGTAACAGATTATAAATAACACTACAATAACTCACTGCAAGTGAATAAACACAAAAATATTTGTAATTATCTGTATTTTTTCAAACAAAAACAGTAGCAAAAATTACAAGTTTAACATTGCTTTAGCTAAAAATCAAAATATAAAAATACAAGTTCATTTAAAACAATAGTACCAGTTTAGAATAAAAAAATAAAATAACTCACTGTAAGTGAACAACAAAACATATTTGTAATTATCTGTATTTAAAAAAAGAAACAAATTAGAAATATAAAATGAGAAGTTCAACATAGCTTCAACTAAAATTGTCGTCAATTCAAAGCAATAGTAACAGTATATAAATACTACTTAAAAAGATAAAAATTAATTATCTGTATTTTTATTTATTTATTTCTTATTTGTATATATATATATATATATATATATATATATATATAGGCAGATTTTTAAAGTCTAACATTAATTGTGAGACTACACAGAATACTTGTGCTCTGGAAGAGTATATTACCACAAGAAAAATGGTGAAACATGAAAGTGATTAAAATTCTGTAAAACCAAAGTGAAGTTTCATAAACCAATAATCCAATCAGAGTGATCCAAGCTTACTATAAACGGATCGTTTTCTCCTTACCACTCTATCTTTGTTTTGGAAGAATACCTCCTTCCACCCCATCTCCTCTTTTTCCTCCCTTTTCTAAGGGGGAGCTTTCGAGAACTACCTGATCTCGGATCCCCTTATATGCTTATTGACTGGGCGGAAGCCTTGGGCTCAAGTATCTCCGATCTCAGGGTTCTCTCACTGGACAGCATGCTAAACTTGCTATAAACGCTAAGCATATCTAAGTGTGAACTCTTGAAATCAAGCCATATTATCACTCCTCCTCCTCCTACTAATACTAGTCCTAACATATTGATTTATACAACATAAAAATCCAGATAAATTGCTAAATGTGCATATTTTTCGAAGTGAAAAAGTCCATGGAGAGTTCTGCTTTTCCACTACTGTAAACTGACAAGCGGGTGTACTGACCGTCGATATGGGGCATGGTAACAGTCAGTTTAATGAGGTTTGGGTGGTCTGGGTCTTCTGCTCCAGTGTAGCGCAGCCTGGCAGAGAAAGGCTCTGCTCCAACTGTGCCAACAACCCGAGGCTGGCACATACCTGACAAATAAAAAAAAAAGAAATAGCAGCAGCTTAAAGGGGCAGTGTCATGAAAACATGATCTCAGAAAACCTGTTGATATACAAATGGTAATCAGTACAGCAAGAAAACATGGTTACTTCTTTTTACTATAGCAAAACTATGGTTCATTTTCATAAACACATCAAGCAATCCCTGCTAAAAGCCTGCATATTATGCAGACAATTTCTATATTGGGTGTTTAGAAAGAGGTTAGTTAATAGCACTCAAAATGAAAGAAAAATATTTTTTTTAGTGTGAGAAACCTTTACTAACATTATACCCTTTTAAATATTCCCATAGAGCTCAGTAAAAATTAAAACAGCATAGCAAGGATAACATTTGGATTTTTATCAGGATCAAATGATAGAGCTCTAGAGAAAAATTAAATCAGAAAATTAAATCAGACTGCCAAGTTTCACCTCATTTATTTGCCCAGAAACTGTCTAATATCAGTACTAATTCTGTACTGTATGCTGTGCTAAACTCACCGTCCTCCTGGCTGATGGAGATGATGGGGCTGCTGAGCTCCAGGCCTTCATCCCCATTAGAGTTGACAGCTCGAGCTGCGCACTGCACACGTGAGCCTGCCTGGAAATACACCGAGTCCAATGTGATGGTCTTGGAGGAGGTGAAGAAGGTGTCGAAATCCACCTCCTTCATGGGGCTGGTGACGCCGTCGGGTCCCGTCGGGGCACTGACCAGCCAGCGGTACCGGGTCAGGGTGTTGTTGATGTTCTCCGCAACACAGATGGAGCCCGTCCGGTCAAAGTCAGGATACTTGGGGTTGCATGACTACAATAAATATATAAATAAATAAATGTATGGTCTATTTAATAAATAAATACAAATCATACAGGACTGAAGGAGTGTTACATATAGTGAACATACCGTGACACAGACGACAGGATATCCAGCAGCTGGTTGAGTTTCTCTAAACCTGCTGGTATCATCATACTGTAACAGAGACACTATCACCGGCACAGAGGGAAAGGTCACGTCAGCCATACTGTTGGTTTCCTCAATGTAGATGATGGCTTTGGTGACCTGAAGGTTTGGAGAAGCAGCAAACAATGAGCACAGTGTGGATCTAATAAACAGCTCTGATATTTCTGATATAGCACAGACACTTTATATTCCCGGATTTTGTCATACCTGAATCTCCGCTATCATGTTGTCATCAGGTTTAAGGTGGACGGTGAAGGCCTCTCGCATCTCTCGAAATCCATCGTAGAGAATCTCTACCTCCACGATGTGTTCAGTCTCTCCCTCTTTAAACTCCACATCTGCAGGTATGAAATGATCATGTTTTTTTCATATGAGACCTTTTTTATAAAGTGTGATGAAAGAACTTATGTTTTGAGGGTGAATCTCAGAAAAACAGGTCCAGCTTCACTCCCAAAGAAAAAACAAACAACCAATAGGTTTCTTTTTTTGCATTGTTTTTTTCCTAAATATATTTATACTTTTTTTTCTACCCTCTATCAACAAGACATTCAATGAATTAGAGCTGAACATCTTTGGCTTAATTTCTATCGTTATGGACGGGGTCGGGCCGAGCTCGCGCTTGCGCAGTAAATGAACGGTCGTGTGATGCATTTTGATTAGCGCAAGAAAGTAATCGTTTGTTACAACATCAAAACCCATCCCTGCAAAGGTGAAACAAACGATGACGGAGAAGTCACAAAACAGCACACAAATCCAAACCTTTCTTATACAGTATCTTATACATTAAAATTACATAATAAAAAATACAAAATAAAATAAATAAAATATAAATAGACTGATAATAGAAATAATAATAAATTGAAACATTGAAAAATAAATAATAATTAAATGAAATAACTGAATTACTTAATAGTTAAAAAAAATACATAACAATAACAAATAAAAATACATATTTACAAACACACAATTTACATAATATTTCTATATGGTTCCCACAGATGGTCTAAGTGCTTCTGCTTGTCATTGATGATGTAGGTTAGTCAACATTTTGCATTGTAACATTATTTATAGTAGTACTTGTTATATTTTGCTAATTTATGCTGAATTATGAATTAATATAATCATATGCATGAGTAAAGAGAAAAAAATATTGTAATATGATATAATTTTTGCTATATTTAGCTAAATGTATCCAGATTCAAAAAGGAAAAGCCCCAGTAAATTATAGTAACAAAGTTTTCCTTACATAGAATTAAATAGAAACATATTGACAGTATTTATTTGCATATTTACCTAATTTCTGCTGATATAAAAAGAAAAATTATTGATTTTTTTTATTAAACCAGCCTAAATTATGCAAATATATCAAATGATTTAAAAATTATGTGTTTAACAATTAATTACAGTTAATACAATTTTGATATTAATGAAACTGATTCGAATTATTTGACTTTTTAATCCATTCAATTTTATTATGTTCTTGTACTGTATATCAATACTACGAATGTGGGAGTGAAATCTTTTTATTGTTGTAAAAATCACAAAAAAAAGTGATTTTAATGGTTCTAAAATAAGTTCTAATAATAAAGAATCTTCCACATGACAGGATTTTGACATGTTTCCCCAGTGATTAGTGCTGTTGTGTTTGAGAACTTACTTTCAGAAATGGGATGATAATCTTCTCCAGATGTAGCTGAGCCATCTTTTGTGTGAACCCGGACCACTGAGACTTTGGATATGTCTCCTGTCCTCTGGACAGGGATCTTCACCACTGAAACCTGCCCCGACTCGGTGGGCTCACTGACACTGAACTTGGTGGCTCCAAACCTGATAATGGCCTCTGGGAGAGAAGAGATGAATGTCGGCAGTGCATTATCATTTATATCAACCAATCAGCTTGCAGTGACAGAAGAAGCAATATTTTGTGCATTCTCTATATACACTGTAAAAAAATTATAAAAAATCATGGCAATAAAATTTTTATGTAAATTTAACCTAGTTTAAGAAGTTAATTAGGTTTCAACAAAATGTTTTAAGTTATATAAAGTGTAACATAATCATTTAGTCAGTTTGATTGATGCAAGTTGAGATGACTAGAAATGGTCATTTGACTCAACAAAAAAAATTAGGCAGCAATATATATTTCAACAGCATCCCTCGATAAATACAGTACTTAAATCATTTTGCCACACTTGCTATTGGCCAACATGACATCAATAAATATTTTATTCTATTCTACACTGTAAAAACATCTGTAAATAAGCAGTTTTCCATATGTTGTGATTCATATTTTATTTTTCCCCCCATTTATTTATGCTTTTTAATTACATTATGTGACCTTGTTGTTTCTTCCAACAACTTTTAACTTTGTAAAGTTAAAAAAACTTACTTTTATTGACATTTTTAATAACTTAAAGTGCTATAATATCTGGGTTGGTGTTGTATATTGCGCTTCAAAAACCTGATAATAAGCTGTCACTACATTTTCTGTTATTTGTAGACTTCTCTATATTATTTCAATATATACTTCTATATATTATTTCTTATACATTACATTATTTCAAATTATTAGAATGTCAATAAAAACTACTCTGTTAGAGTTGAATTGTCAACATCAAAAGT
This sequence comes from Danio albolineatus, assembly GCA_903798035.1. Taxonomy (NCBI): domain Eukaryota; kingdom Metazoa; phylum Chordata; class Actinopteri; order Cypriniformes; family Danionidae; genus Danio; species Danio albolineatus. The sequence goes on along the minus strand of CAIGQQ010004837.1, from coordinate 13,643,346 downwards.
CTACAGAGCAGAGATCAACATCCCATAATGCAATTCACAACCGTAATAAACGGAAAACACTTTTGAATCACAAAATATGGAAACTGTTAATTAACAGATTTTTTTCTATTCCATTCTATTCTGTTCTATTCTATTCTATTCTATTCTATTCTATTCTATTCTATTCTATTCTATTC
>CAIGQQ010004837.1:13624957-13640019 GCA_903798035.1 Danio albolineatus | reverse complement strand
TATACAAAAACATGCAACTTAAGTTAATTGACTAATCCAAACTGGCAAACTTCTAGTAAGTAGTTATCTTTTCATAGCAATCACTATCTGTCCATTAGCTATCTGTTCATTAGGGGAGTTCTTGAGATCTACCTGAGCTTAAACTCTCCTCTCGCCTCGAAAACGGGAGGGAGCCCCAGGTTGGAGGATCTTATGAGCTCAGGACTCTCTCCCGGGACAGCATGCCAAACAAGCTTTATAATCAATCATCAGCTAAGTGTGAACTCTTGAACTCTTGCACTGTTCATACCACCCCAAAAAAAGAAACAGACCTTTGTACCTAAAACATTAGTGTGATGTGAATTTTTTTTAGTGAATATTAATGTAAAATAATACTTTAAGGCTGATTTTTTTTTCATTTAATTTTAAGCCTATTTTAAAGTATATTTATTTAATTTACTATTATCCTATTTCGACTAGGTATTTTGCAGTGTATGTCATTATTTGAACAAGCTGACACTTACATGCTAGTCTATTATTTTGGCAACACTCATTTAAAATTCACAGATTCCTTAAGCATTTAATAAAGTGAACTATGGTTCCAACCTGAGCGCTTGTGGCTGGAATGAGGCACGCTGTGAACCAGAGCAGAGTAAAATGTGTGCGCAAAATATATAAACACACACTTCCAGCAATCTGGAAAGTGTTCAAAAGACTGTGCCTGTCCTGGATGTTTCTACAACATTAATATTCCTAGATCATGTTAGATAAAGGTGTTGAGGAGCTTGTCAGTAAAGCACTTGTCCTGTGGCGCTGTCTATTTTTGTGGGTGCTGTAAAGCCTGTGGGGCCTGTAGCAACATATTATTGACTCGTGGTGTGGATTTCTTGAAATGCTAGCTTGAAATGTAAGTATTAGATTCCTGGCGTGTTTACGGTAATTATATATATATAAGTGCCAGTGCATGTAACACTAAGAACTGACGTATGCAAACAGTCCAATACAAACCTTCAGCCGAAACAGGATCAGTTTTTCGTGACCGCACTGTGACTGTTCCTGTTTTGGAAAGATCACTTCCTGTCCTCCAAACCCGGACTTCGACATAACCATCACTCTCGTCAACATGGTACTCCATTTCTCCGAAATAAAAGACCGGCGCTGTTGAATAATAGAAAGGGATGTTTTATTAAATCTACAGAACATAAACAAGATCAGCGCCTGAATCATTTCAAGACGCAAGGAATATTTCAAGCAGCAATAACTGATGAAAAAGTGCAATTAAATGAGTTATTTATAAAATTGTTAATGTCAAAAGGTGGATACATATAAATATTCCTGTAAAAATGTAGGATATGCCTGAGCTGAGCTAAAATCAAGTGTGCAGAAAGAAAACTGACTTCTGTATATGTAGACAGAAATTTATAAGCAAGATTTTCAACAATGTAGTAAAGTTCAGCGAGTAAGAAATTTTCATCTGAAATTTTTGCACATTAAAAAAATAAATACAGCCTCCCGTTGTGTCAATCATTTACACTCCAAAACTTTCATCTGACATAAAATTTTCATTGGGTTGAATTTTTTCAGGGTTATTTTGCATCCGCAGCAAGAATTTTGAGAGGTGTTTTGAAAATTCCGTACAAGCAAATGGCAAAATCAAGAATGCTTTGGACAAATTAATACACTTCAAAAGTGTGGAACAAAAAGACAGATTGTAATAGGATCGATTCAATTCAAATAACAGAAATTTTCACTGCATCACTGTTTTATATTGCTCTGTGATTTTTTTTTTGCAACAGATTCATTCATGAAGTGTGTAAGGTTTTTGTGTTTGATGCTTGTTTAGGATAATGGATATAAAAACATGACTTAGTGTGGCATGACTTTTTGGCTTAACGTGCAAAGACATTTAATGTTGTATACAGTATGCCAGTAAAGGGTCAAATTATCCAAAAGGAGAAAAATATGGTAAAATTTCTACAATAAAAGCTACAAATTTAAGCTGGTTTATTTTAAGAAAACTGATTGCTTTGTTGTTTTTCGTACTCCAACTGTTATTTGTAAAAGAATTGTAGCTGTGTTAGGTGGTTTTAATGTAAATTTGTTATGTAAATATGTTGTTTTTTTATTTATTTATATATTTGTCTACATTAAAATTTTAATATATTTTTTCTGGGGCGCCACGGTGGCGAAGTGAGTAGCACGTTCGCCTCACAGCAAGAAGGTCGCTGGTCCGATCCCTGGCTGGGCCAGTTGGCATTTCTGTGTGGAGTTTGCATGTTCTCCCCGTGGTTGCATGGGCTTCCTCCGGGTGCTCCGGTTTCCCCCACAGTCCAAAGACATGCGCTACAGGTGAATTGGGTAAGCTAAATTGTCCATAGTGTATGTGTGTGAATGAGAATGTATGGATGTGTTTCCCAGAGATGGGTTGTGGCTGGAAGGGCATCCGCTGCGTAAAACAAATGCTGGATAAGTTGGCGATTCATTCCGCTGTGGCGACCCCGGATTAATAAAGGGACTAAGCCGAAAAGAAAATGAATGAATGAATGATTGCTTTGTTGTTTTTAGTACTCCAACTGTTATTTGTAAAAGATTTGTAGCTGTGTTAGGTGGCTTTAATGTAAATTTGTTATGTAATATGTTGTTTTTTTATTTATTTTTATATTTGTCTACATTAAAATTTTAATATATTTTTTCTGGGGCGCCACGGTGGCGAAGTGAGTAGCACGTTCGCCTCACAGCAAGAAGGTCGCTGGTTCGATCCCTGGCTGGGCCAGTTGGCATTTCTGTGTGGAGTTTGCATGTTCTCCCCGTGGTTGCGTGGGTTTCCTCCGGGTGCTCCGGTTTCCCCCACAGTCCAAAGATATGCGCTACAGGTGAATTGGGTAAGCTAAATTGTCCATAGTGTATGTGTGTGAATGAGAATGTATGGATGTGTTTCCCAGAGATGGGTTACGGCTGGAAGGGCATCTGCTGCGTAAAACAAATGCTGGATAAGTTGGCAGTTCATTCTGCTGTGGCGACCCCGGATTAATAAAGGGACTAAGCCGAAAAGAAAATGAATGAATGAATGAATATTTTTTTCTACCAAAAAAAAAAAAAAAGGAATTTCACTGTTGTTTTATGACTTTCTTTAAATATTGTTTAAGGCAATATTTATTCACCAGTAGGTGTCAAATTGGTACCAGTCGTAATAAACAAACAAATAATACACTCTCAGAAATTACAAGCTGTCATTGGGGTGGTAACTTTTCAAAAGGTACACATTTGTAACTAAATGGTCCATTACCAGTTCCTCAAACATACATATTATTACCTAAATATTTCAAAAGGTACATTTTAAGTACTAATATGTATAATACAGACTCTGTAAGTAAAAGTGTATTTTTTGAAAAGGTATTGCCCCAACGACAACTTGTACACCTTTATTTCTAGACTGATGCTGAATAAATGATGACAGAGTTGTAATTTTTAGGTGAATGTCCCTTTAAGAGCGAGAATCTGTCTGATGTGGTTTTGACAGAAGGTACGGAGGATGTGGAGATAGACGGGCAAGCATAGACCTGCCTGTCTGCAGTTAACACTTTACCCGTCTTACTATCCAGTGACAAATCCTTGTTCATATCTCGCTAACACCCAATGCACTGGTGAAAGGTCTGTGTCACACTCAGCTTCCAAATGTGTTTTCTTGGACGACAGCAAGCTATGCTCTGAATCTGATTGAGCAGAAGACACTGAAGGTGTTGAGGGAGATTAAGCTGCTATATGTCCACGGTAGGAAGCACGTCAAAGCCTAAGAAAATAAACAAAATGTGCGACTAGACTTTTTTCCTCTCGTTTTATTCTTGTGTGGCATAAAGGCCTCCCAGGCGATGTGATAAAAACAAAATATCGGGTTCATTTTTACCCCTAAACCAACAGTGAACTGTTGACGCATTAAGATGGAATGCATTGATGAGGTCAGACGAGGTGTTTCGGTGATGGGTTTGTTTTCATTGCAGTTTTTCCATTAAATAGCTTAAAATAGAAGCACTTCAGCATTTCAGAATGATTTTAACTGTCACTGAAGGGTTATTCAAGCTCCAGCTTGTACATTATGAACCCAGCAAGCATGAAAAATACTCGAGAAAACTGACAGGGACAGAGTGAACGGTGTGAGTGACAGAAATAGTTTGGTGAAAAACGCATGTTTTATCAAACATTTCCATGCCAGGTTTGTCATCTGAGTAAATGTTTTGTGTAAAAAGATGACACGTTTGAATGTTTAGAACTGAATGTGAATAAACAGAGCAGCTGGGACATTTTGCTAAAAATCTGTTTTCGGGTTTTACAGGAGAAAAAATAGCTATGTTTCTATCCATGATGCGAATTAAGTGAAGTTTCATAAACTGATTTTGAGAGAAGCATGTGATATGTTTGATCACGGCTGGTCTCTCATCTGTAATCATTAGCAAGCCAATCAGATCAATCCAAACTCACTGTAAATAGCCCGACTAATATTACTCCCTCTTTGTTTTTTGAAGAATCCCTCCATCCCCCCCATCTCCACCTTTCCTCCTTTATCAGGGGGAGCTCTCGTGAACTACCTGATCTCGTAGCCCCTCACATGCTCATTGACCATGCGGGAGCCCTGGGCTCAGTTATCTCCGACCTCAGGGTTCTCTCCCAGGACAGCATGCCAAACCTGCTATTATTATCAAGCAATATCAAAGTGTGAACTCTTGAAAATTATGCGCAAAACTGGAATATCGCATAATAGACGTGCGAATAAAGCAACGTTTCCATCCAATGAGTCAAAGAGAACAAAATCATCACTTCCTGATTAACTGGCACCAAATATCAACAATAAAAACGGAATTTATTGAGGTACAAGGAGCTGCATCAATCTTTTCTTGGTAACACTAGACTGTCTACTTAATATCTGTTGAGACTGACATTCAACAGATATTTAACTGACTATAAGAAACTTTGCAAGTACATGTCAACTTACCTTAACCCAACCCCAACCCTAACCCCAACCTAACAGTCTACTTATAATCTCATGAGAATTAGTTACAATGTAACTTAGATTTAACAAACCGACCATCAAAATAAAGTGTGACCCTTTTCTTTATTTAAAAAATTACTTGTGCCTCAGAAGACAATGGCGACATGCAATGAACACGTGGAGGCGTTTGAAGCCGTGACTGTGACACATGTTAAATACTAGTAAACAGCCAATGTTTTAATAATATAATAAGCTAATTGTTAGTAGTGGGAATTAGTGCCTGTGTTACTTTTTTAATGAATACTTTATTGAGCAAGAAGATATTCAGTTATCTAAACGTGACAATAAAGACATTTATAATGTTAGAAAATATCATTATCTTTATGCTATTTCCGAGCAAATAAACGCAAAAGACTCTTTTCTAAACTACGAAAAATACCAAGCCCAAACTTTTAATGATAATGTAAGTGGTGCTTTTCATAATGCAGCTGATGATTATTGCCTAAGTGTGAGCAACAGTAATAACACAGTGTTCTATATTTCCTGTTTAATGTGCTGAAGCTACTAAACGAGCAACTTGCATTAATGATCAAAGGCTAAACTTAAACTCACCAAAAAGTCCACATGCATCACCTGCAATAAAGCGCACATTACAATCGTGTGAAGTTGCGCTACAGCTCTCAAGGGGCAGATATATCTTTAGGCACTGCCTAGAGCTTTGAGTCCAAGGGCGAAAATAAGCCTGAATTGTTCATGTGGTGAAAATCCCATTATAAAGTGCACACTTCAGAAAAACGGAGAGGCAGTTATCTCCAGCGTTATCTAGGTCTTGGAGACACATTAAATATAATTGCATGATGTGCCTTGGCACTGTCCCCGCAGAGACGTGAAGTACGGTGGGCGATCGGAAGGTGATATGAAATAAGTGCTTTGGTTTTGCTTGTTGTGTGGGTGTGCGTTTCGCTGTGTGTCTCTCAATGCTCCCACAATCAGATAAGGTTCATTTGTAAAAGGGACAAACAGTGAGCTTCAAAGCACCACAGTCCATTAACTGAAAGGCAAACCGCTGGCTCCTACACGACCCAAACCCAAACTCGGGCGCTTCACTGAGTGGATTAGGTTACCCATGTGGCCGTCTGCCACCGTGTTAAATTTGAACTTCTGAGGGTTCTTTTCTTTAAAGGTTATGCAGGAAGGTATACTAATGCATTATCTTAGCAGAACTTGAATGATCTGGCATGTCCGCTCTGACGCTCGCTCTTAACTTCCAAGCACGTTTGACCACTTTGGTCAAAAGCTGCTCTTCAATGCAAGTCTAGCCAAAAACGCTTTCACCAGGACAGAACCAGGAGACATTAGCGCACAGCTGCCTGTTACCTTACTTCAACTCTCTGGAATTAAAGCTTGCAGGCTATGAACACAACACTCATTCTGAAAACGTAGTCCTATCTACGTTTCTGGAGACCGCAAATTATGCAGCCAGAGGTACGTATTTTTTAAACAAACGCTATGGGATGGTATGGCACCATTCCTTTTCACTCTGTAAAACAGCTTTCCCGCTGTAACCGGTTTGTCCAGTCAGCTCACCTTGTACATCGGCGGACTTCAGACACAATAAGTGTCTGAAGATGGGGTTTGAGTCCGGTAAAGAACGGTTCCAGAAAGCGGGTAAGACAAAAACAGAATCCAAAAAATCAAATAAACAAGTAAATAACAGGGTGAGAATGTGGAAAAATCTGTAAAGGTGGTAAAAATCAGATGAGGGCTTTTCTTTTTTCTGGATTGCTTTTGAAAATTGTTGGTTGGGTTTAGGGAAGTGTGTGGGTGGGTCAATCGGTAAAATTGTTTGGGTTTAGGGATAGAGGAGGGTGGGTCAGTCGATTGGTCGGTCAGTCAGTCATTCAGTCAGTCAAACAGTCAGTCAACAGTGGCCTCTGGTGGGTTTATGCGAGAACAGCAGGATCTCAAAAACTGAAAAAAAAAAGTACCTCCTATGACGTATTTCGTGGTCTCCAGAAATATATATAGAGGTACGTTTTTAGAATAAGCCTGGGTTGTACAAACAAGCAGGGAAATCAAACAATTTAAATTTATTTTATTTACACTTTATTTTAATTTTCGCAATTAGCACACCTTTCCTATTGATGGGTTGCAGCTGGAAGGGCATCTGCTGTGTAAAACATATGCTGGATAAGTTGGGTTCATTCCGCTGTGGCGACCCCTGATTAATAAATGAACTAAGCCGAAAAGAAAATGAATGAATGAATGAAATAACACAACAATATCTAAGGGTGTTTTCACACCTGTAGAACGTTTCCTTTGGTCTGGACCAATGTTAAAAATGACACATTGTAGCATTTTTTAGCCGTTTCCTTTTCACATCAGACTGAGTTCTCTGAACCAAAGCAGGTTAAACAAACTAAAAAGCAATCTCAAGACAACATCCATAACAGTCATTGGCTAGAAATTTGTTTTAACTGCATTTTGATTGGTCAGAATTAACACGCAGGAAACTCACATGCACTGTCAAAAAATCTTTCTGCATTAATTTTTTTTTTGAACCAAATGAACTTTGAGTCATTCATTCATACGCATCGGATGCCCTTCCAGCTGCAACCCATTTCTGGAAAGCATCCATACACACTCATTCACACTCATACACTATGGACAATTTAGCCTACAAAATTCACCTGTTACGCATGTATTTGGTCTGTGGGGGAAACCGGAGCAACCGGAGGAAACCCACTTGAACACAGGGAGAACATGCAAACTCCACACAGAAATGCCAACTGGCCTAGCCGAGGCTCGAACCAGCAACCTTCTTGCTGTGAGGCGACAGCACTACCTACTGTGCCACTGCATCGCCCCTACATTAAACATTTTATAGTTAAGAAAGTTTGATGAAACCTGATTAAGTTAATAAATTAAGTTAAAGTAGCATAAAACATCAGTTTTCATGACTTTTCATCATATATTTTTCACAGTTTGTGCAATACATGATGAAAAGTCATGAAAACTGATGAACTAATCATGAACAACACTCGTAAAGCATTTATTAATCTTAAATGAACATTTACTAATGCATTGCTAACATCCAAGTCCATGCTTGTTAACATTAGTTAATGCACCGTGAGTTAACATGAACTAACAATGAACAACTGTATTTATTAATGTATGCATTAAGTAACATTAACTAATGAACCTTATTGTAAAGTGTGACCAAAAAAGGTTGTACATGGTTGTTCATACTTAGTTCATGTTAATAAATATATTAATTAGCTAATATTAACTAATGAACCATTATTTTTAAGCGTTACCACATTTTATAATTTAATCCAGAAATAATGTAAAACCGGTTACAGGTTACAAAAGTAATAATGTGTACTGTATATCAGTTCCTCTCACTCCACAACAAATCTTTTAGATGTGAAAGTATTTTTTAAAAGTTATTATTTTAAGTATAAAAATAATGAAAACTCTTTAAAAAAAATCAATTAAACATTAAAAGAAATGTCCTAAAACAGAATAGTATAGTACAGTGTGACATGCCTGCTGATGATTAATTTGATTCCTGCATACTTTTTTATCTTGATAAACGCATGAAGCTTTGAAACCAAGAGATTCCACATTCTGACAGCTTATATGATAGAAAAGTCAAAAATATCCTTTGACATTTTGCTTGCTGATTCTTCTTCCACACATTATTACAGAATATAAATGTTTCATTTTCACGGGGGAGGATATTCAGTACAAAATGCTGATGGACATCAAAATTTTATGAAAGAAACTTTGCAGAATGCCTTTGTAAAGTTTCCACTCAATTTACCTCACACATCGTCAGTATGCTACAAATGCAATTTTTGGGTGAGATCAAACAGACACAGTTTTCCTTGGTGTCTCTTTAAATGTAAATGAGCTGCTGTTCTCTCTCCCTTTTCCAGAAAACAATGGAGCCTTTACAGCTCAACAATACAACCCAGGCTTATTCTGAAAACAAACCGCTATATACATTTTTGGAGAGCACCAAATAAGTCCCAGGAGCTACTTTTTTTGCAGTTTTTGTTTTCACGAAACAACCAGAGACAGCTGTGCATGCTTTTTCAGATCTCAAATTTCTTTCGCGAGTGTCATTCATGCTTGCTGTTCTCACGTAAATCCACCAGAGGCTGCTGTCGACTGACTGACTGACTGACTGACTGACTGACTGACTGACTGACTGAATGACTGACTGACTGACCGATCGACTGACCCATCCTCCTCCTTTCCTAAACCCAACCAATAGTGTTTTCAAAAGCACCGACTGACCTGGTCACCACCTTCCCTAAATGCACATTTCAAAAACAATCCAGAAAAAGAAAAGCCCTCTGCTGATTTTTACCATGTTTTCAGATTTTACCATATTCTCACCCTGTTATTTACAATTATTATAATTATAATTATTACAATACTATTATAATTTTATTTTGGCTTCTGTTTTTGTCTTACACGGTTTTTGGAACCGTTCTTCACTCGGACTCCACCACCGTTGTCGTGGTCAACTCCTCTCTGCGTCTCAAGTCCACCGACATACATAGTGAGCTACTGGACAAACTTGCAACACTGGGAAAGTAGTCCAATACGGAGGTAAGCGGTCAGCTAGTAAGCGTGAAAAAAAATGACATCATACCATCATAGTGTTCGTTTTAAAGATGAAATGCATCCATACAGTACGTACTTCTGGCCACATAATTCGCAATCTCCAGAGATGTGTATAGGGCTACGTTTTTTGAATTAGCCTATGTTGCAACTATAGGGGTGTCAAAATTAATTGTCTCTTCAATGCAAAGCGATGCACATAATTTGGTACTAGTTCAGTAATAGATCATAACCGGTTATTACATACTGATGTCATTTATGATGCTGCGTAAGCTGTGTCACTGCTCAGTGGACAGCGTTAATCATAAGAGCCAATCGCAGCCCTTTCTGTTGATTGTATAAACAGCAGGTACAATTAAAGGTACAGTTCATGTATCTGACAGCTTGTGTTAAAAGACAAAATTGCATTCTTGCATTATGAAGTAAAATAAAAAAATGTGGATAGAAAGCATCGTCAATGCACTGTGATGCAACTATATCAATGACATGATAATCGCAACCAAACTGTGAGACCAGTGTACTCAACAAACAAAACCAACACAGGGTCATTGTGAAAAAGTACCCCCGTATACATTTCTGGAGAGCACAAATTATGTAGACAGGGCTACGTATGGCTGCATTTTGTCTTTGAAACGAACGCTACAGGGTGGTATGGCACTGCCGACCTCTGTGTGGATGGCTTTTCTGCTGTTACCAGTTTGCACAGTAGCTCACCGCATACGCTGGTGGACTTGCCACACAGAGAGGAGTTGACTGCAACAATGGGTTTCGAGTCCAGCAAAGAACGATTCCGGAAAGCCGGTAAAACTAAACTAAACTAAACTAAAATAAAATAAAATAAAATAAACAGGGTAAGAATGTGTTAAGATCTGAAGACGTGGTAAAAATCAGACTGCCGTGAGAGCTTTTCTTTTTCTAGATTGCTTTTGAAAACACCGTTGGTTGGGTTTAGGGAAGGCAGTGGGCAGGTTAATTGGTGCTTTTGAAAACATTATCGGTTGGGTTTAGGGAAAGAGGTGGGTGGTAGGGATCAGTGGATCAGTCAGTCAGTCAGTTGACAGCGGCCTCTGGTGAATGTATGTGAGAACAGCAGGCACAACTAGCACTAGTGAGAGAAATTTGTGATCTGAAAAAGCATACAGAACAGTCTCTGGTTGATTTGCGAAAACAAAAACTGCAAAAAAGTACCTCCTGAGACGTATTTTGCAGTCTACAGAAATGTATATAGCGATATGTATCAATAGTGAGGTTAGGTTGCACAAAACATCTCTTTTGCTCTCTCTAGCCTCTCCTCTAATTTAACTCAACCAGGCTCTGTCCCCATAGGCTACAATGATTTAAAATTCAACATGTGACGTCTACAGAAGAAAACAGAAACAGTACTTTCTGATATAAAGAATGAATCTCTTCGAACTGGCCTTTGTGCTGTGTGGATTTTTTTACATTCAAACAGAAACATAAACACTAGAGGAAGTTGAAAGAGTAAAAAGCATAAGAGGACATCTTTAATGGGGTTGTGTTTATTTCCCTTTATTATTACTCCTAAAAAAACGCAGGAATTAAAAACATGCCTAGCCACATAATGAAATGTAAACGATGAGAAATAATGATAGTAGATGCGTAAATATTCCATACACACACATATATACATAGCATAGTGTACATGAATTTAACCACTTGCTGTTAGCCTGGGGAGAGAGGCAGAATGTACCCTGGGAGTCTGGTGTGAAGTTCACACATCTACTGTACGCACACAGACATGTTTGTGCGCTTGAACTTTCCTTCACATTCCCACAGAGCGACAGCATTTATAAAAAGCAAAGACCTCTGGGTAGAAGAAAATGGCAGAAGACATTAGCGCAGCGCTAAGTGTTTCTCAGCGAGAACACACTGCACACATTTCCACAGGAGCTCTCCAATGATTCTGCATTGATTTGCGGTAATTTCCTTGAAAAAGGCACCTGGGCACTTTTAATTCAGCTGCGGAAAATGCTCAACTCGTCACAATTCATGCAGCGCTTGACAGTGTAAAAATCTGTGAGTGTAGACTAGCGTAAAATTATGGACTGCTTATCGCTTTTTTAAAATATATGTAGTTTTGAGGTGACAGATTTTTAGCCACAACTGTGTGTTTTTATGTTCTTGAAAGTCCAAGGATAGGCAGACAATTTCTTGTAATATGTACACTACCTGACAAAGGTCTTGTCGCTGATCCCAGTTGTAAGAGCAACAAATAATAATTTAACTTCTAGTTGTTCATTTGAAAAAGTGGCAGAAGGTACATTTTTCCAATGAATCATCTGTTGAACTGCATCCCAATCGTCACAAATACTGCAGAAGACCTATTGGAACCTTCATGGACCCAAGATTCTCAAAGAAATCAGTCAAGTTTGGTGATGGAAAAATCATGTTTTGAGGTTACATTCAGTATGGGGGAGTGTGAGAGATCTGCAGGTATCAAAACATTTGTTATTCGGATTACAATACAAAGCACAGGAGAGGGCAAATTCTTCAGCAGGATAGCGCTGCTCCTCACACTGCAGCCTCCACTTCAAAGTTCCTAAAAGCAAAGAAGATCAAGGTGCTCCAGGATTGGCCAGCTCAGTCACCAGACATGGACATTATTGAGCATATCTGGAGTAAGATGAAGGAGGAGGCCTTGAAGATGAATCCAAAGACTATTGATGAATTCTGGGAGTCCTGCAAGAACGCTTTCTTTGCCATTACAGACGACTTTATTAATAAATTGAGTCATTGCAGAGATGTATGGATGCAGTCCTCCAAGCTCATGGGAGTCATACACAATATTAATTATTTTTCTACTGCACCATGCCTTTATATTCTAAACTGTACATTATTTCTGTTAAGTGACAAGACTTTTGTCCAAGCAAAGTCAGACCTTACTGTCCTAACTAAATAATTAAAAATCAAGGCATGATCATATTTTATTTTGGTAAAATAAGCGTAATCTAGAGGCTTTTGCCTTTCATATAAGCCACTTCTGATACCAAATGATCAACTAGAACTCAAGTTATTATTTGTTGTTCCTAAAAATTGGATAGATGACAAGACTTTTGTCAGGTAGTGTATATATATATATATATATATATATATATATATATATATATATATATATATATATATATATTCCTTAATCGGAGAAGTTTAAGACTTGGCTTTTTGTAAGTTTGCCTGAACACAAAAAAGTAACAATTTTAAGTGTTCTTTTTTTTCCACCCATTTTAACCCTTAAATCTAAGCATTCTGTTTATTATTTATCTAAACTGAAATTTAAATTTAAACTCTGGGGTCGCCACAGCGGAATGAACCGCCAACTTATTCAGCGTATGTTTTACACAGCGGATGCCCTTCCAGCTGCAACCTGGTACTGGGAAACACCCATACATACTCATTCACACACTTATGGCCAATTCAGTTCACCTATAACACGTCTTTGGACTAAGGCGGAAACCGGAACACCCGGAGGAAACCCACATGAACATGGGGAGAGCATGCAAATTGCACAAAGAAATGCTAACTGACCCAGTCGGGACTCGAACCAGAGACCTTCTTGCTGTGAGGCGACAGTGCTAACCACTGAGTCACCTCTGTATTATTTCATGTTTTTTCTTATTTATTTTTGTATTTTTTATTATTATTTAGTTTTTTACTCTTTTTTTGTCCAACATAACACGTTAATTCTATTGATATTTTGATACCACCAGATTTCACCATAGTCACAAGTTTTTACTGTTTTGAACTTCTTTTTTTTTTTTTTTACTGATGGAAAATAAATATTAAAAGCATAAAATATGCATATTTATGTAAAAAAAAGGCACTTTTAGAGTTAAGTAAAAAACGTCACAAATATGAAACACACATGTAAATTTAAAGATTTTATTTGATCAAAGACAGTGATATGAAATTTCTTTAAGCTTTTGGGCTATTTTGGGTAATTCCCATTTGGGAAAAAGCTTCCTATATCCACATGCAATGAAAATAGACATTCTAAGCTTTCACGCAGTTTCGCACATGGCGTTATTGATACAGACAGAGTACAGTTATTTCCTGATGACGTCATTTTGTGCCTGGTACCGGGAATGCAGAGTTTAGGAGGTTAAAAAATACTGAATCACACCTGAGACCCCCCGAATGTGTCCACATTAGAACAATGAAGGGCTGCAACAGAAAAGATGCTTAAGGGATAAAATGATTTACGAAGAAGTTTTGTTTTATAATTACTGCCGATTTTTCCAGGAATCAGTGACTGGATGAGTAAGGAAACGAGACCTAACAGGATCCCTTCAATCACCACGTTCTCCACAGGACATCTGCCTCGACTCCTCCAGGCTGACCCAGAATCGGAAGACTGGATCTTAATAACCGGCTCCAGACAGACAGACACCTACACTCATTTCACTCTCTCCGGATCCTCCCTTCCAATCCCTCTCTCCGAGAGGTCCATAATCACAGCTTTATTAGCCCAGCACACATTCACTGCCTGACATCAAGCAGTATATTAGTGAGCCTGATCCTGAGGTACAAGTATCCTCTTGTTTTACAGTTACAATAACTCACATGTGGCTCTTCCTCTGCGCATGTGAGGGTGATTTTTACCGTATCCAGCTGCAATTACCGCAGCATGCGAGAACATGTCCTCACCAAACTCTATCAACTTACAGATTTCCTAAATATGGTGCTGCCGGCTGACTTGTGTCACCAATACAATTACAGAAGAGAAGACACAAGGGTAGTTACATCTGAAAAGAGCAGCTGTTCAGGGGTAAACTTAAGCTGGATGTAGAGTTTTGTCAGTATGAAACAACAGAAGTCAAACGAAAGTTAAAAAAAATGTATGAGAAACTAGGTGGAGACAGAAAACATCCATCCATCATCCATCCTTTATTCCATCTTTCTCTCACTGCCTATCAGTTTATCGATCTGTCTGTCCATACATTTATCTGTCCATACATTTAATGTATCTGTTCCATCTAGCTCTCTCTTTCAGTTTCCATCAATCTATTAATTTATCTGTCCTTCCATCTATTCATCTCTATCATCCATCCATTTATAATACCTCCATTTCTCTGTCCGTCCATCCATCCATCCATCCATCCATCCAACCATACATCCATCCCTCCCTCCATCCATCCATCCGTCCGTCCGTCCGTCCGTCCGTCTGTCCATCCGTCTGTCTATCCATCTCTAGATCTGTCCATCCATCCATCCATCCATCCATCCATCCATCCATCCATCCATCCATCCATCCATCCATCCATCCATCCATCCATCCATCCATCCATCCATCTATCTATCTATCTATCTATCTATCTATCTATCTATCTATCTATCTATCTATCTATCTATCTATCTATCTATCTATCTATCTATCTATCTATCTATCTATCTATCTACAGTATCTATCTATCTATCTATCTATCTATCTATCTATCTATCTATCTAT
>CAIGQQ010004837.1:13586379-13599973 GCA_903798035.1 Danio albolineatus | reverse complement strand
TTAAATTAAATTAAATTAAATTAAATTAAATTAAATTAAATTAAATTTAAAAGTCTTAAAGAGAAAAACAAACAGGCCAAACATTTTACGGATATGAAATATTAAACAAATTAAATATTAAGTAATCTAGATCTACTTTGCAAATGTTTACAAACGCATACAGAAAATACCAGGCTCTCCCCTTCATTCATTTCTGTTTCTTTTTTGATTCCATGTTGCAAGGCAGGGTTGTTGTGGAAACCATTCTGATGCTTCCCGGGTCACAAAAGCAAGATTCCCATGCACTCTAGTGAGGAGGAGCTGCCCGGAAGTTCATTGAAGTTCAGTGCGGCTCATTTACGTGTATCCCAAGGAGAAGGGGAGTGAGAAATAAAGTGTGTTTGTGGCTAAAGGTCAGTCTGATCCTGGAGATTTGCACCATGCTCTAGTGACCGCACTTCCAATCATTGCTGAGGTCAGTTCTCTATTACACACCGGCTTAAATCCACCACCATCCCAACCCCCCATTCAGCCTGAGAATACCAACCAGACTCATAGAAAACATGTGCATGGTTTAACATTTTTGCAAGATATCATGTTGTTTATTGCACATTATAAGTGAAATGTACCGTGAGTCACACAGGAAAAGAGTTATGTATTTTCAGAAACTGACTTTGAAAGATGGTATGTGGCTTGGGTAAGTACAAAATCCTCCAGAAACAGTTTAAAAGCATATTTAGAATTCACTCCTGCGATAGAAAGGTCAGATTTGACTTTATTTCACAATATATGTGTTAAACTATCAAAAGATACAGTTAAACAGTCACTTTGGGGTGGCGCTGAATACGTTTATAATCCTTATTTTTTCACACATGAGATGGTGGTAATGTTCAACTGCTTGTTTCACAGAATGGCTCCTTAAGTCTCTCTTGTTTTCAAAATAAGAGTCCCACATACATAATAAATATAACACTTAAAAATAATGGAAAGAAAGTAATCATAGTTGTAATCTCACTAGGAAATGTGCCCAGTCAAACACACCCTGAGGTATGCAAATCAATAATCCCATTTGGATCAATGTTTGTTTCCACTGGATTTTATAATCATGGGTTTACTTGAGAACGATGTGACAGTTGTGTTTGATGCTCATGGTATGTCATTTCCATGTACTGAAATCATATTACTCAGCTATGCATATCCATCTTTTCATCATAATACCTTTAAAGTAAATACTGTAAGTTACATTCAAGCTGTAAAAGTAATTACATACACTGCAAGTTACTACCAAAAAGCAGCTACATTGAAACTACTTAATTCCCTCAAAGGACATATATTACAAATAACTGAAGCATTAGTGAGGAACATTTTAGGTAAAATCTTTGGCGAGATTACAACAATGATTTAGTTATGCCTACTGTAGGTATATCTAGATTTTCATACTATGACACATTTAATGTAAATAAGTTTCTTATAGTCAGTTAAATGTCTGTTGAATGTCAATATCAACAGATATTAAGTCTACTGATCCTCAAATGGACTATTGAAATAAAGTGTTATCCTACTTAATTCCCCGAAAGACATACTGTATATTACAAATAACTTAAGCATTAGAAAGGAAAGTTTTACGTAAAATTGTCGGTATTTAAAACAACAATGCAATACAGTTATCATGCCAAACACTCTGCTTTATTACACACAATATTCAAAAGTCACAGTCTGCCAAATGAAGCATTACAAAACATGAATAAACTACTTATATTGCACTCTAACCCCTAGCAAAAAGTTCTTGATATTAACTGGCAATACAGTACAGTACAAAAAAATTATAAATAAGCATTAACATATGAGATGTTTGTAATTTTACTATATAAATATAATATAATATAACAAAAAACAGCTACACTGCTATTTTATGGGAAAATGCTGTTAGCAAGGCTATCACATTAGCCATTCTGATAGTCAAGTGATACTGAACTTGAAGGGATATTCTAGAAAATGGCTCTGTGATTTTAGCTCTATTTCTAACAATATATCATTTAAACATATAGCATTAAACTCAAAAAGGAACTGCTTTCATAACCTGAATTGTTGTTACTGTATAATAGTTTGAATTATAGGCTCGTTATAACAGGTTTCATCAAACAGTCAATACTTTTGGACTCATTTTTGTGGTATCAAGTAAGCGGTATTGATGATGTTAGCTCAAACATAGTTAAAACAACAATTATAATATTGTCATAATGATGTGCAGCATATCGTACTCATAACTAGTCATAACTTGCGTTGAAATGAATGACATTTGTTGGTCTTTCACGGCATCCAGTATTCATTTAAGCTTAAAACTATAGCAAATTGTCTGTTTTTAGAAGACTGTAAAACCCAACAGTTAACTTTATCAAATGAAATAAGTTTAGTCAACTCAAAATTTACTGAAAGTTTATTCTACTCATTTGAAAAGAGTTTTGAACTTAGTGTTGAAGGTAATGAGTTAATTAAATACCTCATCTTAACTTCATATGCTTCAATTTAGTGAAGTTTATTTATAAACAAATGTCGAGAGGATCACGTGCAGATGATTGCTTGCAGCTGGTCTCACATTATTCAATTTATGATCACCAATCAGACGATTCCTAAGCCACTATAAATACCCTAAGTTCCATATCACAGCCATCTTTGTCTTGAAGAATCCCCCCTTCCACCCCTACTCCTCCTCCTTTCCTAGATAGGTGGCACGGTGGCCCAGTGGTTAGCACTGCTGCCTCACAGCAAGAACGTCACTGGTTCTAGTCCTTACCAAGCCAGCTGACGTTTCTGTGTGGAGTTTACACGTTCTCATCGCGCTCACGTGGGTTTCCCCTGGGTTCCCCGGTTTCCTCCCACCGTCCAAAAACACGCAACTTAAGTTAACTGACAAATCCAAATCGGCACCATAGACATGCTCCTAGTAAGTAGTTATCTTTTAAGAGCAACCACTATCTGTTCATTAGCTACTACAGCAAGGTAGTTTTCGAGATCTACCTGAGCTTAAACTCTCCTCTCGCCTTGCAAACGGTCCCGGGCTCAAGGATCTAATGAGCTCAGGGCTCTCTCCTGAGACAGCATGCCAAACAAGCTTTATAATCAATCATCAGCTAAGTGTGAACTCTTGAAAATGGAGTAAGTTCACAGTACTCATATAGATTAGTTTTTTTTACTCAAATGGTTCGTAGCAATCAGTTTCCTCAAACAGTTTGAGTTGCCTCCTTGGTTTTACATTACTCAGTTGGTTTGAGTTCTCTTCATTTATTGGGTTTTACTGTGCTCAAATTGCTTTACTTACTCAAATGGATCATTTGATTTGAAGTTCACAGTATTCGTTAAGATTAGTTTTTGAACTTTAAAGGTTTGTTGCAATCAAATGTTTTAAGTTACCTTAACTTATTGGGTTTTAGTGAAAGCATGTTTTTCCAAAAATACCTTCCTTGTCGTTTCATTGCAAAAGACTTCTCACTATGCTTCCAATATGGAAAGAGGGCACGTTAACAGGCTGTAGAAACATCTAAGTGGCAGGTCAGGATGACAGGGACTTTTTTTCCCCAATTGTCAATAAACTGAGATGCTGTTCCACCAAAGCTGTCAGTAAAAGCTTCTCACCCATAAACCGCGTCCAGCATCTGTCCCTCCCTGGAGATATTGTCTGTGCAAGGTGTTTTAACAGTCTCTGAATGTTTTAAAGGACACATTTCCAGTGCATTAGGCATTTCCTTTGTTTAGCGGATTGTGTTAGTACTGCGGCCATCGCTGTTAGTTTACTCAGCTATCACGACGGGCAGGGGGTTTATGAAGGTCAGTGTTCTCTATATGCCTGGAAAACACTGGCACACAATAACTAAATCCTGTAATTTGGAGTATAATCCTATTAGCACTAGTTCATTCACACAAGTTCATGGTAGACTCAAAACCAAAAGGATAAATCAGTCCCTTTCTCAAGTATCTATAAAAAATGTGGCTTATTGTAGGGCTGCACAATATATCGTTTCAGCATCGATATAGCAATGTGATCGTTCACAAAAGTCACATCACAGGATTTGCAATGTCGAGTCTGGATACTAATGTACTATTTGCATGTGTTTTTGAAGCCTGTGACTGTATGAGGATTTTAAAAGCATTCTGTCATAAGAAATTGTACCATTATTAACTTTAACAACGATTAATTTTTATTAGATTATTTTTATTTGTATTATTGAATTACTGTACCTAAATACTGTTAGACTTGGAAAATGATAAAACACTGTTTGCTCCCCTACAGAATCATCCCAATCAATTAAAAAAATTGGCAGTCTTGCTCGTATTATATATGTTTGTGCAGTATAACAGTTATGGCGTACTATATATGGCATAGGTCTCAAACTCAATTCCTGTAGGGCCGCAGCACCAACCCTGACGAAACACAGCTGATCCAACTGATCAAGGTGTTCATGACTCTTTTGAACATCTCAATTATTTGGATCAGCTGTGTTTGATAGGGCTGGGGCAAAACTGTGCAGAGCTGCGGCCCACCAGGAATTAAGTTTGAGACCTATGCTCTATGAAAAGTGCCAATAAAGATAGCATAAATATTACTATATGTGTGTGTATGCATGTAGGCAGGTATAATTAAATACAATAAAAAAGAAATTAGTTATTAAATAAGTACAATACCATTAAGAACGGTATAGTGTATTTTCCTTCAGTTCTACATAGAAAGGAACCAATCAAATTCAAGGAATCAATTTAATGAAAATAAATCAACAATAAATAAATAAATAGTAGTAGTAGTAGCAGTAACAATAATAATAATAATAATAATTTTTCTATTACAAATTCAATGCATTAGACTGATTTCAGATTTATCATGTGGAACCAAAAACAGCAATTATTATGCTTTGCCTCTGAGCCATTAATTACTTTTTTGAATATATTAGAATGTGTTTAAAGCTAATAAAATTTCCCATTAGAACTGTTTTTACATTGTTAAACAAATAAATGAGCCTAAGAGACATACAGTTTGTATTAAAAAAACAACCTTGCTTGAACATTTGAATATTATAATTTTTTTTGAAAGTATTAAAATATAATAATAAAAAAAAACCTTTTTATTTGCTTACAACAAGTTAAATAACACTTCAAATAACAATATATATATATATATATATATATTAGGGCTGTCCAAAAATTAATCGTGATTAATCACATCCAAAATAAAAGTTTGTTTTGACATAATATGTGTGTGTGTTATATATATTTATTATGTATATGTGATAAACACATTCATAGAAGCCAAAACTATATATAAAAAAGTTACATCAAAGTAGTTACATCATATTCAAATGTAAAATTTGTATCATACACATATATTTTTTATATATCTAAATACAAACCAACATTTTATCAAGTATATTCATGTGTGTATTTATATATTCATAATAAAATATACACAGTACACACACAAATATTATGTTAAACTTTTATTTTGGATGTGATTAATCACGATTAATTCTTGGACAGCCCTAATATATATATATATATATTATCCATATTATCATTCTTTGGTACTTAAAAGTATTTTTACTTTTAAAAGTATTAAAATAGTGCAGTAATTTATATAAAATACTTTTTTTTGCTTTTAAAATTGTCATCCCCAAAACATCCGAGCTTACTTCTAAAACAATAAAAGCTGTGAAAACAGATGATTATACACCATTTAAAATGTCACCAAAAAGGTTTTAGCCCACACAAAACTATAAACAAAAGCTTCTCTCTTCATCCCTGTGATCTCCTTTAAAGGCACAGAAAGGCGGAATGTCATTCCAAAGCAAACGAGGTCGGGTCTTATTCCTGACCACTGCTCATTAAAAAAAGAGGATTAGAGAGCGCAGCCTCGGATGGACACAAGATTATTTAACAGAGCTTTCTTTCACTGCTTTTTTGATTGAATGACCCCGCTTTAAAAACTTTCCCTCCGGGATCAAGCGAGTGTTTGAATACAAGTAAGCGATAGTAGGTGTAATCCACATTATTGAGCCTGTTCTAATGTAAACTCTCCTCCCCTTAAAAAACTTTCAACTATGCAAAAAGTCAACGTGATGGCCTGCTACTTTCAGGATGGATAATGTAACCTCACCAGGATAATGTTAAATCTATTGTAGTGATTAATAGCACAGTCACCATGTCTAGGGCCTTTGGAATTATGAAATTTAGTCATGAAATGGTATTTACTGTATACAGTTTGGCTGTTTCTCAATTCCAAGAATACAGAGAATGAACCTAATCTTGGTATTTTCTACTAGTTATAGTTGGTTTCTGTTTGACTATCATAGCTAAAACTATGTAATTTGGACTTCTTAAAGGTTCAAAAGGGGATTGTCTTGAGAAAATG
The DNA here is from genome assembly GCA_903798035.1 of Danio albolineatus. NCBI lineage: Eukaryota > Metazoa > Chordata > Actinopteri > Cypriniformes > Danionidae > Danio > Danio albolineatus. Next base: position 13,593,597 of record CAIGQQ010004837.1, on the reverse strand, counting down.
TTTGGTATGTTGATTGAAAGTCTCTTTAGATTCTAATAGTAATAATTAAAAATAATGAGGTAAATGTATTTCTCTGTATTTTTATATTCTGGGTAAGGCATAGGACTCAACAAATGTTTGTCCACATTACAATAGGTAGCCCAAACTGTCTGTCAACAAACGTAGATTTGTATTTATTCCAACAAGAAAGGGTCTACACATTTGCAAGTCGTGTCTTCTGCTCTGCTGGGATGGTGATGATGAAAACTGAGTGGATCCTAGTTTCTTTAACCAGTTCAAAGCTATCATGAAAAACTGTAACATGGAACGGATTGATACATCAAATTAGCTCTGGGTGGTGTCTGTGAATACTAAATTGCAAAACGTCGACTTAAACATGAAGTCTGCATGTTCAGCATATCTGTGCGAATGAGTAATGTGCTTTGATATACTACACACGCACTCAACCAAATGTGATGCTTGAAAGAATTGTGTCAGACAGATCTATTACTGTACTGTCGATTGTGCTTAACAAAAATAACAATAGTAAACAATAAAATGAATACATTTTTAAATGAATGTTCACTAAATTGCCCCTGATATGTATGCATGTAATTACTAGGCCCACATAGAATCTGCGTGCACAGAAATTTGCAGATTTCCGCAGATTTTACTTGTGTAAACTTATATTTATTACGTTTTTTTTATTATTTCTGTAATATTATTGACTAATATGAAAATGTTTATTTGATTTATTTACAATAAAGTATGTAAAGTAATATTTATTGTGTTTTAGCATATAACATGAGAGACTTGCTTTGTTTACCAAATAAGTGGATCTAATTGAATTTGCATTGTAAACCTTAAATAAAAGTTAAAAACATATTATTTTTCATTTCATATAATAAGTTTTAGTTATTATACTCCTAAAATCATTCCGCATAAATCCACAGTTTTTTTTTTTACAAAATTGTGTGCAGAAATAGCAAAAAATGTCAGCAGATTCTGTCTGGTCTTAGTAATTACCCAGCAGGCACACAACGTCAAAAGATTTAGGTCGTGATGTTGGGTGGTCAAAATTCAATGTATAGCCACGGTCTAAGGACAATGTTATTACAATGTCTAATAACCACGTTGACATTTGGTTGATTTTAGGTTGTGCTGGAAAGTGACCAAAATCCAATGTCGAGCCAACATCTTAAACCAATCTCATATTGACGTTAAATACTGACATTCGTCAGATATGACAACCAAAATCCAACGCCTGACAGGTGTCATAGTGGTAACGTCCACACAACGTCAAGCTGTAGCATCATTAGACATTGAAATTTGGTTGTTCTTGGGTTGTGTTGGAATGTGACCAAAATTTAACGTCTGTCTGACATTGGACACTGACATCAGTCTGATGTTGGGTTGATTTACACCCACAACGTTTAGGTACAATGTCAATCTGACGTCATGTTGGCATGCACAGGACATCTGCTGAGTAGCTTCATGAGTTTGGTTAATTAGATAAGATTCCATCACCATGTGAACATAACTGAAAATGCTAAATGGCAAAAAAAAAAGTTAAATATTAACAAGGAATTCTAAAAAAAAAAACTAAAAAAAACAGCAACATTAAAGAAAAAAAAAAGAAAAATCTGAAAATGTAAATGTACCGTTTTTAAAAACAATATGAATTTTATCAAATATTTTGGAATCTAAAATGAAATCCAAATGTCTAACCTGGTTATGTACCAAATTTGAAATTGAAATTACAAATCCAATGAGATTTCATACTATACCATAAATAGCCACTGGGTCACCTGATTGGATTTTTAATGCATTCTGACTCAATATCAATTAGTTTCTGCCACAATATCACTTCAAAACATCCATCAAACATGGAACATTACATGGAAAATATGAAACATAAAAGCTTTTAAAATACCACTTTTGTTGTTTTAAAAAAAAAACTTTGTCACAAGAAAACATTTTTTGGGATGATTACCAAAATAAATTATAGAGAGAAAAGGAATAAAATGAGTGCCGAGCTTAAAGAAACAGTTCACCTAAATTTACTCAAAACTGAAAACTCTCCATCTGTTCCAAAACCGGCTCCAAACATGAGTTCCTTTCTTCTGTTTTACACAAAGTAAGCCAATTCAAAGAGCGTTGGAAACCAGACAGTTTTGTCCAACTACAGACCTCAATGTTTAATGTCTGAAAAAAGATAATTAAATGGGGAAACTAAATTTGGGAAGCAATAAAACAGACTCTCAAAGCATTCTGCATGTCTTTGTAAGGATAACATCACTGTATCCACAACTCTATCTGGATTGTCTACTAGAAACACCCCAGCAGATACAGAACGCGGGAATTATCAGGAAGTTGCTACATCCGGTTCATGATGAGAAACTTCAAAAACATTAATTTCCGTTCTCGTGCAGCTATTATATCCGCAGGAAAGTCCTCTCCACCCACTGAGTGGTTTAATTACCACCTTTGTTGTGATGTTGAGATCAGGAATTCATGGTGGCAGTGGAAACAACAACAAAGCGGAGTCTTTTAGCATTGCAAAAGCTCGTGCGCACATAAAGGTCACTGACGATTAAATATTGAAAGTAGCAATTATGCACAGCCTCAAAGAGGACATCTCTACTGGGGTGACATTAATCAAACCCAAATACCAAATACTGCGAGCCGACACTGGGATGTCAAGTGCACTTTACAAATACCTTTTATTTACTCAAAGAATAACATGGTCATTTTAGCAGGTCGTTGTTATCTTCTAGAGCTCTCAGGAAGTGGGCGTTTGACCCAATGGAGAGCACAGCTTTTTTGTTTCGCTTTCAATTATGCGTTTATGTGAAATAGATTACACCACAATAACAAACTGACCCTGAAAAAAAAGGATGATAGGCTGAACAAACTGTGCAGCAGTCTCTTTAAACCAAGCATATTTCTCGCTTCATTTTTGTATATTTGAAATTAGTTTTTGGATAAAAAAATATGCAAGAACTATTTGCACATCATTTTAGTTTTATTCTGTAAACTAATGATGACATTTCTTCCATATTTCAAATACTTTTTTGTCTTATATTGAGCTTTTTTCTCCCATGAAATAACAAGAAAGTGCCATGTTTTCTTTCTTAGACAACATAACATTATTCTTAATTATTCATTCATTCATTTTCTTGTCAGCTCTATTAATCTGGGGTTGCCACAGCGGAATGAACCGTCAACTTATCCAGCGTATGTGTTATGTAGCGGATGGCCTTCCAGCTGCAACCCATCACTGGACAATCTAGCTTACCGAATTCACCTATACAGCTTGTCTTTGGAAACCGGAGCATACGGAGGAAACATGCAAACTCCACACATAAATGTCAAATGACCTAGCTGAGGCTCGAACCAGAGACCTTCTTGCTGTGAGACGATAGTGCTATTTACTGCAACACCGTGACGCACTATTTTTAATTTATTATACTCAATAAATTTTAATGTATTATTATTACTATTTTCAATAATTTATTACTATTAAAATACTATCAAATAATTATTTGGTTTAAAATATGTATATGATATATAGTATATGTAATCTGAGAGTAAAGTCTGTATAGTAAATAATGTTTCAAGCTATTTCTTGCACAGACCTCAATCTGTGGTAATTCTCAAAACACAGTATTAATTAAGTGTTTCCTTTATGTATTTTTTCAAGTGCTGGAGACCATTGACTTTAGTATTATATGAATCATCTCAGACCACTTGTTTCTTTCATATTATACTATTTCTATTAGATGGCTAAAAAAAATACGTTTTTTTTTTTTAATAATTATATAATAAATAATAAGTCATTTAAAATAAGCGGTAATGCTTTTACAAGTAATTTTTGTGTGAACTTTCCTCTACTGCTTACTTTTTTTTTAAGGTGGGTGTAATTAGTTACAGTACAAAGTAACTACAATAATTAAATTACTTTTCTGCTGACAAAGTAAGGAATTATTTTTCGGCTATAGGTAACTTGATTACAGCATATATACTTGCCTTAAATACTGTACATAAATTTAACCATTCTTCAGAGAATCACTGTAATATTTTGCTGTATAACTGTAAGAAATTAGTTCACAACAATAAAAGGTGTACATTTAGAGAAGCAGAGTAACTGTAAATGTGTATTTGTTGTTTTTCAGATATATTTCAACTCAAGGTTTTATTTGTCCGACAACTGCACTGCATCAGAAACAATGAAATGTTGTAGTATTGAGGCCAATATGATATGTATGAAATGATGTCATATATTTGAAAGGTTTGTGTATTGATACACATACCGTCTTAAAACAAAACTTTTAAAACTGTTTCATTTCTATCATGCATTGATATTTACACAGTAATAAAATGTAGAGTTGCACACAATTCATTCATGTTGTCCCAACTCATATAGTTAAAGTTAACTTGCCAATTTAAGTTGACTGAACATAAAACAATTAAGTTGTCCCAAAAATTTTCAAGAATTGTGTTGATTAGGCCCATTTTAATGAAGTAGTTTGAATGACCAGCAAAAATCATGTCTATTTTTTGCATCAATGCATTCATTTTTTATCAGTGTTGCCCCTTATTTATCAGGGGTCGCCACAGTGGAATGAACTGACAACTATTCCAGCATGTGTTTTACACAGCGGATGTCCTTCCACCCACAACCCAGTATTGGGAAACACCCATACACTCTCGCAACACACACACTCTCTACAGCCAATTTAGTTTACCCAATTCACCTATAGCGCATGTCTGTGAACTGTGGAGGAAACTGGAGCACCCGGAAAAAACCCATGCGAACAAAGGGAGAACATACAAACTGCACACCAGATGGGACTTGAACCAGCAACCTTCTTCCTGTGAGGCGACAGTGCTAACCACTGAGCCACCGTCTTGCTCTTTAAAGTAGCTTACAAAACACCATTTTTTTCTTAGAAAAATTTAAAGTATTTCCAAACTTAATTTTTTTATCTTACAAATTACAGTAAAATGAACAGATTTTAATTCTTTTTAACATGTTATTTTATTTTCATATTGTTGCAATGCCTCAAAATCTCCTAAAGTGCTTGTTATAACTAAAGTCATACATAGTAGCGTGTCATTTCAAGCGGACGAGTTTGGCGAGAGTCTAGACTAACATGTCAGCCAGCTGAAAGAAGCATTACAGCCCAAACTTGGGAAAGCAGTAGTGCGAACTGTCGGCCCCGTGAAAATCTCAATGGGACTTTGAAGAGGAGGTGGCGAAGGGGGCCAGAGCGAGAACACTGTGAAAAACAACACAGCCGCAGAACGACTGGTGATGAGAGGGACGTGACAATGAGAGAGAGATGGGGCTTTTTCTTGACCCTTCAATGGCCAGTGTTTGCCGGCTCATCGGGCGGAATAATGACAGCTTGTTTGCTGAATGGCTGGAGCGCAAGGACACGGCGAGTAAAAGCTTGGGCCCCCGGACTGTGCAGCTTCATGCTAATAGCTCTCAGGTTGTTTGTGGTGAGCCCATTCTCTCCTCTGGGACAGTTCCAGCTGAGACGCCTCTTTTGGAAAGACATGTTTGAACAGCATTAGTCACTTGTTACTTTTTTTTTCTTTTTTTGAGTTGCTTGCCACAAAAAAGAGGGATCTCTCCTGCAAAATCGTGCAGAGAGTGGATGCCAATTTGTGCTGGCTGAAACAACTGCTTTCGAGCTGTCAAAAAGGCAAAGGTGGGAGTTACTAAAAGAAAAACTGACAATGGTGATGTTTCTCAACTTTAACTAGGTACTGGAAAAAAAGGCCAGGATTTTAAAGGTGGCCTATTGAAGATTGGATGATGTAAGGCTGCATTTTTTTAGACCACAAAACTCTTCAAAAGTACAAATGTTGTGAAGTTCTCATTAAAGGGAGTTTCAGTGGTTTTGCGGGTGATTTAAAAGACAAATATTAGAACATTTGATGTTAGATTTATAGATTGTATTGCATCAATAAAAGAGAGAGCGGCTGAAATCAACTGGGCAGAAGTGGGAATATATGAGCATAAAATGTGATAGAAGTAAACCCTCGGTCACACTTTATTTTGACGTTCCATTTGTTGAATTTAAGTTACATTGCATCTACATGCCAACTAATTCTCATTAGATTAGATTATTAGACTGTTAGGTTGGGGTTGGGGTTAGAGTAAGTGTAAGTTGACATATAAGTGCAAAGTTTTTTATAGTCAGTTAAATGTTTGTTGAAGGACTGTAAATGTCAGTATTAAGCAGACAGTCTACTAATACTCAAATCGAAGATCAAAATAAAGTTACCTTATAATGTTACAAAAATATTTCTGTAACATTTTTAGTCTAGGTCACAATTCATGCTATTAACAAGTGGTTTTATTACCTGCTTATTATTATAAGATAATAACTGTTCATGATTAGTCATAAAATATGATTTTATACTGCATCCCTAAACCTACCCAAAACATAAACCCAACTTCGACAGGATTCAACGCTAAGGATTTTTTCACTGGCCCCATTAAAAAATAATAATAATAATTTAATAGCTATTCCTTAGTCACATTATTTAAATAATGTGTCAAAAATAACACCAGTGAATGTAGAATTTAAATATTTCGAAAAAAAATTAATAAAATATGTGATGTAAAGTAATATGCAAACAAAAAATAGTATGGAAAACATGCAAGAATTTTATTGCAAACCAAAAGGTGGCTGACTTGCCAAACTGACTGCAAAATATCATCACTTCATTTTTTTCGTTGTGTTGTACCCACATAAATGTCTACTTCTAAGACCTAATGTAAAAAAATAAAATAAAAAAAACATGCACACACCATCCAATCAGAAAAGAGGAACAGAAAAACAATACGGTGTTTACGACTTCACAGGGATGGTTGCATTTAAAGTCTTAAAAGCACAAACTCTTTGTTGATTATAAGACTGTATTTTTACGCAATTGGCAAATTGTGGCAGGTGAATTAAACTTTAGTGACAAGGCAGCACTAGCCCAAATGAGCCAGTAACGATCCTGTCTACTGTGCTGAATTTCTCTCATGCTGGGCATTTCTTATTGTTGAGCCCTGTCCTAGCTCACTAATTATTAATAAACATCATGATTTGTGATCTAAACTAAATGGTTACCACCAATATCTTAAAAGATCATAGTTTCCACACAAATACTATGCAGCAACTTTGATAATAATAATAATAATAATAATAATAATAATAATAATAATAATAATAA
>CAIGQQ010004837.1:13529534-13582516 GCA_903798035.1 Danio albolineatus | reverse complement strand
TGTCTGTCTGTCTGTCTGTCTGTCTGTCTGTCTGTCTGTCTGTCTGTATAAGAGTATATGGATGATTGAAACATCCATTTTTGTTGTCTGTGCATCCAAAAGCAATAGTAAATACATAAAAAGTATGTTGAATTCAAATAATCATCCACTGTTTTAAATAATTTTGTTAAAATAGAATGTTAAAAAGTGGGTAAAATTATGACGCATTGTCATTCAGATTTATGTATTAAAAAAAAGGAGCATATTAAATGTGTTATTACATTTTAAATGAGTAGAAACTGAGAAAGGGTTAAAACATAGTGGCTTGAAGGAATGTGGCAAACTATAAATACTCAAAATGACAATTATTTAAAAGGGTAGTCCACTACGATATCATATTTTAAACTTTCGTTCATATGTAATGAAGTGTGAACATAAACAACATCTCTGAAAGTAATACACTCAAAGTTTAATACAAAGGGAGACATTGGCTTTTACAAAGTTAGCTTAGCAAAGCCTACAGTGAACAAAGTTTGGGGACAACAACAACAAAAAAAATACATCCGGGTTAATGATAACAAAAACCCTTCAGGTTCTGCGCATAAACCCTGCGTTGCAGAGCTTCTCTCTGTTTCTGTATTTGGGCTTCCAAAGGACATGACACAAAGAGAATATGCTTTCAATTTAATTTTAATTACTGTATGTTCCAGGGCATTATAAAAAAAGATAAAGCTAGCATTTGACAAAGGAGAACTTCCAGAATCTCACCCAGTTCAGAGCTGGATTCGGCTTAAAACTCCTAAAAGGAGGAGAAGCTCCAACCATAATAGCAGAAGCTGTGAATTGTGAGCCACAACCTGTAAGTATTATTTATTAAAATTGATCTATTACATGTATAGTTTCTAGCATTAACTGTATGTTGTAGCAAGGACATAAACAAGGATGTAAACAACAGGAAATGCTGTTTGGCACCATTAACAATTTAGCTACAAATTCAAATTTACCTGTCAAGCCCCTGTAAACACACAATCTTCAGCAGCGCTGCAGTGTCTCTTTATGCAGCCGCTTTCCCTACATTCTACATCTCAAACAATTAACTTGCAAAAGATATGAGAACGTTTCATATTACTTACACATTCAATTGAATATGCACAGAAAAAATATCTATCATGCAGTGAACATTCGAAGTACAGGATGGAAAATCCACACTAATGCCTAAACCAACAACTCCAAAAGCTAACTTAGTTAACTAACCAAGTCAGAGGTCAGTTAACCTGGAATTTAAACAATGAGATGTGTTGGTCAGAGCCACTCAGACTTATTTACAGGTAAAAGTCATAAAGAATCTAAAATAAAGGGTTTACATACTTTTCCACAAACTTTTCAATGGAGCTGAAGTCAAAAATCCAATTAAATGGACAACCCAGAAATTTAAATATCAATGAATCTCATAGCTAATGTCACAAAGGCCTCAATAACACATAAAAACACATAGATCAAGTAATTTACTTGATTTAGCGGGGTAAAAGAGGCATGCTGAGGCTTGAGCAATGTGCAGTGTTATGATGAAGAGCAGCAAATGGGAAACGCACTAGAGCTTTTATAGACTAAGGTGCTCCCGCTGCTGTCCTGGGGCTTGAAGAGGCGGTCAGCATGTGTGTCATTGATTTACAGGACGAAGGTTACACTCACAGCCAGGACAGATTGACTTTCATCCCCTGGGATTGGGCTGCACTCGCTGATGGCTCTTTCACAGTCTGCGACATGCGCTAAATCCCCTTTAGTTCCTTGTAAAACTCAAGGTTACGAGGACAGCATGGAAAAAAGCGCTACAGCTCAGACGTCGACTGATGATAAGACAAGTGCTAAATACATGCAGTGTTAAAGACATCTATTGAATAATCATGAATAAATGAATAAATACATTGATTGAAAGAGAGGGGAAAAAAGGAGCTTCACTTTTCTGCAACAAAGACCGTCCTTTCATTAGCTTTGTCCCTTATGGTCCTTAAAGCCGTTCAGTCACAGAGCTCATCATTCATGTTAATGAGTACTGGTGCCATCCAGAATAGTTGAAAACTGGGCTTTTAAAAAGTCTGTTAAAGTGCCCTATTATGCTTAGTCATTGTCTCGCAGAAGAAAGAAACTGATTATGAACTGCCCAAAACCAGTCATCAGTAATTTCAGCTTTATGTCCTACATTACCTACGTAATACAGCATACAGCCATTTAGAGGTCTTTGTTGGCCGCTTGCAACAATGTCTGCTTTGACCCTCAAACACTGTTGTTGTATCTGAGGCCTGGAGGAGTTTTGTTGTATGTTGTGGACGAAAAAAAATCCACTTTGCATGAAATTCCAAAGGACGAGGACTCAAATTTAAGCTGTAAAACTGATAAGGCTGGGTTCACACTAACAAGAAGAGGAGACGTGGATCACTCTAGATCACTTAAGCGACGTTTTTCACCTCATGCAAATTTTCCAGTGAAGTAGATTTTTTTAACTTGCGCAGCAGACATAATCCAGGCAAATTATGTGTATTTTAGGCAAATGCGTCGCACATTCCACACCATTCACGTCGGCCGGTATAAATTTGCCTCTGCTCATGCATTTGTGTTATAATTTGTGTTGTGAAGAGATGATGCTAACCAATGAGGACAACACATAAGAAGAGATGATGCCAACCATCAAGGACTTCGAGGACAACTCATACAAAGAGATGAAGAGATGATCCCAGCACAACACATTCACTTAATACACAAATACACTTCATTAAACATGTAAACACATAGACATCACCTATGTTAACTATGTATCACCTATGTTAACTATGCTATTAGTGTCACTTATGTTAACTATGTTAACTATGTATTTACCCCCAGGGCTGTTTTTTCAACTAATCGAAGTTGATATTTACTGTAGCCGCATTATGATCTTTTTGTAACATCTAATTTTTACGAGGTGGGTCGTTAACCTATGCTCAACCCTCCAACCTGGAGGACCAATATATACACACATGCACTACGGGAAATTTAGCTTACCCAATTCACCTATAGCGCATGTCTTTGGACTTGTGGGGGAAACCGGAGCACCAGGAGGAAGACCACGCAAACATGAGGAGAACTTAGCCGGGGCTGGAACCAACAACTTTCTTACTGTGAGGCCCCAGCACTACCCACTGTGCCACCGTGTCACCCCTAACTATAATTAATAACTTATATTTGATCAATACTTAAGCTTAATCTGACTGTAATGCAATAATGTGCACCTTTTGTAAAGCTGCTTTGAAAGAGCAAGTGTTGTAAAATGCGTTCTGCAAATAAACTTCACTCATGCAAATACTTGAATCTGCATTTGATGTGAATTTATCTTTGATGTTTGCATTGTTGTGCTGAGGAAGCCTCTGAAACCTAGATATAGATTTTTGTCTCTGAAACACATTGCTAGGGCCAATCACAACAGACTGAGCCTTCTGACCAATCAGAGCATTGTAAGCTCTTGGGAAGGAGGGGTCCAGAACTTTGAATGAACCATTTCAGACACTAGCTGTGATATACTGTTCCATTATCCTTCAACTGAGAAAACTGAAATGACGAACTGGAAAATGTCAATAAACATTCCTTTAAAACAAGTCAATTTGGCTAAAACTCACATATTTTCAAATTTTCACACTCTGAAGGTTATTTATTAGGCAATTTACACACGCAAAAGTACCACAATCATTTTTAAGATATGGCTCTATGCCTTTATTTGTAGAAACTGGCTTCCTATGCCATGATGCATTACACTAAACAACATTAAAAGCTGATCTATTCATCTGAAAATTCAGAATCCACAGTTCTTCTCTGAAATCTTTCATTCATTAATTTTCTTTTCAGCTTAGTCCCTTATTAATCTGAGGTCACCACAGCGGAATGAACCGCTAACCTATCCAGCATATGTTTTAAGCAGCGGATGCCCTTTCAGCTGAAACACATCCCTGGAAAACATCCAAACACACTCATTCACACATACACTATGGACAATTTTAGCTATCCAATTCACCTATAGTGCATGTCTTTGGACTTGTTAGGAAAACCGGAGCTCCTGGAGGAAACCCACGTGATCACGGGGAGTTCTCTGAAATCATGTACTATAACCTCCCAGAAACGCCACAATAATAGCCACTCACAAGTGTATGGCTGCAATATGTAAACCTACCAACAACTGATTTTACACAATTATGTGTTAATTAATCCTAAAAAAAAATCCAGAACTAAACTAAACGGTGCTTCTGCTTTTTCTTTGCAAAAGATTTTTTTTTTCATAAAAACAGCATGACAGTAAATAGCTAGAAGTAAGAAATGATAATGTATTTGAGGCAACAGTATGAAAGAATGGCGTGACATGGCTCAGGGCTTTAGGAAGTTGCTCATAACCACTACAAGGGATTGAACCACTCTTTCCAATCTTTCATCTCCCTTCGCACTTCCTCCCAGTCATTAGAGAGCTCTAAAAATGTCCTGATCCCAAGGGGAGGTGAAGGTAGAGGTGGAGGTTTGGGCAGGTGGAGGAGCTTCACAGGTCAACTCTCTAGAGAAGATGATCAACAGCACCGGCTGCTCACTCCTCCATCCCCTGAGACTTACAGCTGACTAATAGCCCCAGAACATACAGAGCAGCCTTAATGCATTGCATTGGGTACAGTGGAACTGAAAATCCTAAGAATATTGGTGATAAAGCAGATTAGATGCAATAGAAATATGAAATCTGACTTTTCCTTGTTTTAATTCGCATCCTCCCATTCGTAACATACTTGCAACATAAATGCAATGAAATTTAGTGTTAAGATAAATTATATGTTAATGTTTTTTGTTTCTTTTTTTGTAGCACTTCTATAATTCTATAATGGTGCATTCACACCAGACACGGAAAAAGTGTGAAGCGCGAGTGATTTACATGTTAAGTCAGTGCCAAGACACAAACGAGATGGCGTAAATGATGCCATTGGTAAGAATAAAGTGGCGTGAATTGATCGTTTTGTGGTTTTGCTGTGTTAAACGCGAGAATTGCACAAATCGCTCGAGTTGGAAGATCAGAACTTTTAGCGGACATTCGTGCCACTTTAACCAAGCATGAGCTTGCTCAAACGTAGGCATGATTATGATGTAGCGCCTGTAGTCGGTGTCCCGGGGGAAATTCTCATGCTGACCACCGGAGAACAACTCATCAAACTGGGTTCGGCTCAGTCGGAAGCACCGATGAAAGCTTCCAGCATCCAAGTTTCACCAGGTTTCTGGAGAAGTTTATGAACTCACAGAGCTGGGTGCACCTCCGAAAGGATCTAGTACACTCACACAGGGTGCTGAACAAATCTATGCTGTTTTTCAGCCTTCCTAAAGCACATAAAGCACAGTGATTCTCAGCAAATCTAGAGGCACCGACCAGACAGAAGCGTCACCCATGACGCTAAACCACAACTGTTTTGAAGTGAACTTAATGAGCGAATGAAATGAATCTGACATGCAAATGAAGCGAGTAAACTCAAAATGTTCATGCATCTATTTACGCGCAAATAGCGCGATTTATTCATGCATGCTGCGTCTGATGTGAACACAGCATAACACTTCTGTATTATTACTGTAAATTAAATAGTTTCTTGTAACTAACATACAGGGCAGATTCTATGCATTAGAGTGGGTTACAAAGTGACTACAAAAACACTTTTGTGATAAAAGGTGCTTTAAAAAGGTGCTTTAAAAATGGCTAACAATTCTAAAAATGGCTTTTGTGATAAAAAACACTGTTTGGTGCTTTAAAAATGGCTAACAATTCTAAAAAGGGCTTTTGTGATAAAAAAAACACACTCTGGTGCTTTAAAAATAGCTAAAGATTCTATAAAATAAAAACATGTGTGTTTTTATATGAATCATATATTTTTATATGGAGAGTTCATATGCAAAAGCCTCTAAGTGATGTTTTTCTCAGGCTCCTGTGTTTACTGTAGGTACAGTAATTTCGGATTTATGGCAATTAACAGGTTGTTTTCATTGCCTTTAATGTGAAATAACTAAACATAAGCGTAGGAGGCTGAGAAAATGCTAATTTTAGAATAAAAAAAATAAAAAAAAACACTTCATTGCAAGAACATACAGAGAGGCTTGAAAAAGATGTATTAAAGGAAACAAAAATATCTGAGATTAACTATAAAATTAAATAATAATAATAAAAAATACATTAATTTCTCCTTTTTTTCTTAAAATAGTAAAAAAAATAGACCATAAATCAAATAAAATCAAACAAATAAAATACAAAGCTTATATATATATATATATATATATATATATATATATATTTGCAACACCTAGAAGGTCACTAATTTGAGTCCCAGTGGGGCCAGTTGGCATTTCTGTCTGAAGTTTGCATGTTCTCCCTGTGTTCGCATGGGTTTCCTCCGGGTCGCCCACAGTTCACAGCCATGCGCTATAGGTGAACTGGATGAACTAAATTGGTCATAGTGTATGAGTGTGTGTGAATGTGAGAGTGTGTGGGTGTTTCCCAGTACTGGATTGGGGCTGGAAGGGCATCCGCTGCATAAAACAAATGCTGCAATAGTTGGCGGTTCACTCCGCTGTGGCAACCCTTGATAAGTAAGAGACTAAGCTGAAGGAAAATGAATAAATGAATGAATTTTATTACTTATTATTCATAATTTGTCCCAAATCCTAAATTCCAACAACAAAACTTCCACATCCACCACTGGACACCATCACCGATGTCTTACACCAGCAAATTTGGATGGGATTTCACTTTTCTCCAAACCCATGGAGATGCTACACATTTGTGACAAAGCCACGCTATGAGGTGAGCAATCACTTTCAGCCCGTATCAGTGAGTAGGAGGCCGAAAGAGAAAGAGAAAAAGAAGGATAGAGGGAAAGGAGGACGGCTTGTCAGATTCAAGTCAAGACACCCAGGCCCTGCGGGAAAGGACTGCAAGGCTGCAGTTTGGCCCCGACTGTCAGCGGCTCCTCAAAAACAGAAGGCAGGAAGAGGAGGCAATGAAAAAGAGAAGGCCGGGGAAGCATTATGCAGCCTGATGTGTATTGAGTGACAGAGCCAGACTCACAGATGCAGACTGACAGCGTGTCTGTAGCGCCAGGCCATAAGAAACAACTGCAAAACAAGCTCTTTGTGTTTGCACGATATTACCTTTGAAAAGCATGACTGCAACCCATACAAATCAAATGAAAGATTGGCTTGGCCATGAAGATCGTTCGTGCTTGCAGTGACAACATGTAAATGGCATTGCAGGATTCGACTGTGCATATTGTGGAGCAGTTGTCATGCTGTCATACGGATAATCTATTTTAGTGCTTATAGAATCAGTGGATATTGCAGTGGTTATACAACTAGCTTCGAGCAATCTATTGAATATTTTGGGCCAGATTTACTAAAACACCAAAAAAACATGAGCAATTATTCATGGTTTTTTTTTTTTTTTTTTTAACTTATTAAAACAAGTTTTGGCGTATTATTTGAAGTTATAAAGATTTAACTAGATGCCTTCAGAGAGTTTAATTTAAGGTTGAACTTGATTAAACCTAAAATCTTTCTTTTATTTACAGTTTCAGGCAAATTAATGCAGGAGAACAATATAATAAAAGAGCAGCCAGGAGTGATCTAGACAGTGTTATGCCGAGTTCAGACTGCATGATTTTCGAAGTAGTCGGGTCACAGATGTTTTCACACTGCATGACTATCTGGGCTAGCGATTTGTTGCTGCTTTGTTTACAGTGCAAGATGGATTGTTTCACACTGCATGACTTCAAAATAGAAAAAATCGCAGACAACTTTGTCCAAACTACGTCTCACATCCAAAAACACGTAATATATCTTTTTTTATTAACTACATAACAAGAAAGAAACATTTAATGGGGTAGAAAATGCATATTTTCTCACCTGGCTTTGAAGGGAATTAGCAATTTCTCCTCAACTTTTTTATATTTTTGACCGGGTTAGGTTCTGATAGTACTCATAGGACATTTGACACGGGAGCTCATTCCAAATTTACACTAATCTTCCCCCTATTTCTTGTGCCCGAATAACCTGAAAATGAGCGCTTTTAACTTCTCCCTTAACCTCCCGCTAGCCTGCAGGTACCCACACTAGTGAATGCTGCTCTCTGATTGGCTGTAGGCGATCACCGATGTTATTTTCAGTCAAAACACATTTCACACGGCATGATTTGAATCGCCGACCGCTCCAGATATTTAGCAAGCCAAATATCTCCCGGGCATCGGCGACTCATCGCGATTCTCTCAGATTGCGTCTTTGATAGTTCATATTGTGTGATTGTCACTCGCGTGCACGAACACCGATTTGCTTGTGATTTCAGGCATTTGACGGCGTTTTCTCAAAACCTGTTGGTGAGTCAAAATCAGGGCTAAAATCATGCAGTCTGAACTCGGCATTAGACATTTAAAATCCAGATGCACATTAGGCAGTGATGATAAGGTATGTGTAAACTACGATCAAATGGGTTAAGACCACACAGCAAAAATTCCAGTGTTAAATATACAGTGTGATTTTTTGGTGTTGTTCAGTGTTAAAATCGGAGTACATTTTAATCCACGAATGTGAAAGAGCGTATATTTAAGAGTTTTTTTTTTGTGTGTGTGTGTGTGTGTGTGTGTGTGTGTGTGTGTGTGTGTGTGTTAAACCCAATTTGCAGTGTATTTCCCACTAGTGATGGGAAGTCGTTTTTTTACTCAAACTTACTCGTTTTTTTTGGACAAACAGTGATCAAACCAGTGTGTTTTACGGGTCTTGATGATATAATAAATTATACGATTTAATAATAAATTAATTGTC
Organism: Danio albolineatus; assembly: GCA_903798035.1. Classification (NCBI taxonomy): domain Eukaryota; kingdom Metazoa; phylum Chordata; class Actinopteri; order Cypriniformes; family Danionidae; genus Danio; species Danio albolineatus. Next base: position 13,573,687 of record CAIGQQ010004837.1, on the reverse strand, counting down.
ATCAGAAGCAGTATATGCACTCATTAACTTATATACACATGCATACTGTAATCCATTAATGAATGAACATTTAATAAATTAAAACTATTTTCATCCTATTTGATCACTGTTCTCTTTCACACACCAATTGATAATATAGGAAAAAAGGTAATATATTAACATCTTGAAGGGTAACACACACTCCAGTTGGATGTAAGAATAACATCTTACTGTGTTAAAATGAACTCTGTGAGTAATGTACAAATTTCACACTTTAGAAAGTGTTATCATAACTCCAAAATGGACGGAGTCATATATACACCCAAGGAGTGTTAAGATAAACTCAAATTGAGTTAAATGTACACTGATTTTTTTTGCTGTGCAGTGTTGGGTAGGTTACTTCAAAAAAAGTAATTACTAATTAAATCATTCATTCATTCATTCATTCATTCATTCATTCATTCATTCATTCATTCATTCATTCATTCATTTTCTTTTCGGCTTAGTCCCTTTATTAATCCACAGCGGAATGATCCGCCAACTTATCCAGCATATTTTTTACGCAGCGGATACCCTTCCAGCCGCAACCCATCTCTGGGAAACATCCACACACACTCATTCACACTCATACACTACGGACAATTTAGCCTACCCAATTCACCTGTACCGCGTGTCTTTGGACTTGTGGGGGAAACCGGAGCACCCGGAGGAAACCCACGCAACCACGGGGAGAACATGCAAACTCCACAAAGAAATGCCAACTGACCCAGCCGAGGCTCGAACCAGCGACCTTCTTGTTGTGAGGCGAACATGCTACCCACTAGGCCACCATGGCGCCAATTAAATCATTAAATTGTATTTAATAATTACATGTTAATTATTGTGTCTGAAAAGTTACTCAGTCACTCAATAAGTTATTAAATGCTTGACTCAACTTAAAATTCAACGCATAAATGCATTACATATAAATCTCAATGGGCATAGAGAATAAAATTTTAACTTTTTTACTTGTTTAAATCTGAGCCAAACAGGACTTTTTAGCTTTATTAAAGAAATTAAAACTTTAAGAATTATATGTATTTCATACATACCATATTGACATAAATTTCTGACTTTCTGTTTATAGTTTCTCAACCATGTTCAATCTACTTGATAAATGATTTACTCACCTTACGCTGAGTTCAGACTGCATGATTTTAGCCTCGGTTTTGAGAAATTGCCGATAAATGCCCGAAATCACAGGTAAATCGGAGCTCATTCACATGAGTAACAAAACACACTATGAACTATCAAAGACACGATCTGAGAGAATCGCACATGAGTCGCGATAGCCTGTGAGATATTTGGCATCCTTATGTCTGGAGCTGTCTGGATTCAAAATCATGCCGTATGAAATGTGTTCTGATTGAAAATAACATCGCCGATTACCTACAGCCAATGAGAGAGCAGCATCTACTAATATGGGTATCTGCAGGCCAGCGCGAGGTTGGGGGAGAGGTTAAAAGGTCAGGCTATTTGGACCCAAGTAGGCATGGGACGATAACCGTTATCAAGGTATACTGCGGTTTGGAAAAGTCAAGGTTTTAAAATTTTCTGCTATACTGTTCCTAAGGTATGAGTAAAAAAAGATTAGTGTTTTTTTACTTGTTTGTTTTTAGGAGAACAGTATCTCCAGTAGAAAAGATATCCAAAGATAGACATTTTAAATTGTACAGAAATTTCTGTTATTGAAACTAATGAAGACAACAGAAGTCAATGATTCATTTGAATCATTTAGCATCAGCATTATTTAGCATCAGCATGTTTTACTGTCCCAAAAAATTTAAAATGTTTCTCAAAATAAAATATATTGTGTTCAAAGGGGAAAAAGGTTTTGTTTTATAGCCAGACATTTAAAAAGAATATATTTTAGAGCAGTAAACATAATACCGTCTCAGTCTCAAACCGTGATATTTTTATCCAAGGTTATCATATTGTCAGAATCTTATACCGGCCTATGCCTAGACCCAAGAAATGGAGGAAAAACTAGTGTAAATTTGTCAGGAGCACCTGTGTCTGTTTGATGTGTCATCTGAGCAATACCACAACTCAGTCAAAGAAGAAAAAAAGTTGAGGAGAAATTGCTAATTTCCTTCAAATGCCAGGTGAGCAAAATAAGTACATTTTCTACATCACTAAAGGCATCTTTCTCATTATGTAGTTAATAACGAAAGATATACTACGCGCATTATTTCCTTGTCACTTCTCATGTGTGTTTGGTTGTGAGATGAAGTTTGTAGACCGAGACAAAGTTGTCGGTGATTATTCCTATTGTAAAGTCATGCAGTGTGAAACCCCCTGTCGCCGATACATCTTGCAATGTAAACACAGCAGCGACAGAATGCTACCCCAGGTAGTCATGCAGTGTGAAAACATCGGTGATATGGCTACTTTGAAAAAGTCGTGCAGTCTGAACTCGGCATTAATTGATTGTTCCAGATGGATTTATGTAGAGTATTTAAGCAAGTACCTATAAATTATAAGTAACTGTAATTAAATGACCTGAAGATGAAGAGTAATCCCTTACTTTACTTTTTCTGGGGAAAAGTAATCTAACTACAGCAACTAGTAACTTTGTAACTAATTACACCCAACACTGGTTAAGACATGCTATATTTTATAAACACTATGCACATATTATTGTCACATTAGACATGATTCATCTCCTCCAATACATTTTCAAATAGATAACAGTTTAAATTAGCAATATTTCTACTTTTATTACATCTAATGAATGTTATTTAAATATCTCCATTGAGATTTTGAGGTGCACTGGCCTGAAGAAAAAAAAAGTTTAATAGCTGCTTTACTGTAAACTTTAATTTAGTGTTATGGAATGTGCAGCCTGGTAAAAACTCGTCTTCAAACCCTCGACTACAAGGGCAACATCCTGAGGGAGGGAATGACGACACCCACAGTGATCCGACAGGGCAAGCCTGGACAGAATGGGCAGAATGTGTGTCATGACACCCTAAAACACAACTTCACTACAAAGATAATACGATAATAAATGATGAGGGGTGGCATCCTGTTGACTTCACAGCTAGAATGAGCAAACTGAGTTATATATAGTTATTGAGATAATTTTATTTGTCAATCGCCAATTTTGATCTGAAGTGATTTACAGCTAAATCCAGGACAGCAGGAAGTGTCAGCGGAGAATTCTAGGGTTAAATGCCTGCTTTAGGGCACAATGTGATATATCGATCTCAGTAATGCCTCAGTTGTCGGCAGCCAAACATGAGAACACTGTTAGCAGGCAAAAAATAAAACATATAGCTGTTGCAGAAACTGTTCCACTGTTGCAGAATATTAATTTTCAGCAAAATGAAAAATAAACTGGCAAACTTATCATTTATAAGCTGAAAAACTAGTCATTTTCAATAATTTAGCTGCATCTAGGGATGCATGCTATAAAAATAGGACAGCCCTATACAATAAAGATGCATGTAATTACAAGTCGCTGTTTGGGTTCAAGGAAGCAAATGCTTGATTGAAAGATACAAAGCAAATACAAGTCTATGAGTGGATCTTTATAGGATCTTTATTTATAAGATTTTTGAGGTCAATTCAGGTCTTGCAGGGTCTGACCCAGATGAATCTTTGCATTGCCATTCTTGAATATGACCGTGAAATAAATAATCTAACATAGATTACAAATAAAAAGCTATACACTATTACACATAAATAAATTCCACTGCCATTCAGCACAAACATCAAAAAATATGGAACATTGTGTAACAAAACTTAAGTTTAAAGTCTTTTTCACAAATAACATAAAATAATATTACAATTTGTTTTTTAATCAATATAATATTAATACACAATATTTTATAATAAAATAATATTAATAAACAACATACGCAGTGCATTAATTTAAGAGCACTGGCAATGATGCCATTAAGTTCTACAGACGCAGCCCTGTCTTGTATTTTTTGAAGGTTTGTAAAGCACTTGACACGCACTACAAGCCCTAGAGTTAAAGTATTCAATTCACGGAGAGGCAAAAATAAAAATAAATAAAAAAACAGCTACACTTGGCATTGGAGTTCAAGCGATGCTCTCGTGACCTGCTAACCTCATGTATTTGTAAACAAGCTCTACTGCTAAGAAACATAACTCCCACTCAAGAGAACTGAAGATCCTGCTGTGCACTTGTTAAACCATGCTTTCTTAATTTAAATCTTTTATTTTCCTAACATGAGCCTATATTTTCCTTTTTAAAAATAAGCTTCTTGACTGGCATCAATGGTTCGATGAAGTACCTTCAACATCAGAAAAAACTTTAAATTGAACAAAATGTATTTATGGAGTAAAAAGGTTGCTTAGATTGTTTAAATGATAAATCAGGGACTAAGCTGAAGGAAAATGAATGAAATTAGTATTTAATACAGTCCAAAACATATTTCTTTTGCTATAACAAATACTTTACCTGTTTTACTCTTTTTGGCATTAGGCTAAAGACGCTTCATTCTTTTCAAAGCACTCATGAATATCCAGTGTTTTCACTGTTTGTTTGTTTTTCATGGATATATTATCAATGTCGTTAATACATGTACTGTATTCTATGCAATAATAATAATAATTATAATAATAAAGAATACACAGTATTCTTCACACACTCAAAAAACAATGGTTCTTTTAAAAGCTGTCACGATCACCAGCGATCTCTCCTCTGCCAGAGATCGCTGGTTCACACTTCCGGGAACTACAGATCGGCCAGTTTACGGACTACAACACCACTCGTGCAGCACACACACACACTCCTGCTACATATCATGACTGATTGCACTCACACCAGCGGAGGACCATCACGACTGATCACACACACTTCATAAGCAGCACACACACACTCATTGGTCGCAGCGACATTGTCTAGGTTATGTGTCTACTGTTTGTGACTTGCAATGGTTTTACTTTGTTCCAGGTTTTTTTTTGTCCGTGTTAGACCTCGGCTTTGTATTTTGATTATCCTCTGCCTGCAGCCTGCCTTTTGATCTCACGCCTGTTTTGACTACGATTTTGGATTTGCCCCGTAAGAATTGCTATACTGTTTTTATTAAATTCTGCAATTGGATCCTCGCCTCCGTTGACTTCGTCACACCACCACCCTACTCGTAACAAAAGCATTGTTCTCTTAAAGGTCCTTTGATGAACCCAGAATGGTTATTATATAGTCATATTCACACATGATTAGTATTATCTGATGACATCTGCACAGTAAAAAGTTGACTTTACTTTAGAAAGGTGATTAAACTTGTTGCCTTAAAATTCAGTTAATCGATTACGCATAATCATAACATTTAAGTCACCATAACAGTTCTAAGTACATCGAGTTTATTAACTTTTAGGCCAACCCAGCCACCAGACATGAACATTATTAAGTATGTCCGGGGTAAGATGGAGGAGGAGGCATTGAAGATGACTCCAAAAAATCTTGATGAACTCTGAGAGTCTGCAAGAACACTTTCTTTGCCATTCTAGATGACTTTATTAATAAGTTATTTGAGTCATTGCAGAGATGTATGGATGCAGTCCTCCAAGCTCATGGGAGTCATACACAATATTAATTATTTTTCCACTGCTCCATGGCTTTATATTGTATACTGTACATTATTTCTTAGACTTTTGTCTAAGCAAAGTCAGACCTTACTGCCCTAATTAAATAGTTAAAAATCAAGGCATGATCATATTTAATTTAGGTAAAATAAGCATAATCTAGAGGCCGTTGTCTTTCATATAAGCCACTTCTGATACCAAATGATCAACTAGAAGTCAAGTTATTATTTGTTGCTCCTAAAACTTGGATAGGCGACAAGACTTTTGTAAGGTAGTGTATAGCAGCATTCAGAAAGGAACATTTTTTTTGTTTCTAATACTTGTTTATCCATCTAATCGGTCAATATAATGCATTGACATCGTATGCGAGAAGTCAATAAATTAAAGGTAAATCACAGGCTTCACTTATCCCAAGCTGGGATGTGGGTGGTAGTAATTTGTAAATCGCACAAGGTCCCCATATAATACTAATCCTGTGCAAATAGGGCTTACGGCATCACTGGAAGAAAAAAAAAACTCCCGTATGGAGCCTTTATTTTTAAGATAGTTGTAGATATGAAAACTCAACCCTGTGGAACAGCCATATCCAGGAACATAATAATGACACCTTTGCGGGCAGCAGATGTTACCTGTATATGCTCTATAATCCACGACCAGATGGTTTAAGTGAATCAGTGTCTATAATGTCAAAATCACTACTTGCAGTCTGCCATCAAATGAAAGCAGGAGTGTACAGCGTATGTTTTTTTGTCTACGGCCTAAATTAGACTTCAGCGATTTATGATTGCGCTTAACTTGTAATTACAAACGACTTTTTTGTAATTGCTGGAGGATCTCTACCGCTTGAGCACCATTCTGTGGAGCCAAAGGTGGTATTTCCATTAATAATGGAATGTGAACAGATGAGAGAGTGGAAATATGCTGATCTATGCACATCCGTTGTGAAGATGAAGGATAAAGGCTGTAAGAGCCTCTTTGACCTGACCGGTGCATGTATGAGCTTGTTGTGTTCGCAGCACCTCATGGCATGTGCTGAAACATAATCCTTCTGCTAACCTGAGACTGCATGGAGCTGCAGTGATGAGCTGGAAAGAGACCCTCTGTTGTCAATGGTTATGAATGAATACAAAAGTTTTGTGCTGAGCGACCAGCGCTTGTGCAGGTTTTGCAAGTATGTGCTCCATTTACACAGTGGGGGAAAATCACTAATATGAACGTGGAGTTTGTTTACAAATGCTTTCAGATTCGCAAAATTAATTAATAAAATTAGCTTACAAGGGAAATATAAGAGCTTTAAATTAAACTTTTAAAAAATGAGACATTCCTCATCATTCCCCAACATGCCTGTTGGCTTATACAGTATTTATATGAAGGATTCGGAATGTTTTTGCCGGGAAAATTGAAAGGATGTGACATTTGTACAGTTTTTGCCTCAAATGGGGAGTCCATGTTATCCATTTTCAAGCTAAATATGTCTAGAGATTTTGAGTTTACATGAAATAACAGTGCAAGGAAATCACTACAATAAATAGTATATTTTATTTACACATTTTGTACATCTAAAAAAATGAATGTGTTTTAAAAAACATGAGTTACCCAAATAACATTAGTGCTGAAACCAATTCCTCTTTAATTCACTTCCGTTTCTTTGGGTGGCTTTACTATACCATATCCCAAGTAATAGATAAAGAGGGGGGTAATAAATTCCACTTCATTTCCCACCCTATCAACAATAAGTGATAAGATAAATATGTAATGTAATGTAATGTAATGTAATTTAACAAAATTTCCTATTTTATATTATATTACAATTTGTTTAATAGAAACTTTGATTGTAAAGGGTGAATATTTCTATTTTAAAAATGTGTTTGTTACAGGCAAGGCAAGTTTATTTACATAGCACTCTTCATAAACAAAGGTAATTTAAAGTGCTTCACATGAACAGAAATAAAAGAGACAAGTATAAAAAAATAAAAACAACAAAGAATAAAAACGATTAAAAACAGATAAAAACAGATTTAAATGTGCCCCAGATTAAAATTTTCCCTTGGCTTATACTCTATTTTAGGGGTCACCACAGCAGAATGAACCGCCAACTATTATATATTCATATGTTTTATGCAGCGGATGTCCTTTCAGCCACAACCTAGCACTGGGAGACACCACACACACTCACTCACACTCATACACTACAGCTAACTCAGTTTATTCAATTCACCTATGGCGCATGTCTTTGGACTGTGGGGTAAACCGGAGCACCCGGAGGGAACACGAAGACAACATGCAAACTCCACAAAGAAATGCCAACTGGCCCACCCAGGATTTGAACCACTGACCTTCTTGTTGTGAAGCAACAGTGCTAACCACTGAGCCACCGTGCTACCAGTATTAGTTTTTTAGTTATTTAAAAAAAAAAAAGTAAGCCTGTTGCCTTAAAAGCAGTAAGTTGACTACAGTAGCGGATCAAAAATGTTTTTCAAAATTGTCCCTGTAAAAAAAATAAATTATGTTGTCCAATACTTTTAGGACAACTTTGATTAATCAATTAATTAATTTATTCATTCATGCATTTATTCAAATGTTGACTTTCTAAATACTTAAAAAGTGAGACTATTGTCTCGAGCACAGTTCATTTTAGTAATAATTTAATTGAATTGGTTTACTCGTTTTTTTTTAAGTCAAACAATTGCTTTCAAGAGTTCACACTTAGCTGATGATTGATTACAAAGATTGTTTGGCATGCTGTCCCGGCAGAGAGCCCTGAGCTCATGAGATCCTCGAGCCTGGGGCTACCTCCTGTTTGCAAGGCGAGTGGAGAGTTCGAGTTCAGGTAGATCTCGAGAACTCCCCTGCTGTAGTAGCTTATGAACAGATAGTAATTGCTCTTAAGAGATAACTACTTACTAGGAGCCTGTCTATGTTGCCGATTTGGATTAGTCAATTAACTTAAGTTGCATGTTTTTGGACGGTGCGAGGATACCGGGGAACCCGAGGGAAACCCACGTGAGCACGGGGAGAAACACAGAAATGTCAGCTGGCTTGGGAAGGACTAGAACCAATGACATTCTTGCTGTGAGGCAACAGTGCTAACCACTGGGCCACCGTGCCCATGTGGAATTTAGGGTATTTGTAGTGGCTTAGAAATCATCTGATTGGTGAATCATAAATTGAGTAATGCGGCAATGCAAGCAATCATAAGCATGTGATCCTCTCGAAATTAGTTTATAAATAAACTATATTTAACAGCAGCAGGTTTACTTACTTTTTCCAACTTATCATAGTCAACTAAACATTTTTGGCGCTACGGTGGCCTAGTGGTTAGCGCGTTCGCCTCACAGCAAGAAGGTCGCTGGTTCAAACCCTGGCTGGGTCAGTTGGCATTTCTGTGTGGAGTTTGCATGTTCTCCCCGTTGTTGCGTGGGTTTCCTCCGGGTGCTCCGGTTTCCCCCACAAGTCCAAAGACATGTGGCATAGGTGAATTGGGTAGGCTAAATTGTCCGTATAGTGAATGTGTGTGTGTGGATGTTTTCCAGGGATGGGTTGCGGCTGGAAGGGCATCCGCTGCGTAAAAATATGCTGGATAAGTTGGCGGTTGATTCCGCTGTGGTGACCCCGGATTAAAAAAGGGACTAAGCCGACAAGAAAATGAATGAATGAACTAAACATTTGTTATTACTTTTTTTACAGTAGATATTTGAAAGGGTTCTAATGAGTACTAATTGAATGCCCTTTCAAACAGGATTCATATATTTTTTTCTGAGACTCTACTGACTGCATCCATTTCAAAAAAGCACAAAGAAAACAAGAAAACAAATGAAACATAGAATGAATGAAACATGGAATGAACAGAAAACAAATGCAAAATAAAAAGACTCCACTACAGCTCCTTTAATTAAACAAACTTGAAAAGTCGCAGCTTTAATTCATACTTCATGTGCATATCCTCTTTGGCAGTAGTGAAAATAAGCCTCTGTGGACTCCCCGGACACAGGAGGAGTGAGACAAACAAGACGGTGAAGTGAGACGAGGTGAGAGTGAGGGAAAGAAAAGGCAGGAATTGAAAACAAAGAGCACGGTGCAGGCGGGAATCTGTCACTGGGGACGTCTCCTCCGCTGACTGACTGAGTGGATTAGAGGCTGGAGGCAGACAGCTCCTCTAAAGCTTCACAAACAACCCACAGGCACTGCTAGAACTTGTGTGTGCTCAGGTAGGCTCAATTTACCGGGGAGGAGGAGAGGAATCAGACGGGAAAATGAAAGGGAGGGGTTAAGGTGGCTGCACAGAACAATTAAGTGAACAAACATGCCAAAAAAAACTTGGCCCCAAGGCCTATATGTCCATCTTCAGAACAATAACCAGATGGAGTATCTTCATCCACACAGTCTCTGTAGATTGACCACTGGTGAGGAGAGTATGCAGGGTTCACTCTCAGTTAATCTCCATTCAGAAATCTGACAGGTCTCACAAACTACAATGACGGCCACTTACGTCTCCTATTGCATCCTTTACACCATTTTGGTTTTCAAGCTTCCTTTATTTAACCTAGGCTTCTTTTGCCAGTATCAAATTTATTTTCTTATTGTTATTAACCCTTTCATGTGTGAGTTTTAAAACACAAAGCAATGTTGACCTAAAAAAAAAGAAGTGTGCTGCGCTTTTTATGTCGCTAGGCAACCACTGAATCAGCTGTGTATTGTGTGCGAATGCTGCTGTTAATATTGTTATAATTGTAATACAGTATTTAATAATATTGTAATATTCCTACAGCTCTGGATACCTGGAAACAACAACCATTAGTGTCTCTGACATCTTTAATAGTCTCCATAGTCTTGCCAACACAACACTGCTGTCACCTCAAAGGAAATCCCACCTCTGCTTTCATTTGATTGGAGAATGAAAAAAGACAGCACATTTTTTTTTCAACAGCAGGCACACAGACAGCAATGGCAAAAACGTGAGCCGCGCAGGGGCAGAAAAGCAGCAAGCAAAACTCTTGTGGCAATTAATAAATCATTCAAAAAGGCACTTCTCAACCAAGTGGCAACCTCCCGCTCTCCCTCAGGAAGCCAATACGGATGTAACTTAAACTGCAGTTCATCGAAATTCTGCTAGTCCTGGCTCCATAATAGAGCAAATCTCTAATGATCTAATAAGCCCACAGTTAAAATGGCCAACTTCACAGCAGAAAAAAATGTGTTAACAGCCTGGTACAAAGAATGATTTTGGTTCATATAGCTTATATTACCCTTCATGACAACAGTGAGGGGGGTGAATTTTTTTTATAACTCATTCGTTTCGTTTATATTAAGTTATGTTAAGCCTGCATAATTAAGGGCGTGGCCACTTGAGTGACAGCTAGTCTTGCTGGTCGCCGTCACGTCACTTCACCTCAGCTGATTCCGGCTGATTAGCTGCTGATCTCGGCACATTCATCGTATGTTTGTTTTGTTTTATGTAGTTTTACGCAGTCAGTTGCCTTTTAAAATTATTTGCTACAATTATCAGATGATATGGCATGCTGTGTGCACTTAATTGTGCTCACAAACCATTCACGTAGTCTCCATTTCCCAGGTGAGTGTAATTATAATCACATACATCTATAAATGTATTTGCTTTATTTAAGATAATTGTTTATCATTTATAATGTTCTTTAGACCTGTAATGCACTCCAGAATCTGACAGATTGATTAGCTGTAACAGTCATCTGAAGCGTTGTCGTACAGTGTTATGCCTGGATTTTATCAATACCCATGCATTTACTAACAAAGACTATACATGAAGTATTTGGAAGTAATTAGCATTTCCCTCCTGTAGAAAAATTTCATAAGAACAATGTTTAGTGGCTCAGTGTATTACAACAGTGTTTTTAAAAGACCAAACACTTTATTAATATAGTATACAACCAAGCACATGTGGTCAGAACACAAACAAGTCGCAGGTAAAGAAGTATTATGCTTTTCTCCCAAACTACGCAAATTGCTAGCAGGGGTCTGTAGCTCCACTCATGCTCCGCCTCTTTGCCCTTATACCTCCAGCTGTAGCAGTGATGCGCGAACAAAATATCGCCAGTTGGCCACACTCACTTGTGGCCTCTTTTGCGCTCTTTAGAAACCTATGGATGACGTCATGAATACTACATCCATATATTTTACAGTCTATATTCTCAACACAAAAAGCATGTTCGCTTTGATGTTTGGTTAGAGCTGACAAACAAAATGTTTAGAAATAGTCGCAGAAATTTTTATGTAGTAAAATAACTGTGAAAAAGTCAATGTTAAAAATCGCCTATAAAGTTTAAGACCCAACCACTAATATAACATATATCTGAATATTCCTAAAAGGCTTTCAAAAAGTATAGCTAATTAATAATTATTCAGAGTATTTTGAAGTGCCACCATATCAATATTGAGCATGTTCATTATCATTGAATTAATGAATTTAATTATTGATTATTGGCATGTCTAATTCAAACCAATGTAAAATAATAATAATAATAATAATAATGTGGCAAAGAATGTTGTATCTGTATTCAGTGAATAAAAAGGTACACTAAACCAAACTAAACTAAACCAATACGTCCTCTACCCAAAACCACCTAAATGAGCCTCTAGATTGTGTTTGTGAGGTGAACCAAATGATTTCCGAAACTTCACTATGGATTTCTATGAGGTGCCTTCAGGTAACTGCTATTTTAGTTAGTTTTTTTCGGCAACATGACAGGTAATATTCATCTGTTCATTGTTGAGCAGTCAGAGCCATACAGAACAACCCACAGAGAATTGAAGAAGGCAGAAAAGTGCTTCTCAGACTTTTTCAAGCCAAGTACTTTTGATCAAAACCGAACCACCTAGTCACAACAATGTTCCCTCTATTTTTGAGGGCTGCGCAAGTATTCCAATGTAGTTGAAATAAAATCACAGCAACACAAGACCCTTTTCAGTTGCTTGACAGGTCTGTACAAGGACTCAACTCAATCACACCGGCAAGCAACTAAAATTCAACAATCACAGAGACAACATTTAAAGGAACTAAATAACTTGTTAGTAAGGCTATTTCACAGCTTAATGCAGACATATTAGTACTTTTAAGAGCATTTTAGACTCTAAACTTGTGTTCAGGAAACCAAGAATTCATATTTTAATATCTCTGCTTTCTTGACAACCAACAGATTTGTTTGTACTATTTTTAGATCAAAAACTAAAACTGCTGTTCACGGATCAGTGCCGAGAACATTCACATCCCACCATGCCACTGCAACAGACTAGTGTCATACTCTGTAAAATTATCTGAATAATTTTTATATATAAAAACTGCTGATTTATGATTTATGAGTTTTGTGTAACTCCTCACAAACGTCATAGTAACTCACTGCTGATTTAGGATTGGTTCACCTAAAAATGAAAATTCTGGCATTCATAAAAGTCCAAAAAAGGAACCAAAAATATCATTAAAACATATGTGTCTTTCATCGTAATCTGTAATCATACGAAGCTCCAAGAGATTTTTGGTGTGCCAAAAAAACCCTGTAAATATGATTTTTTTTCCTCAGTTTATTAATTACTAGGGGCAATATAACATATTGCCATAAGTGTCAGCAGCACAACATGTAACAAATGTCATATTGCCCATAAGCGCATACCTTGATCTGATGTGGAGGACAAGCAATGTCGTTTGTACCATTTTTTGCTAAACATAATTGTTCGTGGAGCTTCATGTGATTAGAGTTGAACTAAGAAGTCACATGGAATGTTTTGAAAATGTTTTTAGATTCCTTTTCTTGTTAACATCTCGGGACTGTTTTTGTCAAGGGAGGATGAGGGAGTTGTCTGATTTAATCCAAAATATCTTCATTTTTGTGAATGAATGTCTCATGAGAATTGAAATGACATTAGGGCGAGTAAATATCACTCATTTTGGTGCGCCACGGTGGCGTAGTGGGTAAGAAGAAAGAAGGTCGCTGGTTCGAGTCTCGGCTGGGTCAGTTGGCATTTCTGTGTGGATTTGCATGTGCTCCGGTTTCCCCCACAAGTCCAAATACATGCGGTATAGGTGACTTGGGTGAGCTAAATTGTCCGTAGTGAATGAGTGTGTATGGATGTTTCCCAGAGATGGGTTGCAGCTGGAAGGGCATCCGCTGCGTAAAACATATGCTGGATAAGTTGGCGGTTCATTCTGCTGTGGCGACCCCGGATTAATAAAGGGACTAAGCCAAATAGAAAATGAATGAATGAATATCACTCATTTTTGAGTAAACTAATCCTTTAAAAGTAAAACTGCATCAATTTTTCAACACTGATTTTTTCCTGATCTTCACAAAATCTTTAATAACAAATAACTATCCAAAGAGCTTTCTGTGATAATTTTTTCTTATAAAGCTCAAGATCTATGCACCAGTCTAAATATGTCATTCAAAGAATACATTTGTTTTCTGATTTTCATAAATAACTACTGCACAGTCTGTAGTTTCAAGAGCAAGTTTCTTACTTCATATTTCCAATAGGTTAGTTTGCATTTCAAACCTAACTGGATAAAAGCGTAGTAAGTGAAACTGTAGCATCTGACAGATACAAGAGAAGCTGCTTTCCTTTAACATCGCTTTCCAAACACGAATACTGTCATCTACTGTCATCTCCAGTTTTCTTCTCCTCAAAAAATAACAGAAGAACTACTCCATTCACTTCCAAATATTTAATGTTTTTTAAACTTGATATAGTTGGCGGTTCATTCCGCTGTGGCGACCCCTGATAAATCAGTGGCTAAGCTGAAGGAAAATGAATAAATGAACTTAATATTAAATGATTTGATCTAGTCTTATGCAGGTTGTTTAATGTCTATTAATTATTAAACAGACTATTCTGCTTTATGTGGCGCCACGGTGGCCTAGTGGGTAGAACGATCGCCTCACAGCAAGAAGATCGCTGGTTCGAGCCTTGGCTGGGTCAGTTGGCATTTCTGTGTGGAGTTTGCATGTTCTCCCCGTGGTTGCCTGGGTTTCCTCCGGGTGCTCCGGTTTCCCCCACAAGTCCAAAGACATGCGGTATAGGTGAATTGGGTAGGCTAAATTGTCCGTAGTGTATGAGTGTGAATGTGTGTGTGTGTATGAATGTTTCCCAGAGATGGGTTGCGGCTGGAAGGGCATTCGCTGTGTAAAAATATGCTGGATAAGTTGGCGGTTGATTCCGCTGAGGCGACCCCGGATTAATAAAGGGACTAAGCCAACAAGAAAATGAATGAATGAATTCTGCTTTATTAAAATAAGTAGCAAGAATAATTTATATTAATTCATGAAATATATAAATAATCTTTGCTGAAATAAAAATAATAACCATTTATGAGCTAAACTTATCTTTATGAACCAACTGATAAGATAAAATATTTGCTGTATTAGAGTTTTCATTAAAACCATTGTGACCACTTCTCCAAATACTGGAGTCCTCTAAAAAACACTCATCTTATTTGGATCCTTGAATAACCTCCCGGTGATATTTGTGTCAAAGTTTGCAAACTTTATAATCCTCAGGGAGACCAATTATATTACTTGTAAGGAATCTGAGCCAAAGGGTCAATTACACTGCTTTTAGGACAACTCAACAGTGGAATCTGCTGCCAACTAACAGCATTAATTTGAAGAGCTTTCAGATTTCAACTCCTTTCATAAACTGGTGATGATTAATTACTCACACTAGATGTAACTTAGCCTCCATTAGAGTTGGAGAAGGGCAAAAGTTATTGGCAACAAATTAATTGTGACCTTCCCGAGCACTTTACTCTTTCTTTAGCAATTAAAATCAAATCATACTTAAAGTAAACGCCTGAGCTGATAATATGCAAATAAACAGCGTACGGTTCAATAATACAATGATTCAATGAGTAACAGAATTGACGGCATGAATGAATTTGCTCTATAATGCAATGCATTTCCTTCATTTCTTTACATATTAGGGGTGTAACAGATCAGAGTTGACCTGTGAACCATATGGACGATACGTCAAACTTCAGGATGCATGAAATACACTGAATTATTGAGAAATTAATCCCCTGTAGTCACAAAAGTGTTTTTACTAGTGATTAAAATTCATATTAGTTCAGCTGTAGCTGTTTTTGATGATTAAAATTATCAAATAGTGAGTCTTTTGATCCTTTACACCTTGTACACCAAATATAAGTATTACAAACAGTATATAGTAGAGACGAAAAAATGATGGAAACATGTCTTTAGTCAGACATTTTGACATGTTATAATTTGGTATAATACTGTACAGTTATTATGTATGCATGTTTTTGCATTGTACTTACATTTTTTAAAAATGATCTGCATGTAATTACATTTTATGTACATAACATTCCTAATTATACCTGTATTCTACAACAACATCATAAGCATTTGCAGTACATTATTACACAAAACATTTTACCTAGTAAGGTCACTTAATATCTATCAATCAATCAATCAATCAATCAATCAATCAATCTATCTATCTATCTATCTATCTATCTATCTATCTATCTATCTATCTATCTATCTATCTATCTATCTATCTATCTATCTATCTATCTATCTATCTATCTATCTATCTCTCTATCTATCTATCTATCTATCTATCTATCTATCTAGTGAATGACGGTTCAGTATGACCATTATTGCCGTGGCGGGACTAAGGGATTAAGAAAATATTTTAGGTGTAACAGCAGTTTGTGATTATGCTGCCATGGTGTACAAAGGGGCAGGATGCGAATGAACCAAAATATACAGTAGCTGTAAATACCCTGATACTTGTAAATGAACATGAAATATCAAAACAAAGCATTATACTTCCATCATAAATCATTGAAAACTTAACAAGCTTTATTATCATTGTAAACTTGTTAAGTGCAATGGGGATTCAATTTGGAAATTAAAACTAAAGATATAAAAGGCACCTAAAATGAAAGAACAGACATGAATGAATGAAAAATAAATAAATAAATAAATAAAAGCAGTGTTTCAGCCTAAATATAGAAAGGTGTTTGTTATTTTAAATTGATAGAACTAAGACAGCCAAATAAATACGCTTTTTCATTAACAGTTTTCATTTATATTTTCTTTGTTGATTATATTTTACTTTTTCATTTTATGTTTTATTATTGTACATAAATAATAAATGAATAATTAATTACGACGAAATAATCATTTATATCAAGACATTACCAGCGAAAGACACAGAAACGGTCCGAGCAGAGAAAAGGTCTTTAAAGTTGAATGCTATTTCCTCAAAAAAATTAAAAATAAATTGACCAACCTATTTTTTACTTAATATTTTTTTCTATTTTTTCAAATTTTTATTTAAGTTTAATATTTACTCCACCATGCTCTTCATATTTTGATGGTTATACTTCCAGCGTCAACCACTGTTGTACACATATTTATATCACTTAATATAATAAGTGATATAAATACATGTAATATCATGTACAATTGATAAATGCATTAAATGCATGCGTTTCCTTTGAGTCACATTCCCATGAAACGATATTTATTATCTCCCCATTATATTATGCTAAATTTCCCAACAGTTCAAACCTAAAGATTAAAACCTATTTATCTGAGAAGACAGATACATTTTTGAACATGAAACAAAACCGCTTAATCTGAACACACAATTTAAAGCTTTTTCTTGACTTCATTCAGCTTAGCTCAAACAAACCCTACATAAACCCAATGCTTAATCTCTGCAAGCAACAACAATTCTCTATTTTACAACCTGTCTGAGCTGCGTTAAAAGTCTTGCATTAAAATAAAGACTAAACCGCTGATTGGATTCATCTCTGATATTTTTTTTTTGTTATCCTCTTACTACACGAGCACTACCTGCAGAGAGATTTTGCTGGTGAAACATGACATGATACAGCTGTGTCTGGAATCCAGCACGGATACGCAGCCTCTGAAACAGCCGCAAGGGCTACCTGGGGAATTAGTGTGGCTTCCACAGCGGCTCTCCTGCCTACAAATAACATCAGCAGCCTGCCAGCCTCCGTATCAACGCTCACGTAGCGTTTCATAAGCACAATATTCACAAATGAAATTATCAAAATTGACCCATGGGTCAGGCTGAATATCTAATAACAATCCTTGAGTCTGAATGTATTTACTTTCACCACTACATGACACAAAATCCCTCAAAACGAGAAGGATGCAGTTAATGATTAAGACTAATGAACGGTTGATGAAAAAGTCCAATGTGATTAAGCTGGTAACAACATACCCACACCAAAGCAAGCTTTTGTAAACCTTGTTGTGTCTTTTTGTTCAACCAAAGAGAATCATTTTAAACACACAACTCCTTTATAGGAAGGAACTTACAAGCAAGCAACTGTTAGAGCGTACTTTAGGGCTCTAGATCTTATCAAGCTCATTTCATGGACATTTCATGAGGGTGAGGACAAATTCTGTCTATTTAAGAAGGTGCAAACCATTCCAGGGAGCTGCACGCTGAATACAAATGCTGCAGAACTGGCCAAAAGTGATGCCTGAAAGGAACAATTGCGCTATATGTGCTTTTAATGAGCCTACAAGTTTAATGAAGCTATCAAATCGTGAGGAGCATGCTAAAGA
Source organism: Danio albolineatus (assembly GCA_903798035.1). Classification (NCBI taxonomy): domain Eukaryota; kingdom Metazoa; phylum Chordata; class Actinopteri; order Cypriniformes; family Danionidae; genus Danio; species Danio albolineatus. The sequence continues at coordinate 13,555,517 of CAIGQQ010004837.1, read as the reverse complement.
TTTAATTTAAAAGACTTCTTTAATTTTTGCCAAAAAGGCAAACTACAGCAAACTATAGAAACAACCTTTTCTGAGCATGTCAGTTTCTCTACAAGCTGTCATAAATCTTAGGGCCTTTCAATTGCAAAGCAAATGTAATTACGTGCATTGTATAAATACCTGAGGATTAATGTTTGTGATATTAAGGTGTAGTATTAAGTATTAAGTAAGTATTAGTATTGTAATTTCATCTTGTTTAAAGGGTAGGGGTGGGAATAATATTTGAATAAATTTCTCTGTAAAATTTCTTTGTTATATCTGTAAAAGTTTAATAAACAGATATTTTAAAAAGAAAGAAACGTGATTTAAGTAAAGTAAAGTGGCAAAAAGTAAATGTGGTAACACTTTACAATAAGGTTACATTAATTATTGCTAGTTGATGCACTTACTGACATGAATAAACAATCAACAATACATTTATTACAGTATTTATTCATCTAATGGTAAATGTTTTAATGAAAATGCAGTTGTTCATTGTCAGTTTATGTTACCTCACAGTGTATTAACTAATGTTAACAAGCATGATTTTAGTAATGCATTAGTAAATGTTAAACTATCGTTAATAAATGCTACACAAGTATTGTACATTATTAGTTCATGTTAGAAAATATATCCACTAACAATAACTAATGAAACCTTATTGCAAACTGTGACCATAAATGCACAGTGATTCTTGTCATTTTAAAATCAAACATCTCTTACTTGAGGTGACATTTTCTTCACAACTAACATTTTTGGCACTAATAAAATGATCTCAGAATTAATTAATTTATTATTAATTTTCCCAAAGAAAAGCTTTAATATACTACTTGAAAGGGTCGGTAAAAACAATTAATTATACTCTAAAGTTCAATTAAAGACTTGATTGTAAGAAAAGAACTATATTTCAAATGGATTGTCCTTTTGAACTTACTGATAATGATTCTTCAATATAAAATCAGCATATTAGAATGCTTTCTAAATGATAATGCAACACCGAAGACAGGAAAGTTATGAAAAAGCAGGAAAAGATTAAACATTTTTATCATCAAAGGAAGAAATTAAATTTTCAAATACATTTAAACCGATTACAACATTAATATTTCACAATAGCTTTGGCTTTGAAAACTGACATTTTCCTCGTAATCCTTTGACAAGCAGTTAAACGAAAGAAGAAAACTTCATTTAGAAAACAAACAAGCGCCACAAGACACAATGAGGGCATCTTGAGCCCTTCCTGAACGGAGTGTATGACAACCTTCTGCAGAATCCCATTGTATAATTGCCAAACTTCAGAAGACACACACACAACTCGTGCCAACTTCTGTTAGACACAGGCTCTTTGTGCCAGTCAATTGACTGAGCGAATGAATAATCTAATTAGCATGCACCTAGAACAACAGCAGAGAATGCCAAATCCATAAAAAAACATGTCAGTCCTCATCGAATGCTTTCATGACACAAACCAAAAGATTAACAAATTAACCTACTGAAGCAGAGTTCAAACTCATACCGCAGATCACACCGGCCAAAGTAAACCATGCGAAGCACTTCAATTTTCTATCTATGCCTCTCATACTGAAGCATATACATAAAACGATGCTGGATTTTACCAGATGATTGGCTAAAGTGTGGCTTGAGGAAACTGGAAGTGGGAGGTGAAAGGATTTATGTACATATTCATAGGAAAAATAAAAATGGTTCCATCGCAAGGCAGCTTGTGTCTTTAAAGCCGTGGCGTAGGAGAACAATGAACAAGCTGTCAGGAGCATCTTGAAACGGAAAGCATCCTCAAAAGCCCACTAAAACAAGCAGTCGGCATTTGCATACGTAAAAGTAGAACCCTTTAATGTTTTCAAGAGGGCTGTGTATATAAAAACCGAATCTTGACCATAAATTTACAAGAAAAATATTAGGGATTGAAGAGTTAATCTATCTAATTAATCAGAGTTTGCAAAAAAACTATCATAAAACGTCCTCGGACCTAATTAGCCTTACAATGGCAGTCATTAAGTCAGACAGTCACGCTTCTCAAATGATATTATAGCGGCTAAATATAGACGGAAGATTTCATCACACGAGTGACGTTCAAAGCCGAGCACTTGCTTCTAACGTAGCAGCCTTCATTTTATTTGGCAGTTAGTAATAAATACTTAATAATGCATTCTGGGATTTCTACCTCACTGGGTGCTAAGTGCACTAAAGTGGATTTATAATTGTATAGTTTCATTGAACCCATCGATGAGAGTCTGAAAAATGTTGTTCAATTAAATAATTAAAGCCATTTCAAAGCTGTATTCAAGTTTTCAGCTCAATACGACTCTTGTTATTCAGATGCTACTTATTTCTGTTGAGAATGCACACTTAACCCAACCAGTCACATCTGATACATCCTAGGGCCAGAATAATAAACAGAGGTTAAAAAATCTTACCGTGGTCTTCAATGGAAAAGTGGAACGTGTCGCTTGTGGCATTGACTCCGTCTCGAAGCACGTAGCATATGTGCATGTCATCAATGTCAGCTGAAAGAGGAAACATTCAAATAAATGAATACCTTTCATGATCTCAATTAAAAGAATACACAAATATATATGCAGAAATGTATTTGAATCATATCAATAATCATCAATAATCTTAAACTACTCTGTGTTTTTGAAAAGTTTCATGCACAGACAACAAAGCCTAAAAAAATCCTGTTTATTTACACAGATCCATAAAAACCTGCTGTTTATAAAGCTAGCGATGTCATTTTGCAAGGAAACATTATGTGTCCACACACATACAGTCCTCTATGGTCCTGAAGTCTACTATCCGCTTTTTATCAGTGACGTCAAACGACACAACTTCCGGCTCCATGCGCTAAAGGACCATTTTGAGAGATGTAAACAATAACAATGTTACTTCCTGCTGTACATTTTTAATTTCCATAGCTTCAGAGAATCTAAAAAAGTCTGCATATTGATAAATAATGTTGTGATGGCTATTTTAATGTTAGGTTATGATTTTAATTGCATCTTAATATAGTTATGAAATAGTTTGACGACATGCAGGAAATGTTGATGGGCCAGTGACATTACCACATTGAAATGGTCTATATCAAACTGTATGAGAGACTCCACAAATTGTAATAATAAACCTTTACAAAGCGATATATTACTTTCGAAAAATTGTGATCGCAATATATATGTCCAAGCCTTATATTCTATTTTGTGTTTTATAGATTGTTCAAATATTGGTGTCGGTGATGCAGCATGTCCAGAGACTGTGGGGTACACCATGATTATATTTAAAATTCACTTCACTGTGTGATATGACAAAAAGTGGTCAGAAACGAATACTTTTTCAATTCAAATAAGTAGCGGCTTGGACTCGGAAACAGTATTCCATAATGTTACGACTTAACAAGCGGCTAGTTGTTTTTGGTTGGCACTCACATATGCCTGTAAACATATGATGCACATGACATCAACTACTGTAGCATTTTCGTAGTTTACACACAAACGAAATTGGTATCATAAAAATAAAAACTTTTAAAAACTTAAATATTATATAATTATTTATATAATGTAAATATTAACTTTGATAATTCAAAAAACATTTGAATTCTACTTTAAATCATTTATCTTCATTGCATTTATTCAATCATTAATTCTCCTTCGGCTTATTCTCTATTTCAGAGGTTGCCACAGCAGAATGGACCGCCAGTAGGGCTGTGCAATTAACTGCAATTGCAAAAAAAATTGTGATTTAAGCACATACAATTTCTAAATCGCGTAAGGCTGCAATTTTATCTATCAATTTATTTAGATTTTTGTTCACATTCTTGTGCGCATGATTTTAATATGTTAACCAATCAGAGCTGACACAGCACACCAGGCAATTAAAGCAAAGCTGAGCGGGAGAAAGATGTTAATCAATCAGAGCTCACTCCGCGCACGACAAAGTTGAGCGGGAGAATAGGTGGTTTTGATTTACATTAGTTTTTATTTATTGTTATGACTGGAATTGAGGTTAGTTCATCTTTATTTTTCATGTTGTCTGTTTTTAAGACACTTTATTACAGTTTTGTTTATCAAGCAGTTAGTACTACTGTGTAGAGTATGTTTTTAACTAGAGTTGAGGTTAGTTAATCTTCATTTATTTTATGTTGTCTGTTTTACAGACAATTTTACAACACTTTTATTTATTAAACTGAATACTATGTTATTTAATTGTGCACTAAATACAATTAGAATGTGTGTATGTAGCTTGTTTAAAAAAGCAAAAACAGTTGCCAGAGTCTTAAATAAAATCTCAATATGTTCCAAAAAATCGCAATATGACTATTTTGTCCATTTTGCACAGCCCTAACCACCAACTATTTCAGCATATGTTTTATGCAGCAGATGCCCTTTCAGACGCAACGCAGTATTGGGAAACTTTATTGCATTTATATTATTATTATTATTATTATTATTATTATTATTATTATTATTATTATTAATAATAATAATATTTTGTCAATATCCTCCATCACGTAGTTGCAGGTCCCTGAATATTAATTTTAAAAACTTTCCTAAAGTACTGACATTCACCTTTCCGGGGTAGACAACTTACAGACTAAGTTTAAACTTTCTCTTTTTTATACCCTAAAAGGGTAGCCTTGTCACAAATGCCACACAGTGTGAACTCCAAAGTGAACTTTTACTCAGCAGTCCAAGCGAGTCTCTGAGTCCAGAGATTAGACTCTCAAGAGGAACAAGAGAGCACAAGGTGCCATTCGGGACAGTTTACTGTTTATGAACCATGTTTGAAATTGCTTTCAAACATGGGCACTTTGCCCATGTGCTCCTGCACAGAGGGCTGCAGGCACCAGACTGCATTACATCTGAGATTCATCAGCTGGGCAGTGTTTAATTTACAGCGAAAGAAATATGAAGCACTAAAGCTTTGGTACATCAATTCCCCTCTGACTGAAAGAGCCACAAAGAGCCGCAGGTCTCCAGCTGGCACCCGCCTATTAATTTCTCCATCAGCCTCTCTTGTGCTTAAACTTTGGAGTGGATTTCACTGTGTGTTTTTTTTCTGAAAGGGTGTTACATCCACACTGCTAGCCTATCTTCAATATTTGATGTCAAAACATTTCTCTTCAAAGGGGCCAGCTCATAAAAATGTAAACCCATCATTTTCACATGCCCATAAGGGAACAGCAACTTTATTTACTGTCAGTAGCCCACACCAACACCACCCAGCCTCCAACTGTGCTAAACTCCCTTGAAATATTCAAAGAGAATCCTAAAAAAGGAGCTTATTTAGAAAGGGGAAGCACAGTGGCAAGTTGAGCATGTCCCCTGCTAGTTTTGACATTTACAACTTTTTATAACTATATTAAGCTGTCCAGATATGCTTGAGAGCACAGAAAGTCCTTTCCTGTGACTGGGTGTCTTGAGTAACACAAGCACGTTCGTTTGGTTATGTATAGTTGTAAAAAAAAAAATCCTTACAGTGAAAAAGTTGTATCATTCTTATTCCAAGTCAAAAACATCTTACAAAGGATACTGATGTCATTCTTTAACAGCAATATGCGCATTTTTTCAGACAGCTTTTAAATATTTAAAGACAATCCTCCCGCTGTTCAGAACATTGTAGTTATTATTGAGAATCATGTTCATAAAAAAGAAAGTTAATCCCCTCCGATCTTTATTCACCCTAATACACAGGCTGCTCGTGTCCATACAATTAAGACAAAATTCTTCAAAACGGGGAGAAAAAAACACTACAAAAGTGAAAATGATTGAATAAATTATCTTGTAATTCCTGTAGCCCACAAATCAAGGTTTTGATGTTTGCTTAAAATGTGAGTCTGCTCAGTAACACTTTAGTTTAAGGACTAATTCTCACTATTAACTAGTTGCTAGTTGCTTATGAGAATTTTAGCATACTGGTGTTTATTAATACTTAGTACATATTCTGCATGATATTAGTCTGTATTTCAAATCCTACGCAGTACCTCAACCCAACTATTATCTTTATATTTATTAATAGGCAGCCATTTAAAAGTTTATTAAAGCCAAAACATAGCTATTGCTTTGTTAAAAGTGAGAATTAAATCTTAAAATAAACTGTGACCACCTGCTCTTACACTGTACAAAATGCTGGCTTCCACACAATTGATTTGTTTTAGGGACAACATGAAGGAAATAAGTTAACATTAGTTTAATGTTAATCATTTTGCTAATTTTGTTAATCATGTTTAATCATTAGTTTTTACTAATTTAAGTGACTTAACCATAAAATTTAAAAAGCACACGAATTGTGTTGTTTCAGCTAATTGTAAATAAGTAGTTTGAACAGCAAAAATTGTGTATTATTTGTAAATATTATCATATTTACTATTTTGGCCTGGTTTACACCTGGTATCATGCATTTTCAGTGGTCTGACCACAAAAGCTCCATCTCTTGTTTAAATGTCATTGAGTTCCTTCTCTTACTTTGTCACTTACACGTGAGCACTTATGTGATGCATTTGTACTACTGGGTTATCAAACACGGTATGAGGCTTTCGAGCAGGGTTTTTTGGGAACATTTATAGCTTGAAGACCGGCTGACATATTTTCATTTATTTATTTTTCCATAAAAAAGGGGTTGAGAGACATTTTATCATATGGAAATGAGCACCCAAGATATTCCACAAGATCACCTTCTTCTGTTACATAGAAGAAAGAAAGCCCTTCGGATCTGAATTGACATGAGGGTGAATAAATGATCACAGAATTTTCATTTTTGAATAAAATATCCCTTTAATATAGTATTCTGACATGTATGTTAATCCATTATTCTCTCACATACTATCCTAATGCATTAAGCATTAATCTATCAGAAATGCAGATTAATTTAAAAGATTTAAAGTATTATAACATACCACAGCATTAAATTATCATCAAAGGCTCACCTTGGGTGAATGTGGTGATAGTGGCGTTGCCTTTCCCCAAGTCAATCAGGTAGCCATGTTCAGCTCCCACTGTAATTTTAAAAATCACTGCTCCTTGAGGGCTGTCTCTGTCCTCTGCCTTTAATGTTTTACTAGTGATCAGAAATCCAAGGTGACCAGTAGAAAGAGTTCGTAACGTCGTACCACCCTTATTTGTCACAACCTGTGGAACTCCATTGTCGACTGAATAAATGGTTATTTTCATCATTTGGGGTTTGCGAGTGGCATAAACCGTGTCAGGGAACACATAAAAGTCAGTGTGGGTTCCATCGGTAACAGTGAACGAAAAGCTATCGGATGCAGACTCGGTTCCATCATGCTTGTAGCGGATCATGTTTTCATTCAGGTCCTGCTTGGTGAAGGAAGTGACAGATCTGGTGTTATTAAACAACAACTTGCCGTGTACAGGCACTTGAGTGATTGTGAACTTTAAAAGCTGGTCGGCTGTATCACGATCCTCCACCGTCAACTCGAAAGGAGTGATCAGCTTACTTTCACCTTCATTGACAATCAGTCCGTGAATGGTGACTACTGGTTTTTTGTTGTCTACATCTGTGATGGACACACGGAAAGTGCGGAATACCGGATTGTAACCATCGGTCACTTCAAACTCAAAGCTGTCCATCTTCACCTCATCATCAGCGGTGTGGATGTAGTAGATTTTATTCCCGGCTAGTTGAAGCTGCGTGAATGAACTTATGGGCATACTTGGTATGTCGGTGCACTCTAAGTGTCCTCTTACTGGGGCACGAGTGATGGTGAAAATTAAATGCTCATCAGGGCTGTTATAATCGCTGGTGCTGAGCAGATCTGTGGTTAGAGTCACCCTTCCTCCTTCTTTCAGAGAAACACCTTTGCTTATTACATCTGGGAACACCATATCTATCCCACCCACAGTTACATAGAAGTATCTGTCAATCAAAGGGTTAATGCCATCAGTAACATCGAATTTGATAAGGTCACGGACTCCCTCTTGTCCATTGTGAATGTACATGATTATATCTTGGTCGACCTCATTTTGTGTGAAGTTCATTCCGACGGTTATATTCTCAAACAGTCCAAATGGTGTTCGCTTTTGTAAAATACCTTGATTTGGACCATAACGGATGATGTAGGTCAGAGTGCTGTCTTCTGTATCCAAATCGGTGGCTTTTAAAACTTTATTGTTGATTATTTTGACCTCTCCGATCTCTATTTCGAGGCCATCATTAATCGCCATCCTTGGCGTTTCATCATCCACCAATATGACCATGATCATGACGGTTTTCTCCACTGTGAATTTGCCGTCAGTAAGAAGAATTTCAAAACTATCCTCTGTGGTTTCTGAATCATCATGTTCGTAGACAATACTTGAAGCCTCTCGTATCTGATCAAGAGTGAAGTTTGTGACAGGAATCGTGCCTGAGGTTAGCTGATTAAGGATAAATCCATGTTTCGGAGGTTTTGAAATAATAAATGTAAGCTCATCCGCTGGAACGTCAGCATCGGCGCCATTTAATATTGGCGTGTCAATCACAATGTTCATGCCTTCCATCACAACAAACTCTCTCATATAGATCTCAGGCTTCTCATCATTGGATGGGATTATCACGATTGGGAAAAAGTGTCTCTCGGAAAAGTTGATCCCATCTGAACATCTGAAAGTAAACCTATCCTCAACTGGCTCGACTCCTTTATGAATACTTTGCACGTAATAAATGTGGTTTTCCCGAATGTCTTTGATGGTGAAAGCACTGATAGCAATCCCTGATCTGGATTTTTCAGATCCTGGCGCGGGGGAAATGTTTTCTACATAACCTGAAGTGGGCTGCACAATAATTGTGCAAAGGAGATCATCGTTAGGAGTGTCAAAGTCATTAGCGCTAATATGAGAAATTGCTATAACATTTTTCTCACCCTCTACGACAATGAATTGGGGGCCCACGAACACCTCAGGAGCCTGACTGTCTAATGGCAGGATGGTGACCTGCACACGAACCCCTTTGATTTTATTCCCCCCAACTGTCCATTCATCAGACATATCAGTTAGCGTCAGATTAAAAAAGTCTTGTTTTGTTGCCAAGCCAATTTCTCCAGTATTATGCGCATATACTACCAAACCACTAATGATATCTGCTTGAGTGAACCTATTGGATGGCACACCATTGACTAGTATTTCACCGAACACTGGGGGATCCTCCACGATGAAGGTCAGCCTTAGGTCATCGGTGTCCTCGTCTCGACCTTGAATGACATTGGTTGTGATCTCAGTCGCTCCGTTCTCTAAAACATCAATATAGGAACCAATAGTTCCCTCTGGAAGGCTGATGATTGGCGCTTCGTCGTCAATAGGCTTTACGTTGATCCTGACAGTTATAGTGACAACATGTACACCATCACTGACATCTAGCTGAAAGAAATCACTAGTCGACTCGTCCCCGTTATGAATGTAAGATATTCTGCCGTTAGATATATCATCCAAATTAAACGAATTCCCTTTAGTCATGTCTGTGAATGTGTACTTAACCTGACCATGCTGTGGAGGCTGGGTGATTGTAAACAAAATCTGTGAGCTGTCCGTGTCGGCATCTGTGGTGTCCAGCTCAGCACGCGTGATGACGTGCACCCCTCGTTCTTGCAAAGTGAAGCCTGTGTTAGTGATCTGCGGAGGCTTGTTGTCCACAGGCTGTAAGAATATGGTGAAAACTCCACTGGCACTGTTTCCTGACGTATCCTCGACTTTGTATTGGAACTGCACCACATGTGGGGTTATTCCAAGTTCTAGATCAGGAGGCTTGTAGGCAATCTTGTGATGATTAATCTGTGCCTGAGTGAACTCGTTGACCTCCAAATTTGGACTCTCAGTTAAAACGATGCTTCCCAGAATGCCAGGGCTGTTCTCATCTGTGTCGGTGGGTGGCTGGGTAATTGTGTACTTCAAATCCCTGTCTTCAGAATCCAGGTCTGTGTAGCGCAAGAATTTCTTTCGGAAAAAAGTGAGTTGGTACTCATGAACGGTTATTTGCAGGGTGGTTCCAGGATACATCTCAGGGGGGATATCATCAATGGAAAGAACTTTGATGATGAAAGAGTTCTCTCCTGACTGGTTTGGTGGGTCATTGTCATCTTGCACACAGAAAACAAACTGATCCATGATGGTTTTTGTATTGTGTGGTCCGATATGTCTATAAAACAACTTGCCTTCTGTGATATCATGCTGGAACCATTCGGTTACTACTTTCTCATACATCTCATCTTCTGCGTTGAACCTCCATGTGGATGGATCCTCTGGAGCATCTGATTGACGAAGTATCACTTCTCCGATATTAGAGTAAGGAGGCACCATGATGAATTTGATAGTTGAATCTTCAGAGTCTATATCTGCCGCACTAAGCGTTAAAGGAGAAATAGGCATCATTTGGTTTTTAAACAAAACCAAACCTGTGTTGGCATTGATTATAGGAGGTTCATCATCAGTTGGAACCACTGTAATGGGAAACAGAAACTCAACTTCATTTTTGCCATCTGTCATTCTGAAAATGATATTATCGCTGTATGTATCGCTGCCGTCATGCTGGTAGATGAGGCTTCCAACATCGAGGTCTGCTGGGGTGAAGAATTTTCGCCTGGAGCCCAAAACTGTGAGCTCTCCATGGCGAAGCCCGTTGATAACCGTAATTTGGACATAGTCTAAATTGTCCTCATCACTAATTTGTAGATTTTGTGAGCTTGACAGTGGCCTAGACTGACCCTCATAAAGCAGCTGTCCGGTGTTTCGGGTCACAACTGGTGCTAGAGTGTTCATGGGCTTAACCACTATCATAAACGCAAAGGGGTCCGATATAGCACCCTCAGTGTCTACAACTTCAAACTCAATTTGGAAAATTCTCTCCACATCTGAATCCACAGCGGGAGGCTTATAGGCTATCTTAAGATCTTTCAGGTCTGCTTGATAAAAAGACGTGATGGGCAAATTCCTGTCATCCGTGCTCACAATGTAGCCCTCCTCAAAGGACAGCGGGGAAGTGATGTTAAAGATTAAATCATCAGGATTAGATTCCACATCCTCAGCAGCAAGCATGTCATGGGTTATAGCCGTCATTACGAACTGATCAACTTCCATCATCATCATCGCAACAAAACTTGGTTTAGGAGCCGTGTTTTCCTCGCCCTCCTTTATGAGCACTACAATTTGGAAAAACTCCTGCTTCAGCACATTGGCTTCCTTGTCTTGTAATTCTAAATACATGGGGATATAATCTCTGTTTGGGGAGCGATGTGCAAAAGTGTGCTGATAACGAATGTCCATGCTAACAAATTCATCACAGTCCACAGGTTTCCCCAATTTTCCATTATCAACCAGCTTTCCATATCGAGGCAATGAGCTGCCACTGGCCAGAGATGTAACTTTGCACAAATGAGCATTTCTGTCATAAGTGAACTCCAGTATTTTCTTATCAATAGGATTACTCATTCCAAGCAGTTTTTCTACAACTACAGGCATGTGTTTGGTGAGAATCTCTAGCTGAGTGAAAATCACCTCCACCTCCATCATAAAGGGAATGATAACTGTGTCAGTCTGAGTGTCATATCTGAGCTGAAGTCTTACTCTGTCTTTTGAAGGGCTCCTGGATCCAAAATGCGAGTATTTTACATCATTGGGACCAAACTCACAAGGAAACTTTTTCGGGGACAGCTGTCCAGGTCTCTGTGACAGTGGGTCATTATCCAGAACTGTTACGGTGCACTTGTCTCCGGGCTGAACTTGAACAACCAGATCATTGATTGGATCAATAAAAACAGATCTCCCGAAAGGAACTCGTATTCCGTTATTGGCAACGAGAATAGCATCCTCTGAAAGTTCAGATCTTAAACCGTAGGTTAATCCCAAACTCTCAAAGCCCTGTGAAGACGCATCGCGAATCAAAGTCAATATAATGAGAAACAAGTGCACGTGAAACGCTCTACGTTGCCGCTGCTCTGTTCTACTCCCAGCCATTTGTAGGCTAATGTAAACCACAGGTACTATTTCACGTTGGTAACAATCCGTGGAAAGTGGGAAAAGTTAAAGCGCACAACAGAAAAATCTCCCATTCGCATCCGCGCAAAGGTGCATCTTTCTCCCTGAGCTGCTCGCACTATGAATAAACTTCATGCCTCGCGGAGACGTGCGAGGGAAATCACGCCCCGCTGTCACGCGATTGGCCGACGTTAACAGTGGAATGCGTTAGAGCCGCTTTGATTGGTCGCACGCAGTGTCACACAAAGGCAAGCGGGGACAGATCGACATGTATTCAGGAGGAATACTTGTGGCGTATTATGGCAAGCCGTTTTGGCATTCCCTCTTTTATACAAACTAGTGAACAAGTGTATTTTTCTCTGACTTATTATTTGTTCATCTAGACCAGAAACGATTTTTTCCATCAGACTTTATAGCACTTTAGAGCAAAATAAAACCTTTCAGAATTTAAATACTTTTAAACACTTTAAGCTTTAAATTTAAACAGCAATGACCAGTCAGGTGATGGAGGAAAAGAAAAAGGAAAAATAAAGATGTCTGATGTGGTTACACAGGCAGAAAATTATGTGCAATTGTAAACATTATTTAGTTTTTATTATAAATCAGAATAAAACAGTTTTGTCTTGAATGTAAAGTAAAAATTTCACCCTAATAAAAGTATGTTGTCTCTATTAGGTTCTGTAATAATTAAATTGATCGATTAACTTTATATGAATGACCTATACTGTTTATTATTATTATATTATTATGTTGAGGCAATGAAGTTTGCTTAATAATAATAATAATAATAATAATAATAATAATAATAATAATTAAATTAACTTTAATTAAAATAATTATAAATATAATACAAGTCAATCAAAAGATCCAACATGCAAAATGATGTGAGGTCTACAATCTACAATAGTCTGATATGGATTATGCATCCGCTTTGCATTATGCCAGCTCTCTCTGGTGGTGAAAAAGAAAATGAATAGTGATAACCCTACATTTTTATAACAGTTTTTCTTTACAACATGAAACAACCTTTAACATTGTTAATGTTGAATGATCCTATTTATATAAAACTAAATATTTTCTTCATTTCATTTCAATCTATTTTGGCCACATAATAAAAGCCAACAGTTATATAATCTGGCAAACAACATAAAATAATGCTTGTCGCAAACACAGGATGAGCTGCTACTTAAGAATAGAATCTTTTATTTATATAAAACATTATGTAAAACCCCTGTAGCAATATATTCGGTGTCACTCAAATATTCCTCTATTGTTCTATTCCACCTGAGTTTTATTAGAATACCCTATAAATGAAACTTTAAAATCAGGCATGTCAGTTATTTAGGTCAAATGTTCCTTGGGACGAGTTGTATTTCACACATGTGATGGGCTTTTATTGACTGATAAGACATGCACATCTTTCTGTGCAGCTGACAGTGGATGTGAGAGAACAGAGCAGGTGCTGGAGAGAGAAATAATAGCACAATACATTTAGTCTGAAAGCATATCTTTGTATATTATTCCAGCAATTTAATTAATTCTTTGTAATAGTAATAATGCTTGCATTGAAAAATTACACATTTTTTGGTTTAAAATTTCATGAATGCTTAAAAAAATATTGCTACAAAAAATGGTATTTTAATAAATACTGCAGATAATATAAATGTCAATGTCAAATAATGTCAGTCATTATTGCTGATTGTCAGACATGCTTTATTCATAACAAAACACATAATTGAACACATAATATTTCACACTTTTAGCAGCAGACACTCATTCATTCCTTCATTTTCTTTTCCAGCGTAGTCCCTTCATCAATCTGGGGTCACCACAGCAGAATGAACCACCAACTTATCCAGCATATGTTTTACGCAGCGGATGCCCTTCCAGCTGCAACCCATTACAGGGAAACATCCATGCACACTCATTCACACACATCCACTACGGACAATTTAGCTTACCCAATTCACTGATATCACGTCTTTGGACTTGTGGGGGAAACCGGAGCACGCGGAGGAAACAACAGGGAGAACATGCAAACTCCACACAGAAATGCCACCTGATCCAGCCGAGGCTCAAACCAGCGACCTTCTTACCGTGAGGTTATTGTGCTACCCAGAGCAACACCGTGACACCCCTTCAGTATACATCATTAGTGATAATAATACATTGATACATAATAAGTATAGTAATAATATGTAATAGTTTTTTACTAATTCAATTAAGTGAGAATGATTCCTGCAGGCATTATTACTGTGTCTTTCACCTTTGAAGGCTTATCAAACACCATATTTATGTTGTATTGTACATGATAGAATACAATCCCATCAAGCAGTTTTGTGTTTAATAGATGCCTGATAAACATACTGTAGAGGGGCTGTCTGTGATATAATACACTGTAAACAAAATGCAGGGTTCCATACAATTCATTACCATTGTCCAAACACAAATCAATTAAGTTTTAACAATTATTAATTAACTGGACTGAACATAAAACAATTAAGTTGTTCCAAAGAAAATCTCGAGAATTGTGTTGTTTCAGCTCATTTTAAATAAGTTTGAACAAGCAGAAAATATCTTTTTTTGTAGACTTCTAACTACACTGTAAAAAGTGATTAGTTACTTACCGCAAGTAAACCAGCTGCCTTAAAAGCAACAAGTTGACTTAACAAAAATAATGTTAGTAAACCAATCGTAACATGGAACTGTTAAGTTGATTTAATTTTGATTCATTCATTCATTTTCTTTTCGGCTTAGTCCCTTTATTAATCTGGGGTCACTACAGCGAAATGAACCGCCAACTTATCCAGCACGTTTTACGCAGTGTATGCCCTTCCATCTGCAACCCATCTCTGGGAAACATCCATACACACTAATTCACACTCATACAGACAATTTAGCCGACCTATAGCACGTCTTTGGACTTGTGGGGGAAACCGGAGCCAACAACTACGGGGAGAACATGCAAACTCCACACAGAAATTCCAACTGACCCAGCCGAGGCTCGAACCAGCAACCTTCTTGCTGTGAGTCGATTGTGCTACCCACTACACCACCGTGGCGCCCACTTAATTTTTAAAATTATGCTAATTGTACTACCTTTTTCAAGTCAACTAATCCCTTTTTACAGTATCAGACTATTTTAGCGCGTCTGTTTTCAAATAATTACTGTAATTATGACAATATTACATATTTAGAGCTTTAATAGGTTTATAAAATCTACAATTATAGCCTGTATTGAATTTAGAAGACACGCTGGAGTCTGGAAGAGCAGATTTATTTTACTTAAACTGTTGTTTAAGAACAAAAAAAAAAGCTTACTGGGGGATGCTAATTTTGACTGTAGGAATCAACTGATCAATTTTTGGGCTTTTTTCCACACATTTTTCTTCTTAAAAAAATCTATGCTTTACATACAGGTTTGCCCAAATAAACCATGTGTTTTTAATACAAGCTCAGGTCATTCTAAAGCTGCTTCTATATACAGATTCAAGAATTTTTTATTTGTCTTAAACACAGTTCTAAACAGAACGCTAACTGCATAGAAATGTGAAAACCAACCAAATGACTATAAATGTATATATATATTTTTAGATGCTGATACATTTGGCAATTGCTGTGCATTTGTTTTAAACTATTGTATAGCAGTTGCGGTATTTATTGTATGCATAATGTACAGTAAGCAAAATCTACCATATAGAAATCTTGTATATAGTAATATACAAATCATATGACATACACATTTATGTTTGGATTTCACATATAAAAATATGTGGACATATGGAGCATACATTTCAACTATTGCAAAAAAATGTCCCTTTGCATATATTATTTCCCAACCATTAGTATATATGCTAAAATATAATAGTTGTCGGGTGTCACGGTGGCACAGTGGGTAGCACAATAGATCACAGCAAGAAGGTCGCTGGTTCGAGCCTCGGCTGGGTCAGTTGGCATTTCTGTGTGGAGATTGCATGTTCGTGTGGGTTTCCTCCGGGTGCTCCGGTGTTCCCCACAAGTCCAAAGACGTGGTGAATTGGGTAAGTTAAATTAGTGTAAAGTATGTGTGTGAAAGAGTGTATATGGGTGTTTCCCAATGATGGGTTGCGTCTGAAAGGGCACCCGCTGCGTAAAACATATGCTGGATAAGTTGGCAGTTCATTCTGCTGTGGCGACCCCAGATTAATAAAGGGACTAAGCTGAAAAGAAAATGAATGAATGAATGAATAATAGCTGTCATTTTATATATGTTCCTACAGTACTGTATCAGATATCCATATGGGCATGCAGAATATATATTCTTTTTGTTGTGTATAACTGTGAATTGCAGTGTGTGTTATTGCTCAGTAAGAATGAAATAAAGCAAAGGACATAGTCAGAAACGGGAGGGGAAACGACAAACTGGTCAAAACACAAAACTTTGCTTTGATCAGGCGTAGCGTGCACAGCAAAAAATCCAGTGTTAAATATACAGTGTGATTATTTTGGTGTTGTTCAGTGTTAAAACCGGAGTACATTTTAATCCACGAGTGTGAAAAAGCGTATATTTAAGAGTTTGTTTTTCAGTGTTAAACTTTTAACCCAAAATGCAGTGTATTTCCCACTATGGGAAGTCCATTTTTTTTTTACTCAAACCAGTTCTTTTGGACAAACAGTGATCAAACCAGTGTGTTTTACTTAAACATGAAACATGTCTTGTTGCATTTTAAAAAAAACAACGAGTAGAATGTATTGAAATTATTTCCAAAAAGATACATGAATATTTAATAAATTAAAACTATTTTCAACATATTTGATCTGTCACACACACACCAATTGACTCTTACTGTGTTAAAATAAACTCTGTGAGTAATGTTTAAATTTCACACTTTAGAAAGTGTT
Source organism: Danio albolineatus (assembly GCA_903798035.1). Taxonomy (NCBI): domain Eukaryota; kingdom Metazoa; phylum Chordata; class Actinopteri; order Cypriniformes; family Danionidae; genus Danio; species Danio albolineatus. The sequence goes on along the minus strand of CAIGQQ010004837.1, from coordinate 13,538,649 downwards.
ATTTTAACTCCAAAATGGAGGGAGTCATATGTACACCCAAGGAGTGTTCAGTTAAACTCAAATAGAGTTAAATGTACACTGATTTTTTTTGCTGTGTGAAGAGCTCTATATATTACTTCATGCATTTGAATCATTTAGTCTCATTGGGAAAGCGTCTCTAGATTACATGAAGCACTAAAAGTCTGACTAAATGTCATAGAACTTTACATGCATATAAATAGTTAACTAAAGCATACGAATTTTGAGAAATACTTCACAAACTCTTTCAATAAGCAAAAAGAAAACAAAGTTTAAGACTGCAGAGGCTATGAAATGAGAAAAATTAGCATAAATCATAACTTGAGTCCAATTTCAATCAATTTCATCCTTGAAATGTTCAGCTGGAAACTTGAATGCACATAAATTCATACACACACGCACACACACAAAAGCCACTTCCATCAGCACACACAATCACACAAAATCACACACACACAGCCAACTATTCTGGCATCCTGCTGTTTGGCTGATGTTTCCAGTAAGGCTTAAAATTATGCACATCAGCGAGGAATTCAGCCTGTCAACACCCCCAGTGTGAATCAGACACATCCGATTAGAGGTGCCCGGCGCTGATTCATGGACCCATTATCCATTCTCTAGATATTTACAATTCTGTTTGTAATGCAGAATCGTAAAGGCTTAAAAGGTCTTAATTGTATGACAATCTATTACTAGCTGGAGTGTTTTCTCATATTCGATTTGCCTGAAGAATGAAAGGGCTTTCGACGCTCACTTTGGGGGAAATTGTCAAAGTGAAAGCTCTAGGAGTGTTTATCATCACCCGGCTGCTGCCCTGTATTTAACATAATGGTTATTTTGGTCTTATTGGTTGTGTAGGAAGCTGCAGATGTTCTGAAAAGATGAAAGGCAGTGGAGAAACAGTCAGCGGTTTTGAGTGTTAGTTGGTCTGCCTTTATTTTCCTGAGTTTATAACCAGTTTTAGTATTTTTCAAGAGATTTGTGCTTATAGATCACAGTTTTGGGTCATAAAGGAATGTGCAAGAGACATGAAAAAATACTGTTGTAATTTATAGTAAATAGTATAGTGGGCCAGTTGGCAGTTCTGTGTGGAGTTTGCATGTTCTCACCGTGTTCACATGGGTTTCCTCCAGGTGCTCCGGTTTTCCCCACAGTCCTAAGACATGCAGTACAGGTAAATTGGCCTTAGTGTATGAGTGTGTACAGGTATGTGAGAGTGTATGGGTGTTTCCCAGTGCTGGGATACGGCTGGAAGGGGATCCACTGCAAAAAACATTAGCTGGATAAGTTGGCAGTTCATTCCACCGTGGCTTACCCTGATGAACAAGGGACTGAACCGAGGAAAAATGAATGAATAAATGAATTGTAGTACTTACATCTCTTTGTTAAAGAACGTTATTGCACACAGAATTATCTTGATGAGATGAAGTATTTACTGTAGGTTTTATTGCTGTAAACTCAGTGGTGGAAGAAGTACTGAATAATCATACTCCAGTAAAAGTACCATTACTTGCGCAAAAATGTAGAGCGAGCAAAAGTATCAGCCGTAAATATTACTCCAATTATGAGTAAGTAGACCTTTTATAAGTACTCAAAAGTAGTGAGTAGAGAGTATTACGCAGTAGAAAAGTTGATGCATTTGCAGAAGGTTGCGTTTACACATCCATGCACAAACAACATGTACTGTAGTGTATTTAAGGATCTGCCTATTTTCGTTCATTACTTCCAACCTTCCTTCAATTATTTGTTTGTTCTCTTCTTCCTTCATTCATTTGTTTGTTCCCTCCTTCCTTCGTTCACTCGTTCATTCATTCATATTTTTGTTCCTTCCTACAATAGGTCCTTTTGTTCATTCATTCGTTCGTTCCTTCCTTAGTTTGTTCAGTCCTTCCTTGAATTCTTCCTTCATTAGTTTGGTCCTTCCTTCTTTCCTCTCTTCATTTGTTCGCTCATTCTTTCTTTCATATTTTGTTCCTTCCTTCATTAGGTCCTTCATTCGTTTGTTCGTTCATTCCTTCTTTCCTTCCTTAGTTTGTTCAGTCCTTCCTTAAATCCTTCCTTTATTTATTTGGTTCTTCGATCCTTCCTTCCATTCCTTGCTCGGTCCTTTCTTTTATTTGGCCCTTCCTTCCATTCTTCATTCGTTCCATTTAGTGATTGTTTAAGGCTGTTTGGTGATTTCAGTCATCATACAGTCAACATCCATCATTTTCAGTGACATGCAGTCTATAAAAAGTCTCTGGATCATTGCGTGTAAAGATTTTGGACATCTTCTTGGACAATTTTAAAGTTTCCTAAAGGTTTGCTGCATTAATAAAGCGCCCATGTTTGTTGTTCAGTATGATGTGATTTACTTTCTATGTGTGATTACAGGAATCACAGGACTGATTTTTCTACTTTAGACAACGACCATAGACAAGAATAAATAAAGTAGTGACTGCAGGTTGAAGGAAAGTAGTGGAGTAAAAGTACCGATAATGCAGTAAATGTACTCAAGGGAAAGTAAAAGTCCACATTTTTAAAACTACTCAATAAATTACAATTCCTGAGAAAAACTACTCAATTACAGTAGTTTGAGTATTTGTAATTAGTTACTTTACACCATTGAGTAAACTGTATAGTATAGTATACTGTATAGTATACTATAGTATACCGTATAGTGTTGTATAACATATAGTATATAGTATAGCATCATTTATATATTATATACATTTAAATTGTACTATATACAAATCGCCCAATCCAGTATTAAATTGGCCAATACTAATATACAGTATATAAATCTGTTAGCTAATACAGTATATATCTTAGTACAGTATTAGGCAAATTAATTATACAGTATAACTATAGTTGTTATATCATCACCGCAGCTATAAAGTTACTATCACAGATCAATTCTAGTAAAGGAGACGTGACAGAAATTCATACATGGCATAAATTCTGACATAAAATTGCATAAAATCCCCATGTTGATCCTCAGTTTTTAAGTTTTTAATGCATTTCATAAGTATAACTGGTCTTTAAAGATCCTTGATGAATCCAAGATTTGCTTTCCAGAAGCACAGTTATATACAAAATACAACATTTCACATACAAAAGTGAAAAAGTTCAAATGTACGGTGGCCGAAAGAGCTCAAATGCCCTGCAAGTTAAGAAGTCACATGCAAATAATGAAAATTTAAAAAATAACAAACTTAGAACCCATCTTCATCAGTTTGACAACACACAATTCTCACCACACACACACACGGCACATAGCATAGACCTAACTACTTAATTAAAATGAGCTGAAACTGAGTTTTTAGGAAAACTTAATTATTTTATGTGCGATCTACTTAAATTAGTTTTGTTAACTTAATCGATTTGTGTTGGAACAACATGAATGAATTGTGTGGAACCCTTTTTATAGTGTATACTGTACAAACAACAAGGAATCGTACAACCAGAATCTTAAAATAAACAAAAAGTTGACGTCTCAGATCTCCAGCAACACTACTGACTCTAAACAGGAAGCAACCAAGTTTGTCATGTTTTTGGGTCCCCCAAAACCTTTCCGTAGTGGTCTGTAAAGTAATGAATGTATGAGACTCCTTTACCTCCTACATCCCCTTGCATGAGCCAAGATTATTGTCATTACCTCAGTCAGATCCTACTAATCAATTACAGCATGAGCTTTCTACATCCATATCTATGTATAAACCCAGAATTACCTGAGCTATATTTGTTTTCTAAAGCACTTCCTTGAAGGGACTTTCCGCAGGATTTTATGTTCTCTTTCAGACTTGATTTAAAAATACTCCTTCCTTGCTAGACATTAAAGCAGTTTGTCTTCTTTTTTGAAACTTGTTTTTTTTCCAGAACATCACCTGTGTTTGTGTGCTCAGACTTGACATGCTGCTTGATTGTTATTCAGGGCATTTGTTCCCTGAGGAGGGACATACACCTGGGTGGATTGATTTGACTGCAGTCCAAATAACATTACATTTAGATTTAGCTATATATCATTCAAACGTTTGGGGTCAGTAAGATTTCTTAAAGATGAAATTAATATAAATGCATGTGCAGTGAAATGCATTTTGAATGTTTATTTACACAGCAACTTCATTTTGAAGGCCCGCAAAGAACATTAACTTTTAATCAACATGGATTAAATTCAAATAATCAAAATTGAAGACACTTGGAATAACGATTTCAAGTACATTGTATTCTTCATATAATTCTACAAAACAACTGGTAAAATACAATATTAGGTTAAAAAAATTAAGTAGCACATTTTTTTAACAATAATAATATGAAACGTTAGAATGATCAAGTATTGTTGAAGACTGGAGTAATTATACAATCATAAGAATATACTACATTACTAAATTCACTATAATAATTATGATCTCATTTTGCAGATGCTCATATTTCCATGTTTCTATAGTTATGTTTTTTCTCTGTTATTATTGATCTGTTTATTTTTTGATTATTTTAATTCCTTTTATGTAAAGCACCTTTCAAGAGTTCGCACTTAGATACTGTTTGACAACTGTTTGACAACTGTTAGCAGGTTTGGCATGCTGTCCCGGCAGAGAACCCTGAGCTCGGAGATAGTTGAGCCCAGGGCTCCCGCCTGGTAGAATGAGCATGTAACGGGGAGAACGAGATCAGGTAGTTCTCGAGGGCTCCCCGTGTTTAAAGATAGAAGGAGGAGAAGGGGTGGATGGGGGGTTTCTTCGGAAAACGAAGATAAAGGAGTGATGTATGCTGGGATACTTATAGTGGGATTGGTTTAATCTGATTGGCAGGCTGGTGATTGTTAATGATAGACCAGCTGCGGTCAATAGTATCACGTGTTCCTCTCGAAATTAGTTTGTGAAACTTCACTTCAAGAGTTCGCACTTAGATACTGTTTGACAACTGTTTGACAACTGTTAGCAGGTTTGGCATGCTGTCCCGGGAGAGAACCCTGAGCTCGGAGATAGTTGAGCCCAGGGCTCCCGCCTGGTAGAATGAGCATGTAACGGGGAGAACGAGATCAGGTAGTTCTCGAGGGCTCCCCAAAATGCTTAGGTACTCGGGACAGCAGCCGTGTATTCGAAGAAACTCCCCAGAAGGCTAGAAAAGCTATATCCGGCTGCTGGATATGGTCGAGAAAAAGGGAAAGTAAAGGGGGCTCTAGCTAGAGCAAAGAGTGACGCGGGCTCCTGCGGGAGCCCGAGCGGGGTTGCCTTGGGGGTGCCTTTGCATGCTCCTGCGGGGTAGCGACTCGGGGAACCTTTGGGGGAGTCGGAGCATGGGGGAAGGCGGGGTCCAGCTGGAGTGGGAAAAAAGGGGAGTAAGAGCTCCAGCTGGATGGGGGGGGTGAATGTGGGCAGGGGTTGGCAGACTCTGGGAGTCGATTGCTCGCGGAACACTCCTTGCGGAGATAGAGCTGGGAGGTGGCAGCACTATATATAAATATATATGTATATAGTATATAAATATATATATATATAATGGGGAAAACTAGAGCCGTGGGGGGGGCAATTATGGACTCTTGCGAGAGTCAAGCTCGTGGGTACTCTGCTGGAGTTAGAGCTGTATGTGCCATCCCCGGCTGGGGTCGGGAGAGGTAGGGGGCTGGTGAGGGCCCCAGCTGGGGGGTGAATGGCAGTTGGGCAGTGACCCCTGCGGGGGTCAGGTTTGCTCGGGACCTGCTCCTGTGGGAGCTGAGCTGGGGAGTGGCAGCACTACATATAAATATATATTTATAGGCGTGGGTGCGTATAGAAATATATATATAAATAAAAATAAAGTGAATGAAATCATGAAAAATATAGGAGATAGAAGGGTATAGATAAATAAAAATTTATAAGCTAGGGCCAGGGGAGGTGACGTGACTCGTGCTCGAGACACAGCTCGGGAGGTAGAGCTAAATTGGCCAACTCCAGAAGAGTCAGGAGGTGAAAGGGGGCGGTGAAGACTCTCACTGGAGGGTGAGGGGCAAGCAGGTGCTCTGGGACCGTTCCTGCGGGAACGAGAGCGTGGAGGTGGCAGCACTATATACAAATCTATATTTATGTGCGAGGGTGCATATAGATATAGATTTGAATAATTAGAAAAGAAGTAGAGTTCTATTATATAACATTATTTATAATGGTATATAATAGGAAAAGCTAGGGCCGGGGGGAGGGGCTGAGAGATGGCTGAGTCAGAGCCATGGGGTCGGGGTCCTACAGGAGTCGGGGAAGAGGAGTGGGTAGTGAAACTCCTGTGGCAGAAGGCCGGGGGGGCGGGGTGGCGGGGGGGCCTGGGCGGGATGTACTCCGCTGGAGTAGGTATGGCTCGGGGAGAAAGCTGAGTATACTCAGAGCTGGAAAAAGTAAGAGGGTTAAATGGCTGGGTCGTGCCCGCGCCCTTGAGATGTCTGCATGGTGGTTATCGTCCCGCCCTTGGGAAGCTGGTGTGGCTGGGTAGTGCCCTTGCCCTTGGGAGGTTGGTGAGGCTGTATAGCCGCCCGGCCTTGAGTGCTGGGGTTAGGGTGACTGCTGGTGAGTGCCTTTTGGGCTTCCTTGAGGTGGCTGTGGCTAAGGCAGATGTATGCTTTGAAAGCGTCGGAAGACCACCTTCCCAGGGTTTGTATGTGCTGTTGTGAAAGCCCTTGTGAGCTGCTGTGGTTGCTGCACCAATTCTAAATGAATGACTAGAGTATGATTCTGATGGGAAGCCTGAATGTCTGAGGACTGCTTTGAGGTGTTTTTGAAACCAAAAAGTGTTACTGGGTGATTAGTATCGTCAGTGAAGAGGGGGGAGCGGGGGCTGGGACTTAGTGTTTTCCTGTAGTGAATGTAGGCTAGGAGTGTTTGGAATGGGCTTGTAGGGGAGGGGATGTTAAATATGTATATGAAGTGTCCTTTTCTGTATTGATCTGTTTTACTTTGACGAGGAAACCATGTCTTTCCTCATCAAACAAAGTCAGATCGGAAATGGTGGGGTGGATGTTAGGATCAAATGAAGATGTAGTTGTGAATTCGGAACATCTGAGAAATCCAAAAAAAGGTAAGAGTAAACATGGCATCTAAGGTGTGTTCTGTGTGGGGGGGATAGGTAACCTTTCCTTGGTGTGGAATGCATTGGAAGTACATTGTGAGTGATGGGTAGCCTGGGGTCTGGGAGGGAGGGGTTTACTTTCTGGATGCCTTTAATAAGAAGGCTGGTTTGTGAATTGGCTATGGAGTCTGAAATGGGGCCGTAAATAAGCTTGTGGAAAAAACTGAATTCCGCTTAGGTAGCTCTTGATAGAGTTGGCTTGGATGTGTTGAGTGTAAGAAGATATGTGATGAATGAAGTGGTTGTGAGTAGGGAAAAATTGGGGAATGTAGTGTTGTACAGGGAATAAAAATGTTTGAATGCTTTCCATGCGGTGAGATATGATTGCAGGGTTCTGGGGGAAACTGCCTGGAGGATGAGGGATATGGATGTTTGGTGCAGGTTGTGCATGGGGTGGTCTATGGGAATGTCATCTCTGAATATTGAGGAACGGGCGTCAGGTATATCTCCGCTTCTGGCGCCAATTGTTTGAATTTCTGAAAATGAAAGCAAGAGAGAGAGTCAGCAATTTGGTTATGAAAACCAGGAACATGTACAGCAGTCACGATAAATTGTTTTTTGGCTGATGTCAAAGTAAGGCGGCAGAGTAACGGCATTAAAGTGGGAGAATGAGAGCGTCCTTTATTAATACAGTGCACAACGGCTTCGTGTCACAGTGGACGAGGATGCTGGAGGCGGACCATTCGTCTCCCCATAATATAGCAGCGGCTACTAGGGGGTATAATTCAAATCATGCTGAAGAATGCTGCTGAGATGGAATTTCTAGCATTGGGGAGGCCAGTCTGAAGTAAACCAGCGGCCTTGGTAATATCCTCCGAAACCTACGGAGGGGGCGGCGTCTGTGTAAAGGTTAATATCTACGGGGAATGAGATTAAATTGCTATAAAAGAATGAGCAGCCATTCCAGCACTAGAGGAAGGAAATCCTAGGCTGAGTTCGTTACGGCATGGATCGGATAAAATGATGGTCTCGTCCTATCTGTGCGCCGATGCTGCAAGTTGAAGGAGGTGAGAGATGAAGGGGCGTCCCTGGGGAATGATGCGCATAGCGAAATTCAGATGTCCTAGTATTGACAAAGTTGGCATTTAAAACATGCTTGTTTTTCCAAAAATATGGAAGATAATGAAATGATCCGATCCAAAATTTTTTTTTTTTTTTTTTTTTTTTTGCTAGGGGAATGCCAAGTTTAGCGAAACTGTTTTGGTAGTCGCTAGGTGTTTTGGCTGGTGGGGTATTTTGGGAGGAGATGATGGGGAAATCATCTAGGAGGTGAACTACGTGCTGAATTCCGTAGTTATTAGCGAGGATCCAGTATATGCTTCTGAAAGCATGTCAAATATTTTGGGCTACTTCTGCATCCGAATGTTTAGGCGGACTGCGCAGTAGAATTGTGATTCCCATTTGATGCCTAAAAACTGCCAGAACTTAGGATGTAATGGCACGATTTTAAAAGCTGACATGATGTCGACTATAGCGAGCCAAGCGTTACGGCCGGCTAGTTTAATTAAAGGAATTACTTGGTCTATGTCATGGTAGTTTAAAGAAAATTCGTAGGGCGGAATGAGGCTGTTAATGTTGGAGATGCAGAATTGTGGGGAGCTGAAAGGTCAAATTATCACATTTTTTTTTTTTTCTTCCAGAAATGTTCTAGTTGCCACTCTGATGGGGCTGATACGATACACACTAGAAAGGAGGGGGGAGATTAGAAATTGTTATCAATCTCTTTCTTGGTTAATTGCTCAACCGCTTCTGGTTCAATGCTGTCGGATTGTAGGTTGGGGCAGGCGCGGTTGTAGGACGGGAGAGTCAAGACACTGGAGTGGGATCCGTTAGACAAACCTGAAATGAGAAATTCAGAAAAGTTAGCATCATAGTGTGACCAAATTTCAGCATAGAGATATTGACAGGAGTTGGCAAATAATTCCTGTGTGATTGATTTATATATATATATATATATATATATATTTTTTTTTTTTATTTGGCGTATGCCGCAATAATTGCGAGTGGGTGCAGATGTATGCAG
>CAIGQQ010004837.1:13468045-13489534 GCA_903798035.1 Danio albolineatus | reverse complement strand
AATTTTCAATCTTGTGCCTTTTTGGGGAAAGGACTTCCTCAGATCCTAACAATCTGCCCCAAAATGCCTTTTTCAGGGAAAAGGACTTCCTGCTAGATCCTAATGATCCACCCTGAAAATGCCTTCACCAGAGAGAAGGACTTCCCTTTAGATTCTAATAACCTACTCTGGTTGTATTTTCCATGCTCTTATTGCACAATATAATATTATTTTACTTTTGGTTTCTCTCAATTGTTCAACAAACAGTCAGAATACACTCAATTCAACACCTTTTTTTTTAGAGTAGTCAATGGCAGAATTTTGTAGAAAAAGGTTTCTGCTTACCTTCTGGTTTTTTAGGCGCCTTTGGTGTTGAATTCAGAAATATTCGTCCGTCTGATGAACTGAAAAATTCCTCCTTCCAATCACGTCGGCGGTCACCAGAATTGTCGGACTTTCAAATTGTCCAATTTACGTGTTCAAAATTGGATGGAGTCAAATCTGTCAAAGTTTCAAAGTTTTATTCAGTACAAAACAGAGAGAAACTAAAAGTAACACCTATACAGCGCTGGAGAGTTTCTTCCTCTGCCTTTTAGTCCATCTTCCTCTGCCTTTATAGTATCGTCGTCCACTCCCTCTGGTTGTTCCTCATTTGCGATTCTCAATGCATTTCTCGCCAAAGACATATGTACACGTTCAGCACGTAGACCACGTATACACAGCTCATACATCCTGTCACTTCTCAGAATCTGCCACCCGATATATTTCACAAGTTGTTTAGCAACTTCCCCATCTTTTGCACGCACTATTACAGTTTAACCTCTGACCTAGTTTTTCACCGTTACTAATACACTAAAAAGATTAAACTTAAAAAAAAACTTAAACTGAAAAATACCACAAATCCCTCTCTTGGCCTCTGAAAGAGGCCACACCTAAATAAAAACATTTTCTCAGCTATTTATTAATCTGTATGTTATATCTATTTTTTATATCTATATCAGTTCTTTTGGTTACTAATTATTTTCTACATCAATTCTATTCAACTAATTGCGCATACTGTTTTGATATACTTTTATAAGCTGATTACAAATCATATGATGTACTTGTTAGTTCCTTTCAGCTGTATTTTTGACTTCATCATTAATCCTTAATATTTTCTTTTTAATGTTTTCTTCATGTGGTTATATGTGACAGAAAATCTGTTTACTTCAACTCGCTTATTCTCTTGTTTCAATTCTTCTTGTAGTATACTTTTAGTAGTACTAAGAACTACTAATCTTTACCAGATGATGTGAGTTCATGTCAATTTTTTGTTTCAATCTCTTCTTTAGAAATAAATTACTTTTCTGTTACAAATCTTTTCCAGTTTTTAATATCCAATCTTAATTTAAATGATTCATGATAAGATTATGCTTTTGGTAAATCTTTCCTTAAATACTAAATTCCATCAATTTCTAATTCAAAAAATTTCTTCAGTTACCAAGAGCTGTCTCTCCTTCATTAGTCACCACCATGCATTGTAATTCATCCTATTTCCTGTTCATGCCCTTTATCACTGAACCTATGAAAATAAACAACAATAGTTAAAGTTAAATATCATCTCAACATTATACATTTAAAGATTCATTGTGTATTCTCCTCTAAGCCTTTTTCTTAGTTATTTTTACATGACGCTAATTTCTGTCTCTTTCATATTATCTCTGTCATCATATGGTCTCAGATGGTTCTTGACAGCCCCTTGCCTTTTACTTTACCCACAAGTTCCTTTTCCTGAGTGTATGATCTCCGGACATTCTTAGCAGTTTGCTGTGGTCAGGTTGGGAGGAGCCCACATTTCTGAGGCAGACTACTGATCTTTCACAGTGTCCCTCCATATTCGGATGCTCTAGGCCTATCAAGCATCACTGCTCCACTCCACAACCATCTCACTCAACACCTGCCTTCCTGTACAAGTGCCCAGTGGGCGGCGACAAAGTCCCTGCCTTAGGTTGCCCGCCGGCCAGCAAGGTCTTACCCGTCTTAGGGAAAATGTCTCATGCCCACCGGTAACTGCTGTTCCTCCACTGTAACATCGTTCTCAGTTTTCCTCCAGAACTTGGTATCTCTGATGTTAGGGAAATGTGCACTCAAGAACCACGTGAGCCATTGAGACCACATTTTAGACCTTAACCAATGAGACAGGTTAATTAGGTCTAAAATCAGTTTTAACCTCCAGTAATAATTTTTAGTAAAGTTAGACATCTTCACACCCATCCACTATGGTCTGCTTAGTCTGTTAGAGCTGTAGGGCACTACGATGGTGGAGACTAAAAAATAAGACAGAGTTGGGTTATTATTCATAAAACACAAATTATGACACGGTGGCCCACCATGTGATATAACTGTTTAACACTATTACTGCTATATCTCAGGGTTCATATTATTCATTGACCCCACATGTTTGTTTACTAACAACATGTTTTCATATCTGAAATGCAGTGTTCATTTATCAATTATCTTCTTGGTGTATAGAATCTTAAATATAAAAACTTTGAACTCACTTCATCTTGTTCATTAATTTCTACTAATTGTCCATGATTCTTCCTTGACTCATTGTAGATGATGGCTTAAATAGTCTCATTTCATTTTTCGCACCTAACCTCAATCTTATCATCTAATGTCAAATCTTAGTTCCTCAAAGTGTTACTTCCTAAAAGTGTTTTTCTAGTTTCTATCTCATGTTTAATATCTTTCTCTCTCTATATATATTTTAAACATATTTTATTCTTTTAAACTTCTCTTCATTTTTTTTTTTATTAAACCATAATTTGGACTTCTTTTTCTTTAGATATTAGTTTCTAAGTTTTCTTATACATTTTTTAATTATCTTCTATACATATTTGGTCGGTAACTCTTCAGTTAACCAATTTCAAACGGTAAAATGTTCATTTCAAATTTTTCTTTTCATCAACCAGAGACTTTGTTATTTAACAGCCTATTTTTCTCTATCTCTAAGTTATTTTTCTCATTTTTCTTCTCATATATCTAATCTAATGTTTCTTTAGTAGCTGGTCTTTATGTTGTATTTTAATTTCTCTTTATCATCTGCTATTATTATTTATCTATTCATTTCTTCTTTTTTTTCTAATAAACACACTAACTGATCTACTGTCTTAGTCATACACATTTATTTACCAATTAATAGATTAATTCGTATATCTTTGAGTTCCGTTTCAACTAATGAAACTATATTAAATATATTTCTCATTATTTCTTCATTTCACTTGTCTTTTTGTATTGCATTGTAATAGATCTGTTTATTTAGTAACTTATACTATATACCCCTTATTATTATGTCAAAATTTATCCGTATTTGATCAAATATATTTCTATATTTTTATTCTCTTCTGCCTCTATACCTCAACTGTTTCTTCCTTTTGCTCCTTTTCCTTTTTTTATCTTCCTTCTTGTTGTCAGTCTGTCTAAGATTGTATGCTAAAGTACTTCCTCTTTTTCGATCCTTGTCTGTCTTTCTACAGTTGTTCCAACAAATGCCAAATCATGCCACATTAAAAATTACGACAAATTTTTTCTTCAGATTTTCTAATTCCTACCACCACAACATCCTTGTGGCCTCCTTTTTCTATGTTCTTTAACTTGTTTGTAAGACTCGAGTTCTCCATTTCTCCAGATTCTAGTGAATTTTAGATCAATTAAATTCTTTCTTTTCAATCCAACACTTCAACATTTAAGCATTGTATAAATTTTCCCTAATTTTCTTTTTCATTTTTTGTCTGTTCTTCCTCTTAATTTCTACCATTAATTGATTTACCACTTTGTCCCAGTAAGTTTTTAATTTTTGTTTCGGGACGTTTTCCATATTGCTCACATTTTTGCACTTACACTCTATCAAATTTACTTAACATATTTTACACACATACTAATGAACTTCTGTATGTCGCATTTACACAACATACACCATTCAAAAAAATATATATTTATCCTCTTCCAACAATCGAATTTCACCCGTAATATTAAACTTCTTGCCCTTTCACAGTTACTGAACATTCACAATTTTAAATGACATCTAATTGAATATCAAATACGCTTATTTACTGTACAGCCAACTAGACATCTGCATTTTTTTTCTGTCCATTTTAACTCGCTATGACAACAATTAAGCATCCACACTTTACATAAAACAAAATGCACAGTTCACAATTCTCAAACCTCTTCAATATATCTACAATCGCCTTTTCCCAGTTTCTCTTCTTTTTTTTAGCAACAGTATTATTAAAATGAAAAAATAAAAATGTAAACAAAATTGTAACAACATCTTTAAAATCAGGAATTCACCAATACGAAAGTATAATCAACCTTTTTTAATCAAATTTAAAGTCATTATACTACTGGACAATTACAATTCAAATTGATTTGCAATAAAAAATCAACACTTTCAAAAGTATGACTCAACTCAACACTTATTAATATGAAAAATTCTGAACTCAATCTTAACATTGTTAAACTGACAACTCAATATGATTAAAATGATATATGATTAAAGCCCAAATTTAAACATATTAAAACTAGAACTCTTTTCTTTTCCTTTTCTCTCAATGTCAACGTTAAAATGTGAAAATCAGAAACACAACAGTGTTATTAAAATCAAAGAATCTTTACAATGTCATCAAACTAAAAATTAAAAAACATAACAATGTCTTCAAACTTAAAATTAAAAAATAACATAGTCTTTAAACTAAAATAGTCTTAAAAACATCTTAAAATAAAATATTTAAAAAAAAATAAATAAAAATGACTTAAAACAAAAGAATAAAAAAATCCAAAACATAATGAGTGTAAAACAAAATAACTTAAAATAATGTGATTTGAATTTTCATTTGTAGAAAATTTTGAAAAAATAAATAATCTAATTTGTCCAATTAGTTAATCCATTCATTTTCTTTAGATTTAGTCCTTTTTGCCACAGCGGAATAAACCGCCAACTCATTCAGCATATGCCCCACACACACTTTGTGTCAGATTGTCATATGTTAGTAAATCAATATTTTTCCTTTCTATTTTAGAATTTAACATGGTCCTTTGTTCCCCTTTTTGTGTTGGCCTGTATCTAATATACAGTTTTGCCCATGCATTGGTGTTGGTGCATATTCAGCTCGTACACCAATGCATGCCTACACACTCCAATTAGTCAGTTGTCCCCAATTAGACATCTATTAATTAATCCCCCTTTCGGCCTGGACCTAGCTCCAGGCCGTTTTTAATTAATCCGGCCAGCTCCACACCTTCAGCAACCTGTTTAGGGAAAAAAAATCTGGAGAAGAAAAAAAATTGTTAGTTTTTCATGATTGGTACCAATGGTGTAAATGTTTTCCATGGACGGCGCAGAACTCTGGCCAGAATACTGTCGACCTGTCAAAAGCTCAAAGCGTGTGAAGTCAGGTCCTGTTGTAGAGAAATGTATAGACATTAATGCAATTGGCAAAACATTCAGTCAGTTCATTTTAGCGTGCGCACAGATTTTAGCCAATTTTCTGTCATCTATAATTATATTTATTGCCAGCGGTACCATTACGAACGAGCCAGACCCAAGGAATGCTCAACAGTTCTCTGTTCCTGAAATGGGTCGACCCAAGGAGGTGAAGAAACCTGACCTCCACCCACATATGCACAATCAAATTAGATATTAACCCTTAAATCTTTTGCTAACTTAAGTGTCTCAACCATTGGTATCATTTCAACTTTTCTAATTTATATGCCCTAACCTGTCCTCAGACTATTATCATCTGCTCTAAAACAAATCAAGCATTTAATGACAGCAGTGCTGTCTATTAGCCATCAGCATGTCTGATTGCTCCTTTATTTTTCCACACAGACTTCTCTTCTGGAGCAGCCATGTCTTGCTACTCGACAAAAATTCTCTTGAGAATACTTTTAGGAGCGATGTCACGTCTGGCTCAGAGGTTACCACAAACTGACCTTTTAGGTAGTCTGAGGCACGTTTTGCTGCCAAGTCTGCTGCTTCATTCCCTCTTGATATTACTGTAGGTCAGTTCCTTGAGAATGACCAGTGCACTTAATGATAGCCACTTTGCTTGGTAACATTATGGCTTCAGAGAGCTCTCTTGCTTCTTCCTCATGAATAATAGGCCGGCCAGAGGAAGTTGTGAATCCACATCTGATCCACGCAGGCAGCTCCACGTGTGCTGCTGACACTGCGTATGCAGAATCACAGAATATGTTTGCAACTCTTTCTTCTTAATGTCTCAATGCATTGATTATGTCCAATAATTCTGCTTTTTGTGCTGACTGCTTTCCCATAAGGGGTTCGGCTTGTAATGTGACAAATTGATCACCCTGTGATTTTAACCACAGCAAATCCTACTTTTAATGTTCTATCATCTGCCCTGTGGCAGCTACCATCTGTAAAAAGTGTGATTCGGTTGTCTGTTTCAGGAAGTGGGGAGGCCATCAGGCCCTCTCTAGCTACTGATAATCTGTCTGTCAATGGTGCACAGTCATGAGCCTTTATTTTTAGCTGACTTCCTCTCCTCAAGCTGCAGTTTCAGAAGCTCTTTTTTGTTTCTCAACACAGCCTCCTGTGCTCTCATCTCTTTCATACATACTTTCCGAAACAGAAACAATTTCTCATCCATACAGTCAGTGCCATAATGTTCAATCATTTCATGTTTACATATTTCCAATTCTTTCTTGTGAGTTTTCATATCTTTTAGTTCAGTCTGACTTTTCACTATTTCAATCATTTTTTTTCTATTGTTGCCCTAATGTGGAGCAACCAAATTGCTCACATTCTCTGTCAAATTCTCCCTCCATTGTTTATTTATTTGTTTATTTATTTTTTGTGCACTATATTATGTTCCCTACACTACACTAACCCCTTCCTGAATCTCTAATTTCTATCTAAACCCTAACCTCATCAGGAAGAAAATTCACTCTCTCTTGAAAGTTTCAAGTCTTCGTCAAGACAAGAGGGACTCCCAAGTGTTTTGCCTTGTCAGGGAAAAGGACTTCCCATCAAACACCGAAGTATTCGCCCTGATAGTTAAATCTTCTTCACCTTCGTCAAAGCAAAGAATTTTCAACTTAATGCCTCGCAGGGAGGAGGACTTCCTTCAAATACCGAAGTATTTGCCCTGTGATTAAATCTTCTTTGTTTTCGTCAAAACAAAAGAATTTTCAATCTTGTGCCTTTTTAGGGAAAGGACTTCCTCAGATCCTAACAATCTGCCCCAAAATGCCTTTTTCAGGGAAAAGGACTTCCTGTTAGATCCTAATGATCCACCCTGAAAATGCCTTCACCAGAGAGAAGGACTTCCCTTTAGATCCTAATAACCTACTCTGGTTTCATCTTACAGACGTCATCACAATAATTTACCATAGTATATCATCATTTACTGTTGGTTTCTCTCGGTTATTTTCAAACAGACAGTTAGAATACGCCTGATTCAACACCCTTTTTTAGAGTAGCCAATGGCAGAATTTTATAGAAAAAGGTTTCTGCTTACCTTTTGTTATTTAGGCGCCTTTGGTGTTGAATTCAGAAATATTCGTCCGTCTGATGAACTGAAAAATTTCTCCTTCCAATCACGTCGGCGGTCACCAAAATTATCGGACTTTCAAATTGTCCAATTTACGTGTTCAAAATTGGATGGAGTCAAATCTGTCAAAGTTTCAAAGTTTTATTCAGTACAAAACAGAGAGAAACTAAAAGTAACACCTATACAGCGCTGGAGAGTTTCTTCCTCTACTTTTTAGTCCATCTTCCTCTGCCTTTATAGTATCGTCGTCCACTCCCTCTGGTTGTTCCTCATTTGCGATTCTCAATGCATTTCTCGCCAAAGACATATGTACACGTTCAGCACGTAGACCACGTATACACAGCTCATACATCCTGTCACTTCTCAGAATCTGCCACCCGATATATTTCACAAGTTGTTTAGCAACTTCCCCATCTTTTGCACGCACTATTACAGTTTAACCTCTGACCTAGTTTTTCACCGTTACTAATACACTAAAAAGATTAAACTTAAAAAAAACTTAAACTGAAAAATACCACAAATGTACAAAAAAGTAAATACTTCAAAACTTTGGTGAATGAACGCTTTAAACTAATGAATTACAGTGATTTACCATAAAATTTAAAAAAATTTTTTTTTTACAGTTTGTACCATATTTTAACAGCAAAACTTACCATAATTTGACACATAAAACTAAATTCAAATAAGTTTCAAAATCATCTCAGCATACAGTGAAGAAGGGCGGTATAACTTGTCATTGTTATTTAAGAGTGTGTATGTTTGCTTGGATTAATTTTTACTAGACACAAGGAATTATTTTGTTGACTTATTTGACTAAAATTTGATTTGGCATGCAAGTTTTCTATTCGTAAGGAATTATTTTGTTGGCTTATTTAAGTGAAAGTTGTTTTCTGTGAATTGCCATTAAGACACCCTTCTTCTAGGTTTAGATTTGATATATGAGCAATATCACATGAGTTGCAGTGCGATATGGAAGTATATCAGCACTGGCGGGAGTGTCCCATCAGTGACGACATACGGCCATATCGCACTGTTATCAGTGTGCTATTGCATTTATACAACAGTTTCATGGCAAAAATCGTGCATATAAAAAAAAAAAATCAAACACAGAGAGCCTCAAAAACCCTTTTGTAAGAAGAACTACTTTCTTTTGCTGGTCTGCATCTGACCGTCAGAACAACAGAAACCGTTGCTACTCACAAATGTCACTTTAGAGCTAGTATTTGAATCATTCTGTAGCATAAAGTCTAAAATTATGACAAAACAGGTGATTTTGCTCACATTTTAAGATAATAAGGCTGAACGGCATGAAATGCCATCATTCTACAGAGATTTCCCGGTATTCCTCTGTTGCAATCAGGGCTCACAATAATTAACCCTGAAAAAGCCAGAGCAAAGCAAACACTACCAGATTACAATGGCATAAATACAGCACTACAAAGTACAAAAGAGAGACTGACTTGTCACTGACCTGTTCTGTAATGATTTGTTCAGCTGTAGTTTGAAACGAAAAATGCTGTTTTTCTCGGCTAAGAACTTATTATGTGGTTTCTGATGCCATCTTGTGGTGGAGCGTCAACCGTCTTTGCTCTGCTCAGTATGACAGGCTGTCTGCCAATGCGCTGAATCTCAGAAGTTATAAATATTTAAAACAGGAACTATCCTTATAAATACACTGCATAGTTGCAATCAAATAACTACATTCTTGCCTAAAAAAGCCTCAAAAGTACATTACGTTGTCCAACAGCTGCAATATTTGTCAAGCTGTAGTCCTCTGCTTGCCACTCATGTGGGTGGAGTAATACACAGGAGTGAAGAGGCTTTACGAGTGCTGAAATTAATATCTAGCGGCTATCAGCCAATCAGATTCAAGAACCAGACAGAACTGTTGTAAAAACTGTAGCATTGATCCTATTCTCAGTTATGAATCACCTATCAATTATCACAAAAATCTACAGGTAAATATACACTTATTATATTTGTTTCATGCATCATGTAACTGAAAGAAAGCACGTAAATCATACTGCAGAACCCTTGGGAGTGCATGTAAATGTCATTTTCCCTGAAACAAAGCATACCAAGTTGCTAATATAAAAAGAGTCTACAGATTTTCATAGACAGCCTACTGTAGGAAGCCAGGAATATTTAATTTTTCAATTTTTATTACAAGCTATTCACACATTTACATTAAAATAGTGATAATACATACAAATTCTTACATACAGTACAGCCCCATAAGATAAAACTCTCTTATATTAACTCTGTTAACATAATCAAAGTGGTTTACTTTCATTTTATTATTCAGAACATAATTTATCTAGAGTACACCATTTTGTGCTTTGAAACTTTGGCCTAAAACCATTTTTTTCCTGAGATGTTATAGCAGATGCTAAAATAGTAATGAGCAGAAAGATAAATTCATATTATATTTGTGCCGGAGGAGGTGCTTAAAAATAAATTAGTCATAGATAATTAACATCAGAAGTTACTGGGTTATAAACGAGCTCTCTCAGGAGAAACGAAGTTTTCAACAGTTGTTAGCGAGTCTCAGGGCTTCCAGCTGTTCGGTGGTCAGTAAGGCTCGTTAGAGGGGTCACCTGTTTTAATCCTGCTTTGGGCCAAATCTACGTCCACACCCAGCATGATACAATTCCTGTCAGACCCTCAGCCCTGTTAGCACACAGAGTAAACCCACCGTAAAAAGAAATATGCCTCATATTACAGTGCTTTGAATGCTTACAAGGTCTTTTAATGCATAAATATTTAAGCTCTAGTGGTTTATTTCACACCGCATAACAGTATTTGCTGCTTTGGTTTCTCATGCTTCTCTTGTTGGATGAAAAATGTGGAAGTTACATTTTACAAATGCCATCATCCCCCGCAAGTAACCAAGGCATGTAAGTGCTATTTGGAATCAAAGTTAAATGAATAGAAATGTATGTTGTTGTTTTTTAGTCAACACTAATCAACTTATTAGGCATCAGTTGCTTGTAAAGACTAATAATCAGCCAATCACATTGCAGCAAGACGATCTGCCGAAGTCCAAACCAAGCATTGAAGTGATGAAAAGGTGATTTTCACTGTGTTGCTGTCAGACAAGCTTGTCTGTGTATTTTATACAAAGATCATCTAGAATCAGAATCAGAAAGAGCTTTATTGTCAGGTTCACACATACAAGGAATTTGTTTTCGTGACAGAGCTTCTACAGTGCAACAGAATTATAGAGACAGGACAAAAAACAGATAATAAATATTTTTAAAAATAGAAGTAAGTAGTGAATGAAAATATACAAACTGACAAGTGTATGTACAGGTATATTACTATATACAACATTATATGTGCAGCTGTTATGTGCAAATTGGCATGTAAAGAATATTGTTGAATAAGTGTATATGTGAACAAAAAGTGTATTGCAAGTAGTGATGTTTGTTTCACAATTACTATCATAAAGTGTTCATGAAATGGATTGCCGGAGGGATTTCTACTGGGATTTTCACATAATATCTCTAGACTCTAGAGTATAGCCTAAAGAAAACCAAGCAGCAGTTCTGTGGGTGAAAATGCCTTGATGCCAGAATTCAGAGGGGAATAAGCTGACTGGTTTGAGCTGAAAAGCAACAGAAACACAAACAAACAGTTGTTAAAATGCATTAAACCTTGAAATAGATGAGCTACCACAGTAGAAATAGAAGACAAGCACACTGGTGACACTACAGACAGCTAACAACAGCAAACTGAGGTACTGAGAAAGAATAAAATAACATGAATGCATGGATTCATCTTATCAACAGTTCAGACTGCTGGTGGTTTAATAGTGTTTTTGTCACACTTTTATATTTACACCATTTATAACCAGCATGGTTTAAACACCACAGACGATGTGAATATTGCTGACCATCTCAGTTTTTATGACGTGTGATAGCAGAATAACGCACCATGTTACAAAACTCAAAACATCTTAAACTGTTAGTTTGAACATGTATGTGTTCACTAAACTCAAATAGCCTCCACAGTTGACAAATCTGAATCCAATAAAGAACCTTTACAATGAGCTGGAATGGCAGATTCACATCATAGAATGTGCAGCGTACAAGCCTGCAAGCAATAATATAATGTCAAGATAAGCAAAACTCCATCTTCTGTTAACAGCATGTTGTTGAATCTATAGCATGGCTAATCAAGGCAGCTCTGAAAGTTTAAATGTGGGTAAAATCAGCAACTAGCAAGATGTGTTCCCAATAAAGTGGCCGGCAAGTATTTGAGTCTGAACAGTACAGTACATATAACAATATGATTTTCATAGCTTTCATTATAGCTGTCAAACTGTCTGCCAAAGGTTAACATCGATGATGGCTAATGCTGCTTTGTTTTGGGGTTGACAAAAATATTTTCGCTGTTCCCTGCTTGGCATTAATTAAGTGCAACATTAATCTTTCATTGAGCTGCTCAAAAGTTCCAAAAGTTAAGCTTTTTCCACTAGACTTAACAGCAGGTATGACACTATATACTGTACTATAGTCCACAAAAATCTGCCTCAGGGTTTAATGATTATATATGTATTCATTGAATCAACCAGTGTGTTACAGGTGTTGTTTATAACCTCTAACACCCTTTTAACTTACTTTTAATTCTCAGAATCAATATAAACTCAGGCTTAAATCATTTATAACAAGAGTTTAATTTAGCAAATTATTTTTTCATTGCTGCACAGGTTATAAAATCACAGACATACACACAATAACGATTATAGAATTTTCTTTTCTCAGTCATGCTCTGTAGTCTTGTGAAGTAACTTGTTAAAGTCATTGTGCACTAAATGTATTACATGGTTTTAAGCTTTCAGCACGAGTCTTGCATCACTTCGACGTATTTCATATAAGACTGTATGTAAAAGAGTCATGAAACAGATAATAAATGCACACAGTCACTGTATTTCTCTCCAATGCTGCTCAGTTGTGAACGTACAATTTAATTAAAGATAGCTCTAAACTGCCCCCTTGCGGCCATTTTAGAGACATACAACAGCTTACAGCTCATTTAAAGAAACATAGCATGGTTGGATGGCCAAATGTATCTTGTTTTTATAGGATTCCAACAAAAAGCAATATTATACAAGCAAAAGATGCACATGAATCTGCTTCAATCTAAAAAAAATAAATAAATAAATAAAAAAACCTTTCCCAACAAAACATAGCAAAAGTGCGTTCATTGGATTGGATACACTGCCACTAGATGGCGATTTAACAAACAAACCCCCCACAAAAAAATACACAAGCACAAATTTAATTTCATATTTTTGTTACATTTGATCTACCTCGATCCATTTGTTGCTTTCGTGCTGCTGTTCTGAACAACAGTGTGAATGAAAGTGTGCTAATCAATTTAACAAAACCACAGCCTGAATTCAGTCATCCACGACTCTGTATACAAATGACCTCAAGCGATCTGCCCAAACTGCAGCTTAATGAACCAGATTGTCATCGGTCACTCCCATCCTGTCCACTTTCATATCCAGTCATTACATTACTTTAGAACCTATTATAACCATTAAACCAGCAAGTTACCACAGCTGCACTGGCAAGAGGAAACCACAACAGATTCACATGGGATCTTCCAGGCTATGTGTTTTAAACAAACATTCACTGAAGAAACTAAAACGAGTTTATACTTTAACAGTATCAAAGCTTTGTAACTTGAGTTTTCCATCACTAATGAAATTTAAAATGATTAAAAAAGTGTGATGAACTTGCAATCAGTGCAATCATGCAGCTTGTCACTTTGGCAACACAAGAATTTTATTCAAATTGAGCTGTTTTTACACTGGAAAATCAATGTCATTTGGTGTGAAACATTACTCTATAACACTGTACTATATGATTCTTCCGACATTTACCTCAGCAGATTTCACAACAGTCAGTGTCCACTGCATCACAGGAAACCAAATGTTTACCTGGCTCAAAAGGTCACTAGCAGTGCGTCAGTGGCCATCTTAAAGGACTACCTTTTGTTTCATAACAGCGCATTCTCTGAAAGAGTGTTGAGTGTTGATCAGTGAGGGAACATTCAGATCAGTCCCCACTGAACCCGTTGGTTTACGGGTTTCTGAACAGTTTTATTGGCACTTTATAAAAAGCAGTCATGTGGGAACAGGAGCCATGATGCTGCACATTTATTATGAGATATTAGGAATGCTTTGTTATTTCCGACATATAAATATCTTATCCACAAAAGTACCTGTAATGGGCACCTAGATGTAACTATAATGGCCACCTTGTTTAACTCTCAGCTTTTAAGCATTTTTTTCCTGACAGTGTAAACAGGAAGGCACAATTTCAAAGCAGTAAGATGTCAGTGTTTCCTTGTAAAGAGAGCTCTTTGTCTAACAACAGTGGTTTTACAAGGATGAAACTATTTTCTATGATGTGCACAAGACAGCAGTTTTCAAGACATGGAAGCCTTTTAAGCTGGAAACTTATCTAAGCTTCAGGTTAACAGAACTCTGAGTTGACACAAAACTAATTTACCATTTTAATCTTATTGATAGGGGCGGCATGGTGGCTCAGTGGTTAGCACTGTCGTCTCACAGCAAGAAGGTCGCTGGTTCGAGTTCTGGCTGGGGCAGTTGGCATTTCTGTGTGGAGTTTGCACGTTCTCCCTGTGTCCGCGTGGGTTTCCTCCAGGTGCTCCAGTTTCCCCCACAATACAAAGACATGCGCTAAAAGTGAATTGGAAGAATGTGTGTGTGCCATTCCGTGTCTTTCAAATGGGATCTATATCGCCTTCTGAAAGCAACTTCTGAGTGAAAACAGTCATGACTGCCTTATTGAAGTGTCGTTCCAAATCAAAGTGCTCAAAGGACACTTCAGGCCACCACGATCCTTTGTACAGAGAAGTTTGTCGCACACTGCATTCACACAAGCTGTCATTAGAGGGCAAAACCTTCAAAGGGTTTAAGGTTGAGCCTTTCTGAATCAAATGCATGATGTGAAAGTTTCATTTCGGAATGAATCCACATTTTGAACGAATCAGGTAAACCTATGATTCAATTCTTAAACACATAAACGCTATTTACTTAAAACATGAAAGCTTCAGTCATTTAAAAGGTATGAAATAAATGAATCAACAAATCAATGACTTATGCTCATTAAGAAATTTACAACCACTAGCACTCTCGGATATAAAGGAGCTGTCACTGGGGTAGTACCTTTTCGAAAAGGTACATATTTGTACCTGGGTTGTATATGAAATATTTATTTTAGGTACATTTTGTCATGTTCTGGAGGTTTCTATGTTGTTTCCATATGTTTGTATCATGTAATTTCCCATGTGTTGTATTCCATGTGCTTGTGTTTATGTCATGTGATTCCTTTGTTCTGTTCCCTTCCAAATGTTAGTGTCATTACTTCCACCTGTGTCTCTCCCCTGTTTGTAATCAGTTTAATAATTTCTTGTGTTTGTACCCCTGAGTTCAGCTTATTCCTGTTCTGGTATCATATTGCCAGTCTGTTCCTTCAAGTGTCCCTGGCAAATGAATAAATGAAGGAAGGAAGGAATGATGAATGAATAAAGGAAGGAAGGATGGATGGATGAATAAATGAATGAATAAAGGAGGGAAGGAAGGAATGACATTCCTGTGACCTGTGCTTTTGTGAGAGAGCAAACCGTGACACATTTGGCTACTAACATGTACTTTCAAGCTACCATGGTCTCTTCGGTTGCAATTGTATAGCTCCTGCATATTTCTGAGAGTGTAGTCTTTTCTTTGCTTTTTTTTTTTTTTATCAAATAATTGCTTTTAAATTTTCATTTGTGGTTGAGTGGGTGTCATTTAATTGTGATTAATTAGATTAACTACTATCCACATCATTTCATTAATTACATTAAATATTTTAATATTTGACAGCCCAATGTAAATGATTGTGTCAGTGTTTGAAGGAGAAATGTCAAATTTTGACAGAAAGCCTGTCAGTGGGCTATATTCACTGTTATTTTCTGCTATTCAATAAGCCAGTTCAGGCATTGAACTGTCAGCTGTCAAGATGTCATGCTGTACTCTGCCTTGAGGATCTGCCTGGGATCAACATCAGTGATGTACACTGCCTAATCGAGACCAAGGGGGGTCACCACCAGACTAGAAGCTTTCTATCAATGTATCTACAGCAACAGCGATATTTAATGTCAGTCTATATTCTGAATTTCATATTTTAACACAGCTCTCTAGATTAGTGATTCTGATTAGTTCACAACCGTATCATGATGTTTCAGGGTAAATTGTCCCCTGATAATAACAACCAATTAAACTAATAATACACACCCATCCAATTAGCCTACTACAAAACATTTTGACTCTTATTGAACATATTTGTATATTTACTGTATATGCTTTGTTGTCAGTCCAACATATTCACTGGATTTACAAAATTTAAGGTAAGTTTTTACAAACAGTTTATAAGGGCTGAATTTAAACAAATTTAAGTTGAACATTATTAAATTTAATTTGTCTGTTTAAATTCAGCCCTTATAAATACAGTAGTTTGTAACTACTTACCTTAAAAAAAAGTAGTACCAAAGAACAATATTTTCAGTATACTTGTCACAACCACCAGCATTCTAGCAGCTGCAGATCACTGGAGAACTACCAATCTGTCACGAAACTGAACTTCAAGTCCCATCATGCACCTCACACGTTCCACTTCTCTCCCTGATTACATATACACAGCTTGTAACTCTTCATGAGCTGATTCTCTAGACAATATATTCACCTCTCAAACACACACACACACACTGCTGAGTTTTGTTTGTTTGCTGTAATATTTCTAAGCGCTCTCATCACTTGCCGTGCTTTTAACCTTTACCTTGTTTTCTCATGTTTGTTGTTTTGCCGCCTGTTTTCGACCATTTTGCCTGTGAATTTTAGATGATTTTGGATTATCCTCATGTATCTGTTTGTTCCTGTTCAACCATTGCCTTTCTGACTAAGCTCTTAAAGAAACTGCGTTTGGAGCCTGAACTTCATTGTCACCCGACTCCTTATGTTACAATACACTTGACTGTTTGGCACCATTTTGCTACTGAAATAGTAGCAGTAGTAATAAGTAGAATATTGTAGGAAAAAAAGTATTATTTCTGCAAGCTTTGCATTTAATTAAACAGGTAATTTTACAGCTTGGATCAATGTTTCTGATCATTTCGATCTATTTGTGAAAGTAGCTGTTTCGTATTTTTATTTAATTTTATTTGTTTTACAAAATAATCCCTGCAGTCTTATTTAACCGATAAACCTGTAGGAAGTTATTCTGCATGAACAACCGGCTAGATGTACATTATCTTTTGCTTATATTACTAGTTAAATATGCTATGGTTAAATTCACTAGTGGTTTTCCAGCTTATTAATTGCAGATGATCTAGCGCTGTTGCCCCACAGCAAAATGTCGGTGGTTTGTTTGATCGTTTGTTTGCGCGTTTCCTCCGAGTGCTCCGGTTTCCTTCAAAAGTCCAAAGACATGCACTATAGGTAAATAGGGTAAACTAAATTGTCCGTAGTGTAGTGTGTGAATGAGAGTGTATGGGTGTTTCCAAGTGATGGGTTGTTGCTGTAAGGGCATCCGCTACGTAAAATTTATACTGGATAAGTTGGCGATTCATTCCGCTGTGGCGACCCCTTTTTAATAAAGGGACTAAGTCGAAAAGAAAAGAATGAATGAATGAATGATCTTAAGAACATTCCATTCCAATAATTTACCAAGGAAAGGTTCATTCATAGCATTCGGCATTACAATAAATGACAAAGCAATTAAAAATGTTAAGGTTTAGCATTGTACTGCATGAATACCCAATATTAATTGTTAATAAACTGTTATAAAAGGCAATATAACCGAGGACAAAATTATTTGTAAGAAATATTTACTATCCATGGTTTAAAGTGGGGTTTAATATGATGAACTAGAGTAAACAGTGTAAAAATCACTCTTAAACCCTCATACTGATGGATAGTAGAATGTTCTTAAGATCTTAAGATCAGATTTTTTTTAATTATCTAAAAGTATTCAGAGTGTGTGCAGCAAACAGGCCAGTATGTAATCTAAAGATACTGTGGTACAGCATGTGCAAGATGAGTAAAGTCTGTTTCACACCGCAAGCGTGAGCAGAGCATGAGCAGCGTGTTTTTTCTGCGTCCATGTTAACAGATTTGAGCTTTCGTACTGCACACAGAAGCAGCACGTCAGCGCGAGGCGTGATCGTTGCTGAAGCAGCAGTGCCACTATAGTTTCGGTTCTGGGTCTCTTTTTGCTGCACTGCTCAAGCTCAATTAAAGTGACAATGTGATGATGACCAAAACACATTGAATGACAGTAAAAAGTAGCAATTTTACCCAATGAATGCATCAATAATATCTACTGATTTTTATATATTCAATCAAAGGAACTTAAATGATTAAAAACGGCAACAAATATTTATTTGGGCCTAAACTACAAAACTCAATTTTATTATTAGTTTTGATTAGTAAGTTGAACACTAATTTGATTGTGTAAAAATACCATGATAACTATATTGTATAAATATTACAACTATAGAATTACATCATCCTGACAATCAAAAACAAAATTACATGATATCACAGGCGATTGTCTTTTGACCGAGTGCACCTGAAGAGACATGGATGACTCTCCTCATAGAGCGTGAGAAACATAGTTTATGGTCTATATCATTTGTAAAATAAAGACTTGCAGGTTAAGGAAACAGCATAGGAGGAGGTTGCTGCGGGAGATAGATTGATCTGTGCAGCAGCTGCCCTCCACACACGCTGCGTACACACTGCTCACGCTCTGCTTGCGCTTGCGGTGTGAAACAGGTGTAAGCTTGCGCAAGAGCCTGCTATGAGAAGGCTATGCTGAAGAATAACTGAATATGGAAAATAACTGAATACGTAAATTACTGATACTCATATGAAGTTAGGTATTCAGGAGAGTGAGTATTATCAAGTTAATGTACCATCATGACAATGTATGTAAACACTTAGAAGTTGCATCTATGAAGTGACATCTCTGGTATGAAAACAGTTGCCTACGTACACCTGAGCTAGCCAAGAATATAACAGATAAATGTCACAGGACCATATATGTGTGAAAATATGGTGAGCCAAATCCCGAGAAGGTGAAACTGCATGTATAAAGTAGGACCACAGAAAACAAACTCTTCAGATTGTCTAGCGGAGACTTCAGGTTGCCCTGAAGGGCTATTTTCCGAGATCCCAGCATTATTATGTTGAATAAGGTCTATTTTCTTGTATCCAAAACCTCCAGTCTGATTCATCATTGATTAATGAAAAGGCCAGTAACTACGACAACAGTTAACAAATCCATCTTTTTATAAAACTACACAACAAATAAAGGAAAGTGGGTATCAAAAATTGATCTGAAACAATAGCTGGAAGGGGAGACAAATCGGAAGAATAATTAAATAGTTGCAAATGAATTTATTTCAATCTCTTGACACCATTTAAACTTGTCACTATTTTGCAGCACACAACAGAATGCTGAAACTGCTCTCTCTATAAACATGATTGAATATACGTTATTACATAACCGCACTTTGAAAATAGCAATGAATCTCTGCGCTTGTTCCTGCGATAATTTTATCAGCTTGAATGATCGATTCATAAAACAACCTTCAGCAGGAGATTCCTTTCAGGTGACGCTACCCAGACACTTCTCTGTGAAATAAACTAGCAAACGATTCAAACAAAAAACAGTCGCTGCTGCATTTTACTTTCCCACATTCTAGCCTAAAGGATTGTTTTATGTATTTTACAATTGGAAGGTAGTACTGCAAATATTCTGCTGTTTTCCAAAACTTCAAAGCTGGAATTCAATATCTGTTGGTCTGTTTTTCTCCGGAGTGAATCAGTCATCAGTGACTATGGCTGCAGCAACACCCTTTCGTAAATCAAGCAGGAAGTTACACGGGCTGAAGTGTAAGTACTCAGAGTTCACACATTGGGGATCAGAGACTGTGTGCAGAAGTTGACACGTCTCACTTTGTGGTTGGAGGGATGATCTGTTCCCTCAAGAGCCATCAGCGAGTGATGAAACTGTGGGACACACAAACTCCTACACTGACTGTCTGAGGAACAGAGCAGAATATGGAATGATGTTGCATGAGGGAACATTCAAAGTCCTCCAAACATGCGAGCTGCTGCTTTCCTACTGGATGTGAATGGTAATCTATGGTTAAAATATTCAGAAACTTGCTGGGAGCACTTTTGCCAGTAAGTTACAACAACGGCCCCTTTACAGTAACTTACCTGTAAATGTATTTTACAGTAGCAGGGCCCTATACCGCAATTTCATTTTACAGTAAACTAGCCTTACCACAACTTCTTTTAATGGTTAAATGCACTTTACCACATTTAATTTTACAGTATTGTGATTTTTACAGTACTTTACTCTAATTTATTAACATTTTACACTAGCAGTACTAACCTTTTGGTTTTAGTATTTACTATTGAATTTAATAAATTCCAAATAAGTGACAGTTTTTTTTTTATTAACAGTTTCATTTTTGTCTTCAGCTGTGGTAGCAGTACTTGATTATTTTGATTACAGTAGAATACCTTAAATATTAATATGCAGTAAGCCACTGTGAAAGTTTTAAAATGACCCACAATGCAGTGCATATTACAGTATTTTACTGGGCTTTTTTATTTTTGCAGTAAAAAACTGTAAAATTGCAGCAAAGTATTTCATTGTACTTTAGTAAACATACTTTATAACTGCATAAAAATTTAACATTAACATAAATTACAATCTTTGTTTTTCAAATTTACAAACAGAATGATTAAACTTCAACAATATGGCCATTATGTATTATAAAAAACAAATTAATTAATTAATTTTAAAAACTATAATTAATTGCACAGTCTAGCATGTATCTGAGTATTTTTTACAGAAAAGATGTTTAATGAAAACAAGAGTTGTGTTCATATGAACTATAATTTTTAGATATTATATTGGGAAACTCCGTCCACAATATTATTTAAAAAAAATAAATGATAAAGGAGGGTTTTTTTTTCATAAAATTATGAAAATTGCATGAAAACATATATTTGTTTAATATTCTGTTATATAGTGCAAACTGAAAATAATACATTATGCAAAATTATACAGTTCTGAGTGTGCCTCACACTGGTGAGTGAGCTTGATAAACCACCTGTAGAAAACACACTCTTTCATCTCTCTAACACTAACCAACAACAGTTTTGCACATTTGCACCGGACAGATTCATAAAAAAAACAACTGCATTTATGAAGTATACTTCACACAGGTGAGTGGGCATGATAAACCACCCGTAGAAACACTCTTCTCTTTATATATATATAAACACAAAACGTTTCTTTGTATAATAAGCACTTCTTGTGTGTATAGCCTGAATAACTGAATGCCTCCTCAATTGTAAATTGCTTTGGTCAAAAGTGTATGCTAAATGGCAAAATATAATATAATATAATATAATATAATATAATATAATATAATATAATATAGGCAATGCAGTGGTGCAGTAGGTAGTGTTGTCACCTCACAGCAAGAAGGTCGCTGGTTCGAGCCTCGGCTGGGCCAGTTGGCGTTTCTGTGTGAAGTTTGCATGTTCTCCCTGCGTTCGCGTGGGTTTCCTCCGGGTGCTTCGGTTTCCCCCACAGTCCAAAGACATGCAGTACAGGTGAATTGGGTAGGCTGAATTGTCCGTAGTGTATGTGGTTGAATGTGTGTATGGATGTTTCCCAGAGATGGGTTGCAGCTGGAAGGGCATCTGCTGCGTAAAACATGTGTTGGATAAGTTGGCGGTTCATTCCGCTGTGGCGACCCCTGATTAATAAAGGGACTAAGACGAAAAGAAAATGAATGAATGAATAATATAATATAATATAATATAATATAATATAATATAATATAATAT
>CAIGQQ010004837.1:13441227-13468035 GCA_903798035.1 Danio albolineatus | reverse complement strand
AATATAATATAATATAATATAATATAATATAATATAATATAATATAAAATTAATGTTAAGACAGACTCCATGATCATAATCACTTTATAGATTCTGACTTCTACCAACAAAAGCATTCATTTTTATCTCATATTTCTACTTAAAGTCCAGGAAAATGCTTTATCTGTCCCAGCCAATCTACTGACAAGCCCATAAGCAATCTATCTTTTCAGTCTCCAAATTAATGCGAGATCAGGTAGTCAATCATTCAGCAAAAGCATCTATCACAAACTCACACCGCTGATTCAAGAACTGATTTCATCAATTAATAAGAAGCAAGAAAGACATTCAGTGACAGCCGTATACACTTCGGTCCACCATAGGAAAGAATCCACAGCAGTGATTGTCACAATCAACTACCTGGAAGCACAACTAAATGATCATCCCTTCAGTTGCAAAAAAAAACAAAAAAAACATCTATACAAACACTATAAAAATGCAAATCAGCACGACTGTTTTGTTGCGGTGAACCACCCACTCTGTCTGTGGGAATGAGAAAAGGCTGAGAGACGTGTTTCAGAAGTGCTGCTCTTCTATGAGAACAGGTAAACCCACGCCGAGCAGAGACAAATTTATCTCTGTCCAAAGAAACAAAGTGCTGCCCACACTGACTGAGGCTAGACGGGTGTTTGAGCCTCACTAAATGTCACTACTTTAGCTCTCAGAAAAAGTACTCCAGTTAGTCTGGCAGATTAATTGGTGATGTATCAAGCATTATACAAAGAGCTGAAAATGCTAGTTTAGACCAACATGAGCTGTCATGCTCGTTCAGGCTGGTTTGAGCAAGTTAGTTCTGGTACTGTTCAAAATGAAAGGATTAGCTCAATGAAAGAATTCGTACGAATTAGCCACTAAACTGCCAAAACGTAAAATACTTACGTTTTCTCGTAAGATCAGGCTCTCTGGTTTGCACAGGTGCTGGTGTAGTTACAGGTTCAAGTTTTAAAACAACATCTTTATGGTTAAAAGGTTAATTCACCATTATTTTGATTACGTACCATATACTATACAATATATAGTAGTATATTATATACCATAACGTACTATATAGATTTCTGGAAGACACCAGATACGTCGTAGGAGCTGTTTTTTTTTTGCAGTTTTGTTTTTGTCGCCTGCTCTTCTTGTGTAAATCCACCAGAGGCAGCTGTAAAATGACTGACTAACTGACCGACTGATCATACCCACCTAAACCCTACCCTAAACCGAACCGACAGTGTTTTGAAAAGCAATCCTGAAAATGAAAAGCCCTCATTTGATTTTTACCACATTTTTGGATTTTACCACATTCTCACCCTGTTACTTACTTGCTTGTTTCATATTTTGACTTTTGACTTACCTGCTTTCTGGAACCACTCTTCGCCAAACCACGTCGTCACGGTCAACTCTGCTCTGCATCTCAAATCTTTTGACGTAGGTGGCGAGCCACTGGACAAACTGACAGAAAAGCAGTCCATAAAGAGGTGAGTGGTCAGCTGGTAAGCGGAAAAAGGATCAGAAGCCGTCGGTGGAATCATACTACCCCGTAGTGTTCGCTG
This sequence comes from Danio albolineatus, assembly GCA_903798035.1. NCBI lineage: Eukaryota > Metazoa > Chordata > Actinopteri > Cypriniformes > Danionidae > Danio > Danio albolineatus. Next base: position 13,466,458 of record CAIGQQ010004837.1, on the reverse strand, counting down.
TAAAGATGTAATGCAGCCATACATTCCTCTGGCTACATGATCTCCAGAAATGCATATAGGGCTACATTTTCAGAATGAGTGTTACGTTTGACTGTGAGGATGGAGGCAAAAAGTGTCACAGAAGCCGTTGGTAAAAGTGAAGTGTGATTTATTTGACACAAAGAGAAAAAAAAAATCCAGCAAAAAGGTGATAGTGACAAAATAACAATAAAAAAATAATAAACTACACAATATTTACATGATTGTTCAGGTAAATCAAGCCAATGACCTGAACAAAAATCTGTTGGTGATACTCCACACACACTCAATACAACCTATTCCTACAACTACCCAACCAGAGTGATCGTTTGGGGCCTTTTTATATCATTGTCCCCGCCCATGGGTTACCATTCTTCAGGTTGTAGGTTAGCATGTAGAAAAAAAAATACACAAAAAGACATTAAACAAAAGTGTAAATGATTGCAAGTAAATAAATGTGCATACAAAACTCAAAATACAACACAACATACAACCAATAAAAATATAACAACAGAACAGTGATTTTTATCATTGACCAGGGGTCGTGACCCTGATGATGTCATCCAAAATGGCTGCTCTGAGGTAAGGCGGGAAAAGACTGTATAAATGTGTTTGTTTGTAATCTGAACAGGTTTGGTGTTGACGGATGAAAACCGGTAAGTGTATGTAATCTTTCTATGTTTGGTTAACAAATTATGTCTAAAAGAAAAATGTGCCTGTGGTTATTTCAGTGTGAATGAGAAGATGATATGGGTTATTGTTTGACATGAAATTGAGATATTTACTAGTGGTGGGCAAAGCGAAGCTTCATGAAACACTGAAAGAGTCGAAACAAATGTGTCGAAGTTTCGAAACCCCACTCTACTGTGACACCAAGTGGTCATTTTCTATTTCTATGTATTGCACTGACTACCATGCAGCGATAGTGGGTTCGAATCCAGTCTAAAGCAGCTATTTTGAAATGCTTTAATATCAGTTTGAATTGCTGTGTTCTTGTATGGTTTTGTTTCAACATTTGTCTGACATTCAAATAAACACTTTGTGAATATGTCTTGTTTTGGTTATAAAACAGGGTTGTTGGTAGATCAGACACGGTTGTGACCAGAAGTTAACAAGAACTATTTATATTATTCATTAAATTTGTCATTTATTGTATTTTATTAACGCTACCCAAAACCTAAATCCAACCATCACAGTACTGTAAAATATTAATTATTGTTATACAGTGTTACAAAAATGATGCTATATTGATGGCGTATCAGCAGCTGTATCCTATCTAGACTACACCATAAAACAGTAACATGATTTAAGTACATAAAATCATGATTTCGGAGAATTTGTACAAGTCGGGATTCGAACCTAAAAGCCAATTGAAGCATAGTGGTAATCCTCACACGTACGGTCTACTAGGCCATGTGAGACAGAAGGACTTTCTGACCCTGTCGGTCAAAAGCAAATTCACTAGGTCACGCAACTCTTCTGAACCGATCGATGCTTTGAATCGCTTTAGTCACGTGACCAGGTGTTTCGAAACACTTCAGTCACGTGACCTAGTTGTTTGGCATCATGTTTCGGTGCAGTGTTTCAAAACACGAGCGCTTCGGGATCTCGACACTGTGTCGAAACATCAGTTTCACGTCAGCCATCCCTAATATTCACATGAACACAATGCTAACCTTGGACAACCTATACACATTACATAAACACACATGCACAATACAGATAACACAGCAAAGATCCATGTATACATTGTTTTTACACCCTATTCTGTCACTGTCGAAATCTGTGACCCTACATAGAGTAACGTGCACGGCTCTCGCACGTACTGTAGCCTATATTTGACGCACATGTAAACAACACGTGTGTTCTGGGTAAACAAGTGTGCATTTATGGATTGAATACGAATAAACAGCTATTCTAAACAAATGTTTTCTATAGACCTTGCCGTCGTTGGTTTAAAAAGTTGAATGTATGCAGTTTACGTTACACAGCCACGCCCTCTAGGGTCACAGATATCGACAGTCACAGAATATGGTGTAACACCGGCAGTTGTATCATGTTTTTAAGTGTGTGTATTTTATGCATAAGTGTAATGTGTTGTGTGTATGTCAGTCACGGTGTCTTTGGTTCTACACTGTGACAATGAGCATATGTTGTGTAAAACGGTCATCATCTGACCGGAATAAAATCTGAGAGATTTCCCAGTTTGCATACTGTACACTATACACCCTTTATATAAAACAGAAATTAGAAAACATTTTAGTTTTGTGGTGCAATAATGAAAGATTAAATAAGGAAAGTAAAGTGCTTACCAAGTACCATTTGGGAGAAATTTTTTTTGTATGAATTATAATGGTAAAATATGTCACATTACAGGAAAAAATAGGGCTGCAAGAATATTTGCATCTAAAAGTAATATTAAAATATGAACATCCAGAGTGACTCATGAATGTTTATACTGTAGTTCATCCTCTATAATTTAATACATCTCTTCCGAAAGTGTGAAAAGAAACGGCAATAAAAACCCTTGATCTAATTTTCAAATACCAGCATGTGACATTTTTCACACATCAGATGGGATGCACTATAAAAAGACTAAAACAGTCCTAATTCGCTTTGTTTGAAACAAGAAAGATTTAAAACAGAGCAATAAAATCCACAAAGGAGCAGAGTGTGATCTATAAATGAGTGTGATGTATAACGTTTTCTTTCTCAGATCTGTCACCATGCAGAGCCATTGTGGCAAATTGAGTTTAATCCTGTTTATACTTACTGTATGTCATTCTGCTGCTTGTTTCTGTACTCATTCGGTTTGTGTGTGTGTTTGCATTTTTGGTATGACAGAAAACTAAGGCAGATCACCCATTTCTCTTGTCTGGGTTTCATCCAGTTCCATCAGCAATGAGAAAAGCTGCTCTCTCCCCCTTTATAGAGGAATATGCAAATCGGAGAATGAAAAGCTGCAATTAATCCACATTTTACACACTGGCATGGCAACAGCTGCAATCAATGTGTCGAGACAGCACGGTTTTACAGAGGTGGATTTTGTGCTTTCCAGGATCTAGATCAATGGCTCGATTATGAGGAAGCCAAACAATCAGTTTTTGTTTGAATCTTTCCTGTCTATAATCTACAAAAAGACGCACAGTAGGTTAAATCAAGAGATCTTTCACCCAATCATTTCAAATTTTGCACAATTGTTATGATCTCGTGGAAAGGATCGTGACATTATTTAAAACCCTCTCCTTTAGTTTTCCACAGAAAGATTTTATGATCTAGACGAGAGCTATTTTGTAATGGAAACAAAGCTACAGACCTGCATGGTTTGGTCGGACAGCCGCTGAATTGATTACAGTAGTAAAGTAAACATTATCCAGACATCGGTTTACAAAAGTTATTTTGCTTACATAACACACGCCAAGATCTGTCTCCGAACTGCCGCCCTGTATCTAGGATCTGATGCAAAACACAAGCAACAGGAAATGTGCCACTAAACTACACTTTAGCAGAATTACATCGCCACTGCTGAATTTTTGCACATTTGCCAAGGAGTCACGTGACTAAATTTGACTAGAAGATAAGCCATAATTAGACTGAAGACTGCTGTTTCTTATTAAAAACTGAAATAACTGTAAATCAGTGTTACTTTTCTTTTTGACTTGGCATACAAGCTGCACAAGTCTCAGAAAGGTTCACAAACAAATTATTTGCTGTTTATATATTTAAACGCTGTTATAATTTCAACCTAATAAATAACATGGTAGTAACATGAAAAGGGATAGTTCACACAAAAATGACAAATGACTTATAATGTACTCACCACCAAGTGATTCCAAACTTTTAGGAAATTCACTCTTCTGGTGAACACTAAAGAACATATTTTGGAGAATACACAAACACACACACATGCACACACATGGAAGCTATGCAAATGTTATGGAACTCAATGATTTAAGTGAAGTTTATTTATAAACTATATACATTCGAGAGGATCATGTGCTCATGATTAAACACAGCTGGTCCTGCATTAACTAATTCATGATTCACCAATCAGATGATTCCTAAGTCCCCATAAATAGCCTAAGTTTCATACCACAGCTATCTTAGCTTTGAAGAATCCCCCCTTCCACCCCTACTCCTTTTTTCCTAGGTGGGTGGCACGGTGGCCCAGTGGTTAGCACTGTTGCCTCAGCAAGAACGTCACTGGTTGTAGTCCATACCAAGCCAGTCAACGTTTCTGTGTAGAGTTTACATGTTCTCCGCATGCTCATGCGGGTTTCCTCCCACTGTCCAAAAACATGCAACTTAAGTTTAGTATTTAATCCAAATCGGTATCATAGATGTGCTCCTAGTAAGTAGTTATCTCTTCTTAGCAATCCCCATTTTTTCTTCAGGTTCGACAGTCGGGGATTTTCGAGATCTACCTGAGCTCAAACTTCCCTTTCGCTCTGCAATAGGAGGGAGCCCTGGGCTCGAGGATCTTACGAGCTCAGGGCTCTCTCCCAGGACAGCATGCCAAACAAGCTTTATAATCAATCATCAGCTAAGTGTGAACTCTTGAAACAACATTCTTTAAAATATAATATTTTGTGTTCAAGAGAAGAGTAAAATTCAACAAGCGGAGGGAGAGTAAATGATGACAGCACTTTCATTTTTATTGTTAATGATATTAATAACAATATAGATAATACATTCAATACATTCAAATAAAATTCAAGGCTACACGATATTAGCAGCAATAATGAAGAAATCATATAAAATAATTACATCACATTGCATCATATAAAAATCAATCACCTCAAAAAGCATCACTAAAAAAGGATTTCCTAAATAGCTTTCATAAAACCTTTGTCATTTGTTTTTGTAATATTCTTAAACTGAGTATTAAAAGTCAGCCATACATTTGTAGAGAGAAGGATCTGGCAAGTATACACAGTGAGTTCTTGCATCTATTGTTACCCAGGCTCATGATGGATATGTACCCTGGTATACATTTCTGGAGAGAGCAAAATACATCGCAAGAGGTGCTTTTTTTGCAGTTTTTGTTTTCGCGAATCCGCCAGAGGCCGCTGTGTACGCTTATTCAGATCTCCAATTGCTCTCGTGAGTGCCATTTGCGCCTGCTCTTCTTGTTTAAATCCACCAGAGGCCGCTGTCGACTGACTGACTGAATTCAGCTCAACCGATAGTGTTTTCAAAAGCACCGATTGGCCAACGGCCACCCACTTCACTCAACCCATCAGACAGAGTTTGGAAAAGCAATCCAGAAAATTAAAAGCCCTCAAGGCCACCTGATTTTTACCATGTTCTCAGATCCTACCACGTTCACACCCTGTTATTTACTTGTTTATTTTATTTTTTGCCTTTTCTTGTACCAGCTTTCCGGAACTGTTCTTCACTGGACTCGAACACCATCACTGCTGTTGATTCTGAATCTCAAGTCCTCCAACATATGAGACAAGCCACTGGGCTAACGTATAACAGCTGAAAAGCCGTCCACAAGTAGCGCAAAAATACACCGAAGCCATTAGCGGCGTCATACTGCCCTGTAGCATTCGTTTTAAAGATCAAATGCAGCCATACTGTACATAGCTCTGGCTACATAATTCACTCTCTCCAGAAATGTATACGAGGCTACGCACTGACAATGAGCCTGTGTTGCAACTTACAGTACAGCAGCAGAAGTACTCATCACTGAACAGTTTAGTTGTTTAATCCAATTTCCAGCAAGCCAATAAAGTTAAAAAGTGCGGATGTATCATCAGGTTTAGTACTAATATATTCTGAGAATCACCTGCACAGCAATGATAATCTAGACCATATATTTCCAATAATCTGCCCGAGAAGCAGCAAATAAAAAATAAAAAGATTAGGACCCAATGCTTCAAGCCATTTTAAGACTTAAAGATCCCTCTGAGAACGATCTCTTTAAACAATATTACCTGCAGAAACGTCAGCTATCTGTGACGTTTTATGCAAGTTTGTTTAGTTTATTAATAGCTGAGTAATTCTCTAGGTTTTAGACAGAGGAAACATTTGACTCAATTTATTCTCCCTTCAAAGCATTGCATAAACTTGCATAATGCACTGTGGGTTAAATGAGCACACAGAAACCCCTCTTTACCCCCAAGGGTTCAGAGATGAAACACTTCACCACATATTTGAAGAGCTTGCAAGCCGAAAGTCCTTTGGTACAACAATCAGACATCATTATTTGCACTGTCTAATTGTGCCGTGCTTTCAGATCAGAGCTTATGTGAATGCTTTGAGCTATTTATATATTCATTTGATTTACTTTGAGCCATTTGTACATGTTTTTCTATAATATAGCTAACTTTGTAATTATATGGATGAACTATTAAAATTATAATTTATTTACCCCTATGGTGTACCAAAACCAATAAAAACAGAGTAAACATGTTCGTTTAATGTATTCACATGCAGTTTATGGGTTCGGACAGGCCCAGAAGTGAGCCTACGCAAAACGAAAACACAGTTGGATTTCGTTGGCACTAGTTGATCTGGATCGGCTTGGTGTGTACAGCCTTAAAAGGATAAAGTTAAAATTGACACTTCTGACATAAAGTCATCTTCGTCTTGAAGAATCTCCCCTTCCACCCCTACTCCTTCCCTTTTCTGAAAGGGCGGCACAGCGGCCCAGTGGTTAGCACTGTTTCCCCACAGCAAGAACACCGCTGGTTCGGCCTCTCATCAGGCGGGTTGCTGTTTCTGTGCGCTGTTTTCATGTTCTCTTTGTATTCGTGTGGGTTTCCCCCTGATCTCCCTGTTTCCTCCCACCGTCTAAAGACATACACCATAAGCCAATCGACTATTCCAAATTAGCATTCTTAGACAAACCTTAGCCATATACTCCTCAGCATGCTGACAAGCAGGGGAGTTCTCGAGAGCTACCTGAGCTCAAACTCCCCTTTCGCCCTTCTAACGGGAGGGAGCCCCGGCTCGAGGGTATTATCAGGGCTCTCTCCTGGGAAAGCATGCCAAATACGCTTGATTGATCATTAGTTAAGTGTGGACTCTTGAAAAGCAATGCGTTTACTCAGTTTTCAAAATGAGTTTATTCACTGTTCAAAAAGTCAACTAATAGTTTTTACAGTGAAATATAAAGCTTTTTTGTGTTTAAGAACATTTTAATAGTGTAAATAATGCAAACTGATGCTGCAGTGAGGATTGGAGTGTATGTTGCAGAAATTAATTTAAGTTTTATAAGAATATTTCGGGGCGCCACGGTGGCGCGTGAGTAGCACGTTCGCCTCACAGCAAGAAGGTCGCTGGTTCGATCCCCGGTTGGGGCAGGTCCCGGTTGGGCCAGTGTGCATTTCTGTGTGGAGTTTGCATGTTCTCCCCGTGGTTGCGTGGGTTTCCTCCGGGTGCTCCGGTTTCCCTCACAGTCCAAAGACATGCAGTACAGGTGAATTGGGTAAGCTAAATTGTCCGTAGTGTATGTGTGCGAATGAGAATGTATGAATGTGTTTCCCAGAGATGGGTTGTGGCTGGAAGGGCATCCGCTGCGTAAAACAAATGCCGGATAAGTTGGCGGTTCATTCCGCTGTGGCGACCCCGGATTAATAAAGGGACTAAGCCGAAAAGAAAATGATTGAATGAATGAAGAATATTTCGGAGAATTACTTTTTTGCTTTATTGTATAACCCCTTCAGACCATGTGATTACGCTTCTTAATTAAAGTTTAAAATCTTTTTTAACATTGCAAGCTTTACTTTTTTCAAATATGTCCATTAGGATGTACAATAGGTTCAAAATCCAACACAGGCTCATTCTGAAAACGTAGTCCTACTTACATTTCTAAAGGCCGTGAAATGTGTCCCAGGAGGTACGTATTTTTGCGCTTTTTGTTGTCAAGAATCCACGAGAAGCTGCTGTGTACGCTATTTGAGATCTCAAATTTTTCTCACGAGTGCCATTCGCGCCTGCTGTTCTTGCGTAAACCGACCAGAGGCCGCTGTCGACTGACTGTTTGACTGACTGACTAACCGACCAATCGACTGACCCACCCTCCTCCTTCCCTTAACCCTACCAAATTTATCGATTGACCCACCCACCCACTTCCCTAAACCCAACCAACAATTTTCAAATGCAATCCAGAAAAAAGAAAAGCCCTTGTTTAATTTTTTTCACATTCTCACCCTGTTATTTACTGGTTTATTTTATTTTTGGATTCTGTTTTTGTCTTACAGTACCTGCTTTCTGGAACCACTCTTCACCGGACTCGAACCCCATCATTGTGGACAACTCCTCTCTGTGTTTGAAGGCCACCGACAAACATGGTGAGCTAACAAGACAAACTGATTGCAGCGGGAAAGTTGTCCACACGGAGGTAAGCGGTCAGCTGCTAAACGCGAAAAGTAATAGCGTCATACCGCAGCCATAGCGTTCGTTTAAAAAATGAAACTCATCTGTACCTCTGACTATAATGTACGGCCTCCAGAAATGTACATAGGACTACGTTTTCAGAATGAGCCTGTGTTCCCAAAATCTGTTACTGACATTACATCTCCAGTAATGCTAACTGAACTCATTGCTGAAACTCATTATTTCATATGTAGAATATACAAGTCCTGAAGTTCTTGAGCATATAGCAGATGGTAATATCTCAGATGTGGACATTATGTGTAGTAATGAGGAAGATAAAGTTTGTTATAATCAAAATCCATTCTACAACAACAACCTCAGTATTAAAGTAAAAATGATACAATCTTAATGTTTGGGATTTTGAAAATAAATTTGTATACCAGCACTCATGTATGTTCTTTGTATTTTATGTTGGTATAATGTTCGGGAAGTACAACTGTTCTGGCCTGATGTCCACTGAAATGGACAAAAAATATATACACTACACTTAAAGAGTGATGCATTTTTATAACTATAATTTGGTCTCAAAAGAGCCTCAATGTTTTTACATTATTTCAGAAACCTGGAACATAATTTGAGTCTGAAGGGGATAAAATATCATTTACACTATATAAACCACCAGTGTACAACAAAATAAAGACAGCAAAATCAATAATAGGCAACAGATTATAATATCAGGCTAATGAGAAATTCTCTGTGAAAGAAAGATGTAGTCTGTCTACGGCGCAATCTGGAAAACATACGAAACATCTTACAAATCTCACAGCCGAGATGACAAGGTGCAAATAAACAGCAATTTGCTGTGCCTCATGCTTGAATGTCCATTCTCACCTCGTTTTTTCATTATTTAACAGTCTCATATCTCTCACAGACACTCATATGCCACAGAAGATGAAACATCATCTTGTTATCAAACTGGTCAAACGTAATTACATGCATGCTGAGTCATACTGGTCTTCCTGTGCTGAAGACATCCAGTGACGTCTCTAAAAGGGGTTTAAATTTCAAATCAAGGATCAGGTGGTCTTCGCTGACCCTTAGAACATTGATGACCACATCCACAACAACATTAATCTGCATAGCACTTGGAAGGCTTGTACGCCAATATAATCCCATGCAAATATTCATGTGCACATCTCAAAATAGCCTGCTTTATGTTCACCCCGGTTTGTTGTAAACACACTGCGCTCTAGGGTTTGACTCATTTTGAAGCTCTCTGACAACAACTTTGATTGTGGAATATTCCTGAGCTCAATACAGCTTAAAATGATGCAGTTTTTACAGATAAATATACCAGAAATGATCATTAATAAATAGAGATGCAAGTGTGTTTAATGAGTCTTCACATACGTATTATATGGTGCTTTTCGAACAAAAGTGTTCAGCATGAAGGAAGTGTCATGACTGTGACATGCTGACAGGCGCTACAAAGTGACACTGATTTCACTAGAGGTGACATTTATGCCTTTTGGTTCCCAGATGGGCCCACTTGTCTGTCTGTGGAATCAGCTTTTAAAATGAACGCACTTGTACATTATTTTAAGATAATAACCTTTCACGTAGATCTAACCCAGGGGTGTTGACAAAATATTATATCTATATACTATATATAGTGAAGCTATAAAGACTAAAGAGCAACCTACAAGTTCCTATATGTATATTTTGAGGTCACTGCTTAGTTATCATAACAGGAGTTGCTCCGTGGTTAGCACTGTCGCCTCATAGCAAGAAGGTCAATGGTTCGAGTCCCAGCTGCGTCAATTGGATTTTCTGTATGGAGTTTTCATGTTCTCCTCGTATTTGTGTGTGTCCTCCGGGTTTTCCGGTTTCCCCCACAGTCTAAAGACATGAGCTATATGTGAATTGAATAGACTAAATTGGCTACAATGTATGAGTGCCTGTGTCTGAATATGAGAGTGTATGGGAGTTTCCCAGTACTGGATTGCGGCTAGAAGGGCATCCGCTGCATAGAATATATGCTGAAATAGTTGGTGGTTCATTCCACTGTGGTTACCCCTGATAAATAAGGGACTAAGTTAAAGCAAAATGAATGAACGATAATGATAAAAGTGTTACTGTCCACATTAACAAACAATAATAACTATCTGTTTATTTTTGGATGCGTTTCATTTGGTATTATTCCCTTGTAACCACCAGGTGTCTGCAGTGTGAAACTAGCGCATCTGTCCAGTGAATCCAGCTTGTGACCTAATCAATCTAGTCACACAGTGAATTTAGCTAATAAAAGCAACACAGATTATTAGCCCTGCATTTTAAAAATGAGGCAACACGGAGATGTAGCAATAAGCACAGGATACCTGGGTAATTTTTACACTTCAAGTTGAGTAAATCCCACGTATGTTTTATCATTAATTGCAGTGACCAGTTGTTTCCATAATAGTCATCATCTTTAGAAATTCTTTTGAAGAGACGGCTTCATCATATCTACAGTTTCATCTGTAGCTTTAAACTTCAAAAGCCCTCTTACTGGCAGGCTATATTTTATTGTACTCCCACTGCCTGTCAGTATTTTATTGTTTATTAGTTTCTGAAAGTGATCCCAAAAATATTGTCTCTTAACTTTGACTATGGTCTGAACTCTGCTATTGTTATTGTTGTTTTTATTGTTGTTTTTTAAATGCTAATTTGTGCAAATTCTAAATCTTAATTAATGTAAAAAGGTATGATTTTTAAAGGAGGCGTACACCCAAACCCTAACTCTTTCCTTAGTGAAGTTTATTTATAAACTAATTTCGATAGAATGACATGCTTATGATTTACCACAGCCGGTCTTGCATTAGCTAATTATAATCTCCAAATCATATGATTCCTAAGTTACAATAAACATCCATAGTCTTTATTTCACATTTATCTTTGACTGGAAGAAACCCCCCCTCCTCCTTTCTCATAGACTGGGCAGCACAGTGGCCCAGAGGTTAGCACTGTTAACCCCACAGCAAGAACACAGCCGGCCCTGGTCCTCACAGGGTCCGCGGGTGTTTCTGTGTGGAGTTCGCATATTCTCCCCGTGTCCGCGTGAGTTTTCCGGTTTCCTTTCATTATCGAAGGGGAGGGAGCCCTGTGCTCGAAGACCCCTTGAGCTCAGCGCTCTCTCCTGGGGCAGCATGCCAAACAAACTTATGATAAATCCTCAGCTAAGTGTGAACTCTTGAAACAGTGGGATTAAAAAGTCATAGTAAAATGTACAAATAAAATTAATATGAATTAGCCACTAAATCAAAAAGTTACGAATTGCCGAGGGTTAGCATTAAAAAATTTAGCCGGTGGGATTTTTCTTTATGACAGATAATTAATATGGTTTTTACCTGCCTATTAGATTTATACAAGACAAAGTAGTGTTTTACACATGAATACAGACATCCAATCCAGCAGCAGATTCCAGAAGCACTGGCCGAGGTAAGGGTGCTCTTAGCAATTTTCATGAGTTCTGATCTGGAAATCATATCTCTGAAGCAAATATTCAAATAGGTGCGACATTATCTTTATAAACAATCAACTACACACTCACCTGAATTATTCATTCACTCATTTCCCCACTATTCAACTAACCAATGCTACTGCCTCATTTTGAACTTAAATTTTAGGTAATACCCAATTTAGGTTCTTTTATTTGGACCAAGGAAAAGCAATGAAATCAAGTGTCAAATCACTTCCTGTAATTTTCCCCTTATGACAGAATGTAAGGCAGACCATCTCCCATGGGAGTAACAGCTAGACTACAAAACATTTCTAGAAACTTTCCTCCTAACCTACATACACCCACAAATACATATACAAATATAAAAATAAACATCATGAGAGCACTTGGAAAGTTAAATTTGAGTAAAGTGTCATTTTTGTTTTATTTTGTTAATTACTGATTTTCTAACCTAATATAAAAATCTGTGATTTAGAGCATTTATTTTTGCCACGCTCCAATGCCACGTTTATTCTGATACAACACAATGTTTCAAAATCAAAATTTGATGTATTTAGACTTATTTTTAATCACTAAAAGATGACAATATTTTGTTATCCTGACCAATTCTCATTTTCAGAATAAATCACAATATGTATCATTTAAATTTGGAGATTTTTTTTCACCCCTACATGCTGTACAAATAACTCTGAGAATGTTAAATTGGCCTCCTAATTTTACCATACTTACATGGAGATGTTCTAATAAACAAGTCATGTAGCCAATGAACAAAAATGAACAAGTCCTTTCCGAAACAAATGATTCTTATGACTCGGTTGTTAGTGACTCAAGAAGCAACAGCTTAAGCCGATCCACGAGCTGATGATTCTTTCTACAGGTCGGTTTCATACAGCTCATCAGATTTCTTTATGAATCTTACCTCACGTTCTCTTCTAACATTTAGCATAAGCAGGTCTTCCCTCTTTCATACGCGCGCGCGCAGTTTCTCCAAAGAGCACATACATAGCCTAACACCACACAGACTGTATATTCCGATTTATATTTATTATTCTTTTTTAGATTTAGATTAATAATGCTCTTGCGTTGTGTAGCATGTAAATTACGTAATTTATAACTACTAATTTGGTAACCATTTTAAGCATAATCTATGTCAGACTGCGGCTTAGCTGAACTGAATTAACAATCAAAAGGAAATGTTAATGCAATGCACTGTGGACAACGACAGACGTCCACCGGGGCGTAATGGATAGGTTAATTGCAATCCCAGTATGATTACAGCGGTGCGTCTGTGCAGTGAAAGCGCAGCACACACAGTCGCCATGCGCAACAGTCCTCGTGTGGTCGTAGGAATACAGCTCCAAAAGTATCTTGTTGTGTTGATTGCATCGGCTTTATAAATGTGAGAATCAAAAGTTGCTCCGAAAGACAGCAAGGTGAGTTTTTACATTTGACTTTGGACAATAACAGCATCTTTATCCAACACTTTAAACTCTGCGTTTTGTTATAAACGGTATATGTGTATGATCCTCCTTGTTCGCTCTAGCAAAGTTTACATGTTTGTGCTGAAAATTGCGGATGCATTCGTAAAATGGAAAATATAGCCTATAATGTGTTTTTTCATGTATGTTTGGATTGATTCAAACACCTATACAGTTTATATTCTGTAAAACATGAGCGAGAAGGTGATACATGTATGCGTACATGCGTAATTTGAAGCACAGCCCGTTTTGTAGTTTTGTTTTCTTTATTTCACATCACCAAGGATTAATGATTGTGGTTGTTGCTGTATTTTATGTAAAACATGATCTGTTCAGCGGTGCCAAGCTGTTTAAATTACTCTAATGTAAAATCCAGCTGGTCATTAGTTGGTCCAACTTGTTTTTTTTTTTTTTTTTTTTTTTGGCTGTGCGTCCAGTTGCCATATTCCAAAAATAATAACAACAATAATAAAAGCCGTTTTATTGCTGGTTCACAATGTTCCATCACCATCCAATTACTACCTTAGAACAGCTCGTTTTTTCAGTAGAATAACCTATTATAAGCCGTCAAATTGAACATCTGCCCATTCCCAGGTATATACACAGATGTGTTTTGTCTTTAGGTGGCTTTAACTCTGCTCTCCAGCTTATGGATTGAGCCACAATGTCGCAGCTGTACTTCCGCAGAACGGATAACTCCTCGTACCGGGACCGCATTCCGCTGAGGATAGTGCGCGCCGAGTCGGAGCTCTCGACGCAGGAGAAGTCCTACCTGAGCGCAGTGGAGAAGGGCGATTACGCCAGCGTGAAACTATCGCTGGAAGAGGCGGAGATCTACTTTAAAATCAACATCAACTGCATCGATCCCCTGGGGCGCACGGCGCTGCTCATCGCCATCGAAAACGAGAACTTGGAGATCATTGAGCTGCTCCTCAGCTTCAACGTGTATGTCGGTGATGCTCTTCTCCACGCCATCCGTAAAGAGGTTGTGGGAGCCGTGGAGCTCCTACTGAACCATAAGAAGCCCAGCGGAGAGAAACAGGTTTGTAACTGTTTGATAGTTCATGGTAAATCACATGTCTGTATCAAACTGGCCAATATTGATGTCAGAGTTATTAGCCCTCCTGAATTATTAGCACTGAATATATTTTCTCCCCAATTTCTGTTTAAAGGAGAGAAGCTTTTTTCAACATTTATCTAAACATAATTGTTTTAATAGCAGAAATTTTAATCTTTGCCATGAAAAAAACAGTACATAACATTTTAATAGATATTATTCAAGACAAAAATATTCCACCTAAAGTGCAATTTAAAGGCTTCACTGTGTTAATTGGGTTAGGCTAATTAGGCAAGTCATTGTATTACAGTGGTCTATTCTGTAGACAATCGAAAAAAATGCTTAATGGGGCTAGTAATATTGACCTTAAAATGTTTTTAAAGAATTAAAAACTGCTTTTATTCTAGCCAAAATAAAACAAATAAGACTTTCTCTAGAAAAAAATATTATTGGAAATACTGTGAAAAAAATCCTTGCTCTTTTAAACATCATTTAGGAAATTTTTGAAAAAGAAAACAAAAATAACAGTAGGACTAATCATTTGGTCTTTAACTAAATAAATCTGTATTTGAATATAAATAAAAAAGAGCCATAAAAGGAATAGTTCAACCAGTAATTAAAGTTTGTTGTTAGTTTACTACCCCACAGTCCATCCAAGATGCTTCAAAGGAGCTGAAATAGTGGCCGATGGTGATTAATATAATAAAAAGATAAATAACGCTCAATATTTTCAGAGTAAAAAAAACATATACAGCTAAAAGAAAGTAATACTTGTGGCTTCTGATGATACTTTGAGGTCTTATGAAGCAATTTTTTTTTTTTTTTGGATGATATATTCATTTAAACCTATGAAGTAGCTTGCTGTTTAGCATGGTCAGGCTGGTTGGTTTACCTGATTGTTTGGCTAGCCTCCTACCCTGACCATCCAACGCTATCTGACGGCAGTTCTTAATATTTTGATTTAGTGGCTAATTGAATTCGGACGATCTCATTCATACAATTTAGTATTATCTGCTCATCCCCCAAATGACTGATTGGTTTAGGGGTGGGGTTGGGTGCCACGCCTCCTTTTTAAAATGGTACATTTGCATTCAACTGAACGGATTAGCCACTGAACTGACAAAACATAAAATATTTATGTTTCCTCGTGAGATAAAGCTGGACCATCTAAGTGGCCAAACACCTGCTCATAGTGGAAATCAGGTGGTTCTGGTTCCAAAGCAAGCAAAATGAAAGACTTAAAAAATAAACATAAATGAATAATATAAATAAAGTAAATTAAATTAGTAAAGTAAATTAAATAGAAATAAAAATAAATATAAAAATAATTTAATGGGTAGTTCACTTAAAATGTAAATAAAAATGAAATTACACAAGCACAAATTAAGACAGTTGTGTTCTTCAGTTAGATAATATAACTCTCGGTAACACTTTATTTTGATGGTCCCTATTGACCATTTTGTTGGCTAATAGTTGCATTGAAATTACATGCCAATTACTTCTTATTTGAGTATTAGTAGGCTGTCTGCTTGTGTCAATACGTGTCAATTACACTAACCCTAACCCCAACCTTACTTATAATCTATTGAGAATTAGTTGACATGTAGATGCAATGTAACCTACATTTAAGGGACCATCAAAATAAAGTGATTCCTAACACTAATAACAAAAACAACAATATGCAAAATTAACATAAATAGGATAACACGTTGACAATTTGTTTTTTTTTTAAGTGAGCTTATTATAAATAATCATTGTAATTTGTAAATGTCACTTAGACGGTTGGAATTGTGATGCATTTATGCTCTCAGCTGCCAATAACAAGCTGCACACCACGATTAATTGCCGTAAGTTGCAGTAAGGATAAGCCAGCATCTGCTAAATTAAGCAATTAGCATTATTATTATTGTGCGCAATTTAGCTGGCTGGCTTCTGACAACTGACAAATTAATTTGTGGCAAAACATTTTTCTCAGCCACACTACTTGTGATGTCAATGATACAAGATACAGGAAGTGTTTTCTGCTTCATGTTAAAGGTTAATAAGCGTAAGCATTTTGCTTTCCTAACTGCGCGATTATGCGAATAACAGCATGCTATTATTTGAATTTTGCATTGTTTTCCCCTGCTATCTGTGACCCCAAACAGACCTGTGTTCATTATTAGTCCTAAAACAGCACACGCAAAACCTGGAAACCTGTCGAGCAGTTCTGAATTCAGATGTTCTCTGCTGCGTGATTAAACCAGAGATTTCCGCAAGTTTCCCTGAACACAAACCCCTTCAAAACATCTCTTATCAACTTCTTGTAAACAACCTGGTATTGGAGATAGGAGTGCTTTTTAGAGCCGAAAGGAATTAAGTCTTCATTTACAGGCACTGAATTGTATGCCCGCTTCATCTCAAAGGAGAAAACTGAAAGCTATAAACAGCTCTGTTCAGACTCTGTGCATTACTGTAATAATTACTGTTGTTTTTAAGCTGTTCGCTTCGCAGAGGAACAACCTTTGTTTTTTCGCCAACTAAATAGCGCTTAACTTGAGCCTTGTTTGTTTGCTCCCTTTTAAACTTTGATGTAATTTTCATTTACTGGCTAAGAATAGACTGGATCCTGCTGTGCTGATTCACAGAAATGATGGCATGGAGGCTGCATTCACAAACCCGAACAGCTGCACATCTGAGCTTTCTTTCCCTAGTCCCTGAACGCTTTTTCTTTTCCTCTGTTTCTTCGTGTCTGTGTCTATTAATGTCACATTTATCAAACTTTTTGATATGCTAATGACTGAATCAGCATGTCTAAAGACCACAAGAGGGCGAGTGAGTACACAGGAACAGGTTGTTTGCTTTGATTTTCTAAACTATGATTCTGCTGTTGATGATAATATGCCTCTTTTCATGTCTTGTGCTTTTTATCACATTAGCTAGTTCTTTACAGAAATGGTGATTTAAATACGTAATAAGCGGCTGCTATGTGGACAGACAATACGTAGGATACACAATAGGGTGAATTCAGGACAATTGAGACACTTTTCCTTGGTCATCTCAATGGAAAGAAAGCATCCCTATTGACCTGAATTAAATAAAGTTTCAGGTGAAATATTTTTTTTTCAGATGTTAGCATCAGTTTAGTCTTTAGGATACAGTATCTATAAGTTAGTTTGCTCCAAAACAGTGACAAAATTAGCATTTATTAGACATAAATATCCGCTTGCATCCAGCAGGCACACAATGTCATTTCATTAATTCATTTTCTTTTGTGCTTAGTCCCTTTTAATCTGGGGTCACCACAACAGATTGGACCGCCAACTTATCCAGCATATGTTTTACGCAGCGGATGCCCTTCCAGCTGCAACCCATCACTGGGAAACATCCCTACACACTCATTCACACACATACACTACGAACAATTTTAGCTTACTCAGTTCATCTATACCACATGTCTTTGGAATTGTGGGGGAAACCGGAGCACCTGGAGGAAACCCACCGAACATGGGGAGAACATGCAAACTCCACACAGAAATGCCAACTGACCCAGCCGATGCTTGGACCAGCAACCTTCTTGCTGTGAGGCGACAGCGCTACCCTATTGCGCCACCTGCACACAATGTCATAAGATTTTAACATTCGGTTAGATTTAGACAATGACATCAGGTGACCAAAATTCAATGATGGCAAATGACGTTGATGCCGGCAGCTAGCTCTCTGCAACTTGTGCATGGTTGCCCACTGAAGCTAAGCAGGGCTGTGCCTGGTCAGTACCTGGAGGGGAGACCACATGGGAAAGCTAGGTTGCTGTCGGAAGTGGTGTTAGTGAGACCAGCAGGGAGGCGCTCAACCTGCGGTCTGTGTGGGTCCAAATGCCCCAGTATAGTGAAGGGGACTCTATACTGCTCAGTGAGCGGTGTCTTTCGGATGAGACATTAAAACGAGGTCCTGACTCTCTGTGGTCATTGAAAATCCCAGAATGTTCTATGAAAAAGAGTAGGTGTTTAAACTCGGCATCCTGGCCAGAGCTGCCCATTGGCCTCTGTCTATCATGGCCTCCTAACCATTCCCATGTCATAATTGTCTTAATCACTCTGTCTCCTCTCCACCAATCAGCTGGTGTGTGGTGTGCGGTCTGGTGCAATATAGCTGCCGTCGCCTCATCCAGGTGGATGCTGCATACTGGTGGTGGATGAGGAGACCCCATTGTGTAAATCGCTTTGAGTGTCTAGAAAAGCGCTATATAAATGTTAGGAATTATTTTAGGTTGTGTTGAAAAGTGACTAAAATTCAACGTCAGGCCAACATCTTAAGTCAACGTCATATTGAAGTCAAATACTCACATGTTAACCAAATCTGAGCGTATGCTTTTGCATGTGTTATAATTTCAGCAAGGTTAATGATGGACTATAAATGCACGTGTAAAGCATGTACTTTGTGGAAATCCTCTCACAACTGATTCACAATGGTGTTTAAATTGATCTACGTCCTGCTGCGACCCCTTTTGGCCGGGGAGATGTTGCTGCTGTCCGACCAATGTTTGCTGGGATTGAAGTGTCAGCTATGGAAACCAAAATCAAACGTCTGATAGATGTCATAGTGATATCGTGCACACAACGTCAACCTTTGTTGATATATGGTTGATTTTAGGTTGGACGTTGGACACTGATGTCAGCCTGGGGTGTGGTCTTGACGTCAACCTGATTTTATTTCCAAATAAAATGCAACATGCCCACGATGTTGAGAAATCTTTTTATCTTTTGTTTATTTTTATTTCCGGGTTCTTCACCTTTAATGGACAGGAAAGTATAGACAGGAAAGCATGGGGAGCAGAGAGAGAGGAGGGATCAGCATAGGACCACGAGGCAGGAATCGAACTCAGGTCACCATGAACACCAGAGTGCATGTGTTGACGCACTAACCACTACACTACTGATGCCGACGGGATATATCTGTTTTAGCACTTGAAAATAGAGCTAAAATGTAAGGTAAAATGTTTCAGATTGAATCGTACTGGTGAACAAATGTTTAATCAAATGCTTAACACAAGTAAAACAGGGAAAAAAAGCAGAGTTGTAGTACAGAAAAAATGAGCACTGATGGGTTCAAATTGACTGTATTTTTTAAATAAATGCAATATCAGTATAATATTTATACTCTGCTCATTCTTTTTTTCTTCAAAGCACTTTCACTGCTTAAAATCTGCTTCTGAAGTGTTCTGCACTGTGCAGCATGTAGTCACGTGTCAAAACAAACTCCACAAGGCATCAGTGGTTTCAGTGGTCTATAGAGGTCACTTTAATACAGCGCAATAAGATACTTCTCAACTGCTCCAACCTGATTTCACCAAGCAGGACGTGTTCCTGGATTAACATCTATGTTGATCCTGGAACAACATTCCAATCAGCCAATCAGAATTAAGGGATACGTTTACGTTAAGTTTAGGCTTACGCTTACGGTTTATGCACTTCTATGATTGTTATCCAATTAATATTCCCATCTGATTTTGGGTATCGTTTACAGTTATGGTTGGGTATTGGTTAGGGAATAGGTATGGATTACACTTTCGAACAAAAATGATGTTCCAGGATCAGCATAGATGTCATTTCAGGATTGCATTGTACTTGGCAAAATCATGAGTGTGCTTCTCAACTGTTCCTGGAGAAGAAACCAAGACAAACTTGTTGCCTTGGCTTTTGCAGATAACCAATTGATAATTGTTTATTAGTGCAGAATAATTGGCAAAACCAATCGATCAGCTGACTTCTGTCGAGATGAAACAAGTTCAGGGGCTTAAATGAAAACATTTCATCAAATTCTTGCAAAAGCACCACGGCTGTTGTTTTCATTCTTGTTTATCCTTGTTGTCTGTCTCTGCATGTTTTGCCAAGTCTTCAAAGCTTTATTTCCAAATAATGCATCATCCGTGACACAATATCTGCATTTCCATTATTCCTCAAATTGAAGATGTGATTTGAAAATCTGCTTAATGGAAATGTCAATTTTGCAAAAACATTTTTGCCATTAATACTTGGATAACATATCAATGTCTCCTTTGATTAAATATATGACTGAAATGCATAAATCAACCAATTTCTGTCATGATTTTGGCAATAACTTGTCTAAAGTGGAAGCTGGAAGTTTTTGTCAAATAACATTGTCATTATGCAGATGCTTTATCAACCAAAATATTGCGAACGTTTTACACAAAGTTATAACAGAAACCAAGCTACTGGTTAAAGACCCACAGTCTGCTGCTACAGTAGCAACACCCCAAACTGCTGTTACTGGTCAAGCTGGAAAGCTACTGATGGATTTGAGTGGATCATATACATGTACTCAGTGTTTAATGCTGCTGGAGTGGTTCAACATTTATACTTATTGTGTTTATTTTGAGTTGACTATGAACGCCAGATTTCATAAAACAGCAATTCAGCGGTAATTATTAAATGGTGTAAATACTACTGGAGAACTAATTTCTCCAGAACATGATTGGAACATGAGTTAGTTTTATTAATAATTCATTTTATTAGTCATATTTTATTAGTTTTATTGTCTCCAAAGAATAGCACAAAACATTTCAATATACTGTACAAAGTAAAAATGGGCATTAATTTAATTGAAAAAAAGAAAGAAAGTTACATTTCTACAGTAAAAATCAGTTGCCTGGTTAATAGTAAGTTTCCTCACAATAAACAGTGAATAACTTAAAATGCACTTTTCAGTATTCGCTGACACTTTAATTTGGATGTTTTTTTTTTGTGTGACATTCATTCATTTTATATTTGGCTTAGTACCTTTATTAATCAGAGGTCGCCTCAGTGAAATGAATCGCTTATCTTATCCAGCATATATTCTACACATCGGATGCCCTTCCAGCTGCAACCCATCACACTTGGGCCCCGTTTACACTAGTGCGTTTTAGTTTTAAAATGGCGTTTTAGCATGAAAACGATCCGCGTCCACACTAGCGTTTCACCCAGCGTTTCTGAACAGATCTTTGTACACAGTACTCCACCAAAATGTATGTCACGTGACCATTCGCGCACTCTGGGCATGCGCGTTCAAGTATAAACAGGAAGCATGTGTCTCGCTGGTTCTTCCCGGTGTTAAAACAGGCATTCTAAATGGGGCTTAAGCGGCTTGAAACGCGAGTGCTCGAACAATAGCTTGCCTCTTGCGAATATATGCAGCTGTTGTAGGAAAAAAGGCAGAGTTTAACTGCACAATAGCGCCTGAAACGGACATTAGTTCTCCCAATGCTCCCATTTCTGTGTTCAACAGCCACGCCTCTGTTTTCCGATGTGTGCGTTTCCCCCATCCACACTGAGACAGAGCAGCAGTGTTTTAGAATGCAAAACGCCCTCTCCAGCGTTTCCAAAACGCTCCGTTTTCGTGGCTCGAAAACTCCGGCGTAGTGTGGACGGATGGTGTAACCGTAGCAAAACTTATGCGTTTTAAAAACGAAAACGCATTAGTGTAAACGGGGCCTCATACACTACGGACAATTTAGCTCACCCAATTCACCTATATAACATCTCTTTGGACTTGTGGAGGGAAAACCAAAGCACTCAGAGGAAACCCACGCAAACACGGGGAGAGCTTGTAATCTTCACACAGAAATGCCAACTGACGCAGCCGAGTCTCAAACCAGCGACCTTCTTGCTGTGAGGTGACACTGTGCCACCCTCTTTTCACCAGTTATTTTTTTTTTTTTTTACACCAAACACATTGTACGTATTATGTTTTTCCTGCTTGTAGAAAAGCTGTTTGAGATTAACTTTGCCACATGTACAGTAATGTTCCCTCATATGCCGGAATAGTTGGCGGTTCATTCCGCTCTGAAATAGTGACTGAGCTAAAATAAAAATGAATGAATGAATGTTCCCATCACCTGTTGTTTTTTTTTTGTGTATATTAAAAGGGTACAGTGTAGATGTTAATAAATTATTTAAAATGCTAGCACATTAACATTGTAAAACTTAATGAAACACAGTAGTTTACTGTAAACGCAGAATTTTTTATGCTAAAATTCTGGCAACCACAGCTGCCATTTTTGTTTATTTTTTACTGTAAATATTACTGAATTTTGGCGACACGGTGGCGCAGTAGGTAGTGCTGTCGCCTTACAGCAAGAAGGTCGGTGGTTCAAGCCTTGGCTGGGTCAGTTGGCATTTCTGTGTGGAGTTTGCATGTTCTTCCCATGTTCGTGTGGGTTTCCTCTCGGTGCTCCGGTTTCCCCCACAGTCCAAAGATATGCAGTATAGGTGAATTGGGTAAGCTAAAATTGTCCATAGTGTATGCGTGTGAATGAGAATGTGTGGATGTTTCCCGGAGATGGGTTGCAGCTGGAAGGGCATCCGCTGCGTAAAACAAATGCTGGATAAGTTGGCGGTTCATTCCGCTGTGGTGACCCATGATTAATAAAGGGACTAAGACGAAAAGAAAATGAATGAATAAATTACTGGATTTTTTTAACAGTGTATTTAAGTCAAGCTTAATCTCTGCAAGTTTGAATTGAAAACGGATATTGAATTAATCATTTTATTGTTGTTCTTGTCTGAACTAAACTAATTAATTCAATTTCCATCTTGTAAAAGCGTAACAATTTTTTTTTTTTTTACGTATTCACCGACAAGTGGGCAGCACGGTGGCTCAGTGGTTTGCACTGTCACCTCACAGCAAGAAGGTCGCTGGTTCAAGTCCTGGCTAGGCCAGTTGACACTTCTTTGTGAAGTTTGCATGTTCTCCCCGTGTTGGTGTGGGTTTCCTCTGGGTGCTCCGGTTTCCCTCACAGTCCAAACGCATGCGGAATAAATGAATTGAATAAGCTAAATTGTCTGTAGTGTATGTGTGTGAATAAGTGTGAATGGGTGTTTCCCAGTACTGGGTTGCGGCTGGAAGGGCATCTGCTGTGTAAAACATATGCTGGAATAGTTGGCAGTTCATTCCGCTGTGGTGACCTCTAAAACAGAAACTAAGCTGAAGGAAAATGAAGGAATGATGTAAAAAGAGACTCGACCCTAAATCCAATACCTAAGCTTTGAAAGATTGATCATTGAAAGATACGCAAATCATACTTAAACAAATGAAATATCCTACAAATTCATACAAATTAGCCACTAAATAAATCAAAAATCACAGAATCATTTAACAGGAATGCAGCTTCATGCAAAGTAAAATACCATCATTTGAACATTTGTCAAGCTCAGTCTGTTTCATTTTGCATGCATATTGTAATCCAGGATTAATTATCCCATAAAGCAACTTTTCCAGTTATTTTCAGGTTGCAGAAATTACACTTCTCGTTTGTGAGTAGGTTGTGATTCTCAGATCGGGTGTCAGTAAAAACTGCACAGTGGCTCTCTTTCTTTAGCATTTCAGATTAAAAAAGCAACAACAACATGTCTCTCAGAGTTGGAGATGTGTGTAATGAATCATAGAAATAGCTTCTCTTCACTTATTAAACACAAAGCTGACTTGATGTGTCAGCTCACCGACACTCTGAGACAAGCCCTCCATTTCTGCCAATTCTTTCCCCTTCACCTCTCCGGTCTGTTGTGGTTAAGGATGAGCTTCAAAGCATTATATCGCAGCAGAAGATAATCAGTATGGCTGCCAGCCCGAGCATGTCTCTCCAAGCGGAGCCTTCATTATCTTCCTCAAATAGTCAAGCTTTTGCTGTTGTCACTGTGGGCTCGGAGCTCTTGTGAAAAGAATGGAGATATCAGTGGAAATGTGCTAATCACCCCCTACCTTCAAATCGCACCTTCTCTTCTCAGTGTGCCTTTAATTCATAAACTCTCGACTCATTTTTTCTCACTTCGTCCTTCCTCGCTCGTTATTTCTTCTCACTTTTAATCACTTTTTGGTACATGCTGGTTGGTTTTCTCTTTCTCGCTCTTTCTCTCTGTCTCTCGCTGTTTTTTTTTCTTCCATCTCCCCCAAATGTGGTGTGATCACAGTACTCCGTCTTCACATTGCACTGTAGATCGCCTGGTTTAAGCTGATTTGAAACTTACACAAAGGATTAGTTATTATTCACGTCACTTTTTTTAAAGCAGGTTTTCAATGTCCTAGATTTTAAATTAAGGGGATAGTGCACCTAAAAATTACCTTTTAAACCTTTTAAATTAACCTTTTTTACTATTGTCTGGAAAAAAAAGTATTACAGGCAGAGTTTATTTCAGGGTTGTTCTAAAATTTCATCATTTTTCTGTTGAAAACAAAAGGAGATAATCTGAAGAATGTTAATTTGAAGTGTTACATTGCTGTTATTAATGTTGTAAATTGCAGTCCAGAAGCCTGGTAAAAACTGCTAGTAATTGTTTTTTTATATTACAGATTTAGTTATCTATATTATTTCTTATACAATATATGGTCTCAAAATACTAAAATATTAATAAAAACTAATAATTAATAGCAACACAGGCTCATTCTGAAAACGTAGCCCTATATACATTTCTGGAGATCGGGATTCGGGATAAAAATCAGACGAGGGCTTTTCTTCTTTTTTAGAACTGTCGGTTGGGTTTAGGGAAGTGGGTGGGCGGGTCAATCAGTGCTTTTGAAAACACTATTGGTTGGGTTTAGGGAAGAAGGAGGGTGGGTCAGTTGATCAATCAGTCAGTGATTCTGTCAGTCAGTCAGTCAACAAGTGGATTTACGCGAGAAGAG
The DNA here is from genome assembly GCA_903798035.1 of Danio albolineatus. Lineage (NCBI taxonomy): Eukaryota > Metazoa > Chordata > Actinopteri > Cypriniformes > Danionidae > Danio > Danio albolineatus. The sequence continues at coordinate 13,441,419 of CAIGQQ010004837.1, read as the reverse complement.
CAGGCGCGAATGGCACTCGAGAGGGAAATTTGACATCTCAAAAAGTGTAAACATCGGCCTCTGGTGGCTTTGTGAAAAAATTGCAAAGAAAAAAAAAACGTACCTCCTGGGACATATCTGGCACTCTGCAGAAATGTATATAGCGATACATTTGATTGAGCCTGGCTTGCAACAGTGACTTTGTTAAACTGT
>CAIGQQ010004837.1:13376800-13424973 GCA_903798035.1 Danio albolineatus | reverse complement strand
ATATATATATATATATATAAGCAGTCATTTTACAGATAAAAAAAATATGTCATTATATAAATCAGGGGTGCCCAAACCTTTGCTTATGATGTCAAACTTGATTTAAGAGTGGGGATCCGAAGGTAAATATGCAATAAAAGCTGCCATTTTAATTTTCTAATGTATTAATATTTTAAAAATAAATATAAAAAATACTTTAACAGTTTTAAAAATTATATTATTTTCTTTACATTTTCTAATGAACTTATTGCAACAAGAGCTTAAAGAAACACATTTATAACACAATGGTGTTCAATGCTGAATACATGAGTCAAGCTGCGCTGCCTTGTGCATTGTCCTCTATCTTAGAGTGATATGTACATTTTACAAAATCTGATTCATGCACAACATTTAATTGAAACATTTAATTTCACTTGGCTTTATTTTTTTTTGTAGCTCCACAATTAAACAAACAAACAAAAGGTTATGTTAAATTAGAAATTACACGAACTCTGTTAAAGGCATTCACCCCAACCTTTCCATCATTCTAAATTTCTTCTCAGATTGGAAGGCGGCCAATATCAAAAGTTACCATGGGCCAACCTTGGCCCACTAGCCCTAGATTGGGCATCTCTGATATAAATATTCAATTTAATTCACCTTTATTTGTATAGTGCTTTTACAATGTATATTGTGCCAAAGCAGCTTCACATTGAAGGTTATAGTAAATTGAAACAGTGTCAGTCCATTTTTTAGTGTTGGAGTTCAGATCAGTTCAGTTCAGTGTGGTTTAATATTCACTACTGAGAGTCCAATCACTCGAGCAAATCCATCGATGCATAAATCCATAAATATTGTCGTAACAGTACATGCATGTTTATTTTGCAATGATCATTACATAATTTTAATAAACAGTAATAATATATTTTCTCAGACAGAGATGCTATTATATCACAATAAATATTGTTATTGTTAAGCTCAACATCAAAATTGCATATCGCCCTTAATACATCTTTTCCATTTTTCCACCTAGGTGCCACCCATCCTGCTGGATAAACAGTTCTCAGACTTCACTCCAGACATTACCCCCATCATCCTGGCTGCTCACACCAACAACTACGAGATCATCAAGATGCTGGTTCAGAAAGGAGTTTCGGTCCCTCAGCCTCACGAGGTGCGATGTAACTGTGTGGAGTGTGTGTCCAGCTCGGATGTGGACAGTCTGAGACATTCACGCTCCCGGCTGAACATCTACAAGGCCCTGGCCAGCCCTTCTCTTATCGCCCTGTCCAGCGAAGATCCTTTTCTCACCGCCTTCCAGCTCAGTTGGGAGCTGCAGGAGCTCAGTAAAGTGGAGAACGAGTTCAAGGCTGAATACGAGGAGCTCTCGCATCAGTGCAAACACTTCGCCAAGGACCTCCTGGATCAGACCCGCTCCTCACGCGAGCTGGAGTTGATCCTCAATTTCCGGGATGACATGAATCTGCTGCAGGATGAGGCTAACAATGAGCTAGCTCGACTCAAACTGGCCATCAAATACAGACAAAAAGAGGTACAGTTTGGTTTTATGATGCTTATCAGTGATCCCAAAAACAGTTCATATTTGTACTTATCTGTAAATTGACGGTTTTTCCAACGCTATCTCACGGCAATTTGTAACTTTTGATTTAGTGGCTAATTCGTACTAAATTGTACGAATTAGATCATACGAATTCATATGATTTGCTCATCACCCCATGATGGTTGGGTTTAGGGGTGGGGTTGGGTGCCACGCCTCCTTTTTTAAATCGTACATTTTGTACGACTGAACCCATACGAATTCGTACAAATTAGCCACTAAACTGGCAAAACCTAAAATGCTTACGTTTTCTTGTGAGATCAGGCTGGTTTTTCATATTCTGTGATTAATGTTTTTTTTTTTTTACTTAATGCTTTTCAATTGCATTATGGGACCTTGATCTTTCCTGCGAAAGCTTTTGATGTTGAAAAAAAAAGGACTTTTTTATTTTTTATTTTAATAGTTTGAAATGATATACTGTATTGTCTGGGTTGGTGTTGTTAGAGACAAAACGTACAGTACAAAACCCTGGTATAAGCTGCCAGTACATTTTCTGTTATTATACAAACTTAGTTCTCTAAATATTATTTCTTTAAACAATATCTTGTCTCAAACTTCTAAAATGTCAATAAAAGTCACTTTGTTAAACTGCAGAGTTGAATTTTCGACATCCAAAGTCAACAAAAGCAGAGATAAAACTCCCATAATGCAATTCACAACCGTAAATAAATCAAAAACACCTCTAAATCACAGAGTACAGAACCTGTTAATTAACAAGTATTTTTCAGGGTGTAGTTTATTAGGAAATGCACTTTTCACAATGAAATGTTTTCAGATTTTTGAGTTGATATGTCAGAAAAGCAACCAATAATAATAGTAATAATAATAATAATAATAATAATAATAATAATGAAAATAATGAATTGTATTTATTTATAGTGCTCTTTTCACAGACACTCAAAGCGCTACAATGCAAACGGATACAAGGCAAACTATAACAAAGCAGAACAATAAAAAACAGTAAACAAGAAAACCAACAAGACAATAAAATGTGAACCATAAAATTGAATTATTAAATTGACAAAAATAATCAATCTAAGTTAAAAGCAACGATAAAAGGTGAGTCTTGAGAAGTTTCTTAAAACAGTCCAGAGAATCGGTATTCCTGATGCTGACCGATGCTAGATCATTCCATAGCTTAGGTGCACTGTACAAAAAAGCTCGACCACCCATGGTCTTTACTTTATAATGTGGCTTATACAGCGTAAGTCCAGATGAAGACCGAAGATGCGGGTGGGAGTGGCGAGAGTTACCAGGTCACAAATGTAGCCAGGTGCTAGCCAATGCACTGCTTTATATGTTAAAATCAGGGTCTTAAAATCAATACGTGACTTAACAGGAAGCCAGTGAAGTTGTTGAAGTACAGGGGGGATATGGTGGCGCGAGGAAGTGTGTGTCAAAACCCGTGGAGCAGAATTGTGAATGTACTGCAGACATATGAGAGAGCCAAAAGTCTCACTGCCCCTTGCCTCAATTTTGTTGTGCAAAGACAACAAAAAGAGTATAAAGTATGAGTATAAAGTGAATGAAAATAGTCCAAAAAAAAGCCACAAGCGAAATGAAGTGAAATGCTTGGTCTTGTCAATATTTACATTAGGCGAATTGAATTAGCTTGGCACTGACATTGGTCACCATGCGACTAAAAATAGAACTTTGAGAGTTTGCAGACTTTTCGGTCACATTATTCTATGAGCTGATACTGTATGTCACAATTCCAAGTTTTAAAGTCTGCATGTTGACATCAAACTAAAAAGACTTTTTGACTTTTTTTTGTAGCACAATTGTGAGTTTGTGAAAAAAGTTAGAATTCTGATATTTGGCGAGATAAAATGATGATAAAAAATATGAGTATATTTTAGGAAATATATGTGGTTTATTCCACTGGGCGACCCCTGATAATTCAGGGACTAAGCCGAATAAAAATGAATGAATGAATAAATGAATGAATGAATGAAATTAAAATATGTTTATAACAATGTAACTCAAAATTGAAAATTTATCTCAGATTAACTGCAAGATGAAAGTAAGGATTAAGAGTGCTTTCACACTTGGTTCAACTGCATGAACTGTCCCTAAGTTGCGTCATCAGATGCTGTTGTGTGTATGGCTGTTGCTTGATGAAGGAACCAAAAGCAAATCACCAAAATGGGAAGACGGATGCATATCACGGTCATTCTGCTTTTACTAAGTCTTTTGGTTTTAGACATACAGAAAGTGACTTGTGTCCATCTGCTGCAAAAATTTCTAAACGTTCAGAAGCAGAAGCTGTTTTTAGGGGAGACAAGCAGACATTACGTCACCTTAGAATTATAAGGTTCTATCTGACATTTTTGGCAAAATCGAGTTATTGACATATTCTTATTAATTGATAATTGATAAATAACTTATTTATATAATGGGATGCTTTTTATAAGTTGTTTACATTTTAAGACTTTTATTTAATAAAACAAATGTTACACATGTACTGTTTGCTATGGTATGCAAAAACTTTGAAGCTCAATATCTCAAAATCATTAAGAACGCAGATAGAACCTTATGATTCCAAGGTAACGATTATCACTGTGTTTGCCCTGGCTCAGTCCCGCTTGTCACCATTGGTACAGTACGTGATACACAGACACACACACAATGCAAATGAACGTTATGAAAACGATAATTTGTTGTTCTGTTCGTGGTTCACTTTCGTTATTTGGTATGATTGCATTCAAATCAGAAGTGAACAAGATCAGAGTTCGCGTGAACCGTACCCTAGACCACCTCTTTCAGGCAGACTCGGGGACAGTTTGTGCGTGCACACCCGAGTTCAGTAGACACATTCACACTAGCTAAACATACTGTACTCTGACATCAAATGAACGCGGGTGCAGACCAAAAGTGCTTGTGTGAAAGCAGTTGCAAAGAGGCTTCAGCAAACACAAACCCATCAGCAAGCCCCAGACCTGTTTTCGTTCACATTTTACAATGTGGTTTCAGGATAATTCTTTTTCTCCAAAAGAAGGAAGATTAACTGCCCAAAACATTGATGATTAAAATATTTTTGTGATTATGCAAACTTAAATAGTGTTCAGTGTTCATTACTTTCATCTAACAACGCGTTCAGATATGCAAGACCTTTTTTCAGACGCGTTGGCCTCTTATCTTTTCTTACAATAAATGCCATGTGCTTTGATGTTTTGTTGTACACCTTGACAATGATAGATTTTATGCATATAGCTAAAACATTTTTAGTGCTTTTTGGATCAAATACTTTCTAACTTTTTAAAAAGCTAATTACTACTTTGCAGATTGTGATTTCCCCAAGACTGACTGAGCTAAGGACAAATTAACTCCCACGTCTATTATATGGCCAAGAAGGTCCTCTTAGCAATACCTGAGGGGTGCCAGATGAAACTCAAGCCTCCATTGTACATTAATTCAAAAGCGCTGAAGTGTTACAAGCCCAAACTAAGAATCTGGTAATTTTCTTCACAGTTGACGAGGTCATCACATGCCTCGGTGCCGTATAGATCTCATAAATGGAGCCCTTTTGACCCACGCTGGCATACTGTGGCGTGGGTGTGAGGAGTCAGATCCACTTTCAGCTTGTAGTGTGGGTTCAGAACCACTAATTACTTTACCTCTTGAGTTTAGTCTATTCACATTTCATGGCCTGGATAGAAAGTAGTCCACCTCATATACAGCATTTCAGTTATGTCAATCAATAAATAAGATGTCCAAATGAGATATAGAAATGATTACTAGAATTTATATACAGTGCTCAGCATAAATGATTTCAACCCCTTTTGAAAATGAATATTTCTATTCATTGCACAATAATATATTGTGGTGCATTTGAACAAAGCAAATTTATCAAACAGATATGTTTAAAATAATATTTGAGTCATAGAACATCTTTATAAATAAAAAGATAATAAATTTAAATTCATGTTTCTACAGTATTTTTCCTTAACATTTACATTTAAGCTTCTAATTTTAAATTAACTAAGTTAATTTGTTAGATTAGCTCAAGATGTGGCTTCAGTGCTGACTAAACTAATGTTCATTCATTTTCTTTTCGGTTTAGTCCCTTTATTAATTTGGGGTCGCCACAGTGGAATGAACCGCCAACTTATCCAGCATTTGTTTTACACAGTGGATGCCGTTCCAGCCGCAACCCATCTCTGGGAAACATCCATACATTCTCATACACACACACATACACTATGGACAATTTAGCTTACCCAACTCACCTGTACCGCATCGTTGGACTGTGGGAGAAGCCGGAGCACCCGGAGGAAACCTACGCCAACACGGGGAGAACCTGCAAACTCCACACAGAAATGCCAACTGACCCAGCCGAGGCTAGAACCAACGACCTTCTTGCTGTGAGGCGACAGCACTACCAACTGCGCCACCGTGTCGCCTTTAAACTAATGTATTTAAACAATTATAATATTGTAAAGCATTCTGTAGAAAATGCTAATTAAAAGAGAGAGATTTATGAGGGGCGTACTCATATATGAAGAGTACTGTTACTATTATTATCTATTACAGGAGAATGTATAATATGCAGAGATTAAAAGTTTTTGCTAATTAGTTTGTTGAAAAATACTGAACGTTTTTTGTAACTTTTGTTTAGCATTTTTAAATGAGTTAAACATTTTAATATATTATGAATGGATATAAACATGGGCGCCACGGTGGCCTAGTGGGTAGCACATTCGCCTCACAGCAAGAAGGTCGCTGGTTCGATCCCCGGCTGGGCCAGTTGGCATTTCTGTGTGGAGTTTGCATGTTCTCCCCGTGGTTGCGTGGGTTTCCTCCGGGTGCTCCGGTTTCCCCCACAAGTCCAAAGACATGTGGTACAGGTGAATTGGGTAGGCTAAATTGTCCGTATAGTGTATGAGTGTGAATGTGTGTGTGTGTGGATGTTTCCCAGGGATGGGTTGCGGCTGGAAGGGCATCCGCTGCGTAAAAAATATGCTGGATAAGTTGGCGGTTGATTCCGCTGTGGCAACCCCGGATAAATAAAGGCACTAAGCCGAAAAGAAAATGAATGAATAAATGGATATAAGCATTAATCTCACTGATATCTAATCACATGACTAGCATGAATAAAGAAGACCAGAGCACAAAAAAAGACAAAGTTATAAAACATTTAATTAAAATGAGTACAGCAATGTCCTAGTGAGCATATACAGATTGGTAGGCATAATCTTTTTTCTTTCAGATCATTAAGTGATTTAATTTTGTTGCCTGACAAGACAAAATGATTTTTATCAGTTCATTTCCATCTCTATGACTGGAAAAGAGAAGAAAGATGTGGCGTGTATACGTGAGGAATGGAAACTAGTCATATTTTGCTGAAAATCTGTGTTTTTAATTCAAAATTTGTGTAGATTTAGTGAGTTATCAAAAACTTCCATCTCATACTTCAGTACAAAACAATGCTATGCCTCAACAAAAAGTGGTTTTAAAATGGTATCATAGTGATTTTCTCATTTATAAATAATATTTCAAAATAAAAGAATGTGAAAAGAATATTGCAGTGGCAAAATGTCAAAAAATCAAGCAGCCATTTACTTTGGCGCTGATGTGTACTCAACTTTTGAAAACATCAGCTGCACTGACCTAAAATTATTTGTCAGTAAATCTGTAAGATTTATAAAATATGCCTCATTTAAGAGAGAGAGAGACACGAAACTGAAAAGCACCACACCCAGCTGAGAAGGGACAATGGGACCTACGTTTCACCCAAATACTCACACCCTTCTCTTCCCTTCATTTACATGTGAAGCATCTCACCCCCTTTTTTCCCTGAACTCACACAAAATGATCATCTCAAAGTATGAACTGTTCTATATCCATGCAAGTGACTATATCTATCATGTTTGATATCATTTGAAATGTCTCAGTGCGACTGGTACAATGGTCTCATTCCCTCAGAAATAGCCATAACCAAATAATAAATTGATGACTTCAGGTATTTTTTACACCACTGCTAAGGGTGTGACCGGGGGTTCAGGAACCCTCACTGAATGTAAATACCCTATTGTTATTCAACACACACACACATATCTTGGTTTTGGACTACTTAAGTAACAGTCTTCCAGCTGGTCGGGGCGCTTCTGCATTCAGAGGTGGCCCATGGTGTGGAGTTTCTTAACTCTACACTATGTAGATTCGAAGGTCAGGTATGCATCATTTTGATCTTGGATTTATCTTTGAGAATTTGATGTTTTGTATTGATCGTTTATGAATTGACTGAATGAATTGGCATAATACACATTTACCTGACTAATAAATTGTTATATTTGAACGTTATTGTTACTCTGAAATTATTTACTCAGATAAGTTAAGAATGTGCTAGACTTCATGATAGACTAAACATAACACATGTTACTGTAGATGAAGATCCTAGAAATTCCAACTTATCGTCTGATTTTAATTATGTTGTTCGTCGCAAATATCTACGGTGAGTCAGAGTAATTTCACTAAGATGAAATGTAAGAGTTAGAATAATTTCAATAAAGATAACTACAAGGTTTTCTTTAAAAGGTACTAACGGACTATTAAATCTTGGATGGTACTGATTTTTACCTCTGGTTAAATATTTCAATCATAAATAAGTTGTACGTGATTATTTTAATCGTGGAAAATTAGGGCTATAGGCTACTGGTTTAACCCCTGATTATCGTTTGAGTTTTAACTAAGTGTACGTAGATGATTGTAAGAATCAAATGATTACTACTTAGACAATGACATCGTCTGTCTGTCTATTAAATAGTATTAATCACTAACCGCTAATTATTAATCAGGCTAGTGAATCTATGATGCATTACTGCCGGCGTAAGGTAGCATAGATTCACAACAAATGAGTAAATAAGAGCAAAAGTACTAATGGAGCTAGATTAATTTTATTAAAGAATGGCTATAAAGTTCCTTGAACGATACTGATGAATTATTGTGTTCGTTAGATTAATTTCATCAAAGAACAGCTACAAAACCTTCTTTAAACTGGTACTGGCTAACTAACCGCTGATTAATATTTCAATCATAACTAAGTTGTACGTGATTATCTTAATCATGGAAAACTGGAGCTATAGAATATTGGTCTAACCCCTGGTTAATGTTTCAGCATTAATTAAGTTGTACGTGATTATTTCAATCATGGAAAACCAGAACTATAGATTACCTAGTTTAACCCCTGGTTATCGTTTGAGAATTAATTAAGTTGTACATGGGAAAATTCGATAAGAGTTACAAGATTATTCAAATAGATATATCAAAATATCCCACAAACTGCTAAATTAATAAAGTAATATTAAACTAAATATTAGGGTCAGACTAAAATAGGGTCAGATAAAACGAGGACAAACATATTAACAGTCTAAATCATCTTATATCATAATTGGAGTCAGATACGAGTTAAACTTGAAGTAAATCAACATTGTGCCCTGGAAAGAAAGAACACGCAATTGAGCCTTTATCCAGCAGTAGACACCGCCGTTTGGACTATCTGGCTGGACCTTACAACACAAAAAAAACATTTAGCTGGGTTAACTTAAGATTATTAGTTTTCTAGAGAGGTGAACTACTTTTTTTATTTGTGCCAACTGAACATTTTTTGTCTGCAGGAATTGGAAGGCCTCAACTTTTTTATTATTATATTTGTTCAGCTTTAATTGGACAGTAGAGCGTAGAGAGAGGAAGAAACAGCATAGGACCTCAAGGCAGGAATCAAACAGAGTTGCCGTGAACACCAGAGTGCCATGTGTCGACTCACTAACACTACACCACTGGCACTGATGTGTACTCAACTTTTGAAAACTGACCTAAAATGTCTGAAGTTGACTGATCAAAAAAACTCTTGGAAATTGGTACCAAGAAATAATACATTATCAGAACAAACAAACATAGTTCACTTGAAAAAAACAGGAAGGCATGCTTCACATGTGAAGCATTACAAAGCATTTTTCCCTGTTTGACCTGCCGTGTTTTGATCCTTGTCTTGTTTACCGTTATTGTTGTTTTACCTCCTGTCCTGTTTCTAATTCTGTGTCTAATAAATGTTTTGTTAACATTTGTCTCTGTTTTAGTTTTTTTATTTATTTATTGAATGCTTGTAGGTTTAGATAATGTATTATTTCTTACTACCAATTTCCAAAAGAGCTTTTTATTCATTCAACTTCAGACATTTTAGGTACTGTAAGTGCAACTGAAGTTTTCAAAAGATGTGTACACATCAGTGCAAATGGTGTAGTGGTTAGTGCGTCGACACATGGCACTGGTATTTGTGGTGACCTGAGGTCGATTCCCACCTCGAATCTTATGCTGACCCTTCCTCTCTCACATCTCCCCACGCTTTTCTGTCTATCCTCCAGACTGTCCTATCAATTAAAGGTGAAAAAAATTGTTACGTATACAAGAAAAAACTAAAGGAAATAAGGATTGTTTTTTTTTTTTGGTTGCTCAACTTCAGGCATTCCCGTTCCTGCAGACAAAAGATTTTCAGTTGGCAAAACTTAAGTTTTGTTACAGAGTAGTCCAGAAAACTAATAATCTTATGTTAACCCAACTAAATGCGTTTTGTATTTCTGACAAATAATGTGGTCACATTTTATTTTGACGATCCGTTTGTTGAGTTTAAGTTACATTGCATCTACATGCCAACTAATTCTCATAAGATTATAAGTAGACTGTTAGGTGGGGGTTAGGAGTAGGGTTAGTGTAAGTTGACATGTACTTGCAAAGTTCCTTATAGTCAGTTAAATGTCTGTTGAAGGACTGTTAAATATTAGTATCAACAGATATTAAGCAGACAGTCTAGTAATACTCAAATGGACCATCAAAATAAAGTGTTACCAATAATTTTAGGTCAGTGCAGCTTATATTTTCAAAAGTTGAGTGAACAAGGAAAAAGCAAAAAGGAAATAAGGATTGTTTAGTTGTTGTTGTTGTTGTTGTTGTTGTTGTACTGGCTTAAAATTTACAGAGTGCCTAACTATGTTTAAGCCTTTAAATTGCACTTTAAGCTGAATACTAGTATCTTGCAAAACACCAAGTAAAAACTTATGCACTGCCATTATGGCAAAGACTAAATAAATTAATTATTAAATTAGTTATTAAAAATATTTACTCTATAAATATCACTTACTATTAAAAAAATCAAAGGAAGGCTTAAAAAGTCTGTCTTCAAATGTATGCTGTAATGAATTGATAACATGCATTAAAGATGTATGCATGTTGCTGAATGTTTTGCCCTCTTTTGATATTTAAAGGCATTGCACACATACTGTAGGATTTGTTTTTCAAGATGTTTGCTTTGCTTACTGCATGTGACTGACTTTAATCATCCACTGGTTATACTCTTATCAACCCGTGATTATATTAGACTCAGTTCAGATTAAATGGCATTTTGTTCCAGCAGTCACATTATTATTGGAAATGGCAGAGACGGTCACACCAGCACTAATCTTGTTACTGTAAATGTTATTAGAGTGTCCTCAATTAAAGTGTGCATGTGGATATCCACTGAAAGGTCAGACATCAGATCAGATGCAGCATGCTTTCTATCACCACATTTTCTTTTTAAACTGACATGAATTGACTGACAAGTGCACCTTCCGGGCTCTGAACATGTGCTTTGATGCACCGGCTGTTTAAAGTTTGTATAACATTAACATACATTGACATGGTGGTCCTGCATCTGCACAAAGTCTGATAAGGGCCTGTATATCATATAGCTGAACCTCCTCAAATAATCATAGGAAGATATGAGCATAGTAGCTTTTGTTTTGTGGAGGTAAAGCATTTATAATTTTGTGTTTAAATGGTTCAAAATTTACATATTGGCACTGCAATTGTTTGAGCTTAAGTTAAGTGAGCTTAATTCTGTACAGTAAATGCAGAGTATGAGAAATGAACATTGGCTTGATTCATTATTCAAGTCAAGTTGAGCGTTATTGCCATTCCTCTACATGTATGGACATATAGTGGAACAAAATGTTGGGTCTAGCAGGACCACGGTGCTACATAAATAAACATAACCATAAATATGAACTCAACACTGGACGTAAGAGCCCTTTTAAACATATACATGACAAACATTTTGAAGCTGCTTTGACACAATCTACATTGTAAAAGCGCTATACAAATAAAGATGAATTGAATTGAATTGAATTGAGTAGTAATCTACCTATACTGACCATTAAATATACTATTAATATTTAACTATATGCATAACTTAAGACAGACTACACGATTACATTTACATAAGACAGAGCAATACTGTGCAAGATATTGTACAAAAGATGTATTTTAAAGTGGAAGAAAACAACATGTGACATTGCATTCACAAGTGAACATTGTTTTGCTTATTGAGTCCTTAAAAGATGGAGTTTAGGCAAAGTGTCCGGTGCATATGGAGAGAAGAGTGCTTCTACAGGTGGTTTTTGAAGCCCACTCACCTGTGTGAAGCACATTTCAAAAATACACCGTTTTCCCTTCTAGTTGCAACCCAGTACTGGGAAAAATCCCTTCACACTCATTTACACACGTACACTACGAACTATTTACCTTTCCCCAATTCACCGACCACATGTCTTTGGACTTGTAGGGGGAAACTGAAGCACCCTGAGGAAACCCACGTGACACAGTGAGAACATACAAACTCTACGCAGAAATTCCAACTGACCCAGCCGAGGCTCGAACCAGCGACCTTTTTGCTGTGAGGCGATCGTGCTGCCGTGACACACTATAATTTAATTTTACATTTAAAAAACACCCTGTCAAGAAGGGTCTGACTGCATGCTTTTTAATGTGTACACCTAACCACGCCTCTAACCCTACCCCTCACAGTGACGGCTTACTTTACTGAGTGCATGTGTCTGAGACTGCATGTGCAATTCTGCAGCCAGATACTACTGACCCTACCAATATTTAAAATTTGGACTGCAATATCTAGTTCAACCACACGGTCAATCCGACATACAACAGCTTTAAAAAAAGTTACACATTTCATGTTTGGGGCGACACGTGGCTCAGTGGTTAGCATTGTCGCATAACAGCAAGAAGGTTGCTGGTTCAAGTCCCGGCTAGGTCACTTGTCATTTCATTGAAGAGTTTGCATGTTCTCCCCGTGTTGGTGAAGGTTTCCTTCAAGTGTTCCGGTTACCCCCAGTCCAAAGACATGCACTTTAGGTTAATTGAATAAACTAAATCGGCTATTTGTGAGTGTGTGTATGGGTGGATCACAGTGTATGGGTGGAGGAAGGGCATCCGCTGTATGAAACATATGCTGGATTAGTTGGTGGTTCATTCCGCTGTGGTGACCCCTGAATAATAAAGGGACTAAGCCGAAGGAAAATTAATAACTGACATATATTTGAGGCTGAATTTTGTTAAATATCTGGCCCACACAATCAGCTTTTGCTTGGTCCACATGCCGCAATGAATTACGGTACATGACTGGGACAAGTCTGGCTTCTAGACAAGGGCCAAACACGGACCGTATCTGGGCCAAGACTCAGCCAAGTTAATAACCCATAACTAGGCCATTTATGTTGGTGTGTCACTTCTGTATTTGTAAAAAAAATAACAATTATTAACATCTGGGCCAAATATTACATTCTACATCTGGCCCAAATATTGTGTGCCGCCTTAAAGACAGTGCCACCTCTGCCAAACCAGGGTCATGTTAGGTCCACATGCTGTATGCCAGAGCCAGATGAATGCCTGCTGTGTCAAATTTATGCCAAATCTGGGCCAGAATTGTTTGCTACCTGGGATGTTTATGTAAAGAGCGGCATGGTGGCTTAGTGGTTAGTACTGTCGCCTCATAGCAAGAAGGTTCGAGTCCCAACTGGGCCAGTTGGCATTTCTGTGTGAAGTTTGCATGTTCTCCTCGTGTTCCTCGAGTTTTCTCCGGGTGCTCCGGTTTCCCCCACAGTCCAAAGACATGCAGTATAAGCGAATTGGGGGAACAAAACTGGCCGTAGTGTATGAGTGTATGCGTGTGTGTGAATGCGGGAGTGTATGGGTGTTTAACAGTACTGACTTGCGGCTGGAAAAAAACAGATGCTGGAATAATTGGTGGCTCATTCCGCTGGGGCAACCCCTGATAAATAAGGGACTGGGCCAAAAGAAATTGAATGAATGAATGTATATGTATGCCTATTGATCAACTTATGCAGCATGAAAAATGTTTTTTTTTTTTTTTATCTGAAGGTGAAAGTTCATGCAATTAAAAATGCATTTAATGTTTTCAGATTTGTTTTAGTTTATGTTGTTTGGTGCTGCTGCTCATTCATAACATAGTTAAGCTTTTAATAAAATGATTCCTAAGTATGAAGGAAAGTGAATCCTTCAAGTTTTTTCGTCGTCACTGTCGCCACTGGCTTGCGTGGTTCGGGACTTGTAGGGCTGCACATCGATGGATTACTCTTTAGTGTTTGAACTCTCAGCAGTGAATATTAAATCACACTGAACTGAACTAAACTGAACTTCAACACTGAAAACTGGACTGACACTGTTTCAATTTACTATAACCATCTATGTGAAGCTGCTTTGACCCAATCCACATTGTAAAAGCGCTATAGACAAAAAGATGAATTGACTTGAAATGAATTTAAAATATTGAATGCATTGTCATTATTATAATCACAATATGTTATACTATAGAAGTGGCAATAACAGGCTCAGTATCAGTTTTCACAGTGTCAGTATCAGTCTATTAAATTGACCTCTGACACCCTCTTCACCCTGTTGTGGTAATTTGAGGTACAGTCATAGTTGGAGAACAGACTGTACTTTGCTAATCGGCCCTGACGGAGAACATTTAAACTGGTCTCAGATTGACCTCATCGCCTCCCGAACGCCTGGCTCGGCTGTAATGAGGATGCATTTGTTTGTAATTTGGTTAAGCTCCCTCCCACTTCCGCTTGACATTTCAGCTGCTTCAGTAATGGCTTTGGGCAGATCACAGGAGACAAGATGAAGAGGCTTGGGAGAAGAACAAATACGCTTCAAAACAATAAACTGAGAGTCAATGAATGCCTGACAGTATAGCAGCTGCTAGGAGAATGTACATTTTAGATTTTTAAGCTCAAATATTTTGAAGATTATGCGTTATTTAACTTACAGTACCAGTAGGCTCAATAGGTTACATGTGGCTTAGTTAGTGTAGTGATCAAGCTGCTTGCACAAATTTTAAAAAACAAAACAAGGTTAGTTTAATTTAATACTAAACAACAGTTTTATGATTTATATGTTTCTAATAACAAGTGTTACAGAAATTCAATTTATTACATTGTCAATGTCTCTATAGTGTTAAACAATACAAAAATAAATATTTTTTTGTTTTGAAAATAATACACTGAAATAATTATTCAAAGATGATTCCTTGGGAGGTAAGTGGTAGTATACTATTTATTTGGGCTGAATTTAAACAAACAAATTGAGTTGAACATCATTAAATTAAAAAATCCAAAATCAAACAAAAAGTGCCTCAGGGGTAGTTAATGTGTAAGTGCTCTTTGGGTAAGAGATACATAAAGATAAACTGCAAAATTATAAGTCCAAGGCACTGGAAAAAAGTAAAAAAAATAAAAATATTTAAAAGCCATTTTTAACATGGCTACTCCATAAAAATGCACCAATGCATTTGAGCAAACACGTGCCTTCATCAGGGTAAAATGATAAAGACAAGTGACCCTGATGGAGGCAAGTGTTTGCTGAAACGTTGGTGCAGTTGTATGGAATAGCCATGTTAATAAAGGCTTTTAAAATATATATTTTTTTACTTTTTTTGAGTGCCTTGGACTTGTACTTTTGCTGTTTATTACTGAATTTAATTTGTTTGTTTAAATTCGACCCATAAATAGTTTGCAACAATTTAGCAGTAATCATTTTTCAGTGTGTGAGCTAATTTTACTCATTCATTCATTCATTCATTCATTTTCTTGTCGTCTTAGTCCCTTTATTAAACAGGGGTCGCCACAGCGGAATGATCCGCCAACTTATTCAGCATTTGTTTTACGCAGCGGATGCCCTTCCAGCCGCAACCCATCTCTGGGAAACATCCATACATTCTCATTCACACACATACACTACAGACAATTTAGCTTACCCAATTCACCTGTACCGCATGTCTTTGGACTTGTGGGGGAAACCGGAGCACCCGGAGGAAACCCACGCAACCACAGGGAGAACATGCAAACTCCACACAGAAATGCCAACTGACCCAACCGAGGCTCGAACCAGCGACCTTCTTGCTGTAAGACGAACGTGTTACTCACTACTCCACCGTGGCGCCCTGTAATTTTACTTATCTACATACTTACTCGCCTTACTCGCCATTTATATCGAAGTTGATATTTAGCTGCACCATATTGGTGTTTCGTAGCATTTTTTTTTTTTTTTGTCCAACGCTCAACCCTCAACCTGGAGGACCAGGACATACACACATACACTATGGACAATTTAGCTTACCCACCTACAGCACGACTTTGGACTTCGGAGCACCCAGAGAAAACCCACGCCAACACAGGGAGAACATGAAAACTGCCAAAATGCCAACTGACCCAGCCGGGGCTCAAACTAGCGACCTTCTTGCTATGAGGTGACAGCGCTAACCACTGCGCCACCGTGTCGCCTCGTGAACTAATTATTTATTCATTCTTTCATTTTCTTTTCAGCTTAGTCCCTTTATTAATCCAGGGTCGCCACAGCGGAATAAACCGCCAACTTATCCAGCATCACTTTTATGCAGCGGATGCCCTTACAGCTCCAACCCATGTCTGGGAAACATCCACGCATTCTCATTCACACTCATACACTACGAACAATTTAGCTTACCCAATTCACCTGTACTGCATATCTTTGGACTGTGGTGGAAACCGGAGCACCTGGATGAAGCCCACACGAACACGGGGAGAACATGCAAACTTCACACAGAAATGCCAACTCACCCAGCCGAGGCTCGACCCAGCGACCTTCTTGCTGTGAGGCGACAGCACTACCTACTGCGCCACCATGTCACCCTGAACTAATTATATTTAAGCTAAATTTTACAAAAGTTTTACAAAACATTACAGTTTTACAAATCAATACAGTGTTGTCAAGTATGAATTTTTACCCTAAATATTGCAGATACTGTTGAGATTATGAGCTGATTAATCACATACAAAGATTATTTTAATGATTTCTTTTTTACTTTTGAACTAATTTTCCTTTTTTGTATTTTTTAACTTTATATTTAATTAATAAAAAGAAGTATGAAAGTAATTTATATAACATATTTTGTAGTAAAAACTAGTACTCACACTCTAACAACTAGCCTGGGTTAAAGATCTGACAAAAAAAATGTTTGGGAGTGTATACAATGAAATAAAATACTTTCAAAAACATAAAATAAAACATTTTACCCCTATATGATTTCTAACATTTCTCCTTAAACAGTTCCTTTTTGTGGTTTTACTGTACACATAGGTGGCGCTGTGACTTCAGAGTTTTATTTTGGGCTATAGCATATCACATCCCATTAAGAAAAAACATTGCGTAATTGTTTGACTGTCAATCGGTGTGAACATGTTGGCCGTTGTGTTGGAGGGGGAATAAATGAGAGAAACCCAGACCTCCTGCCTCCCGGTTCATGTTCACTTCATCATTCTGACTTTATAAGACACTAATGCTTACTTTACACAGGCATCCAGGAGTCTGGCTTTGGGCATGCTGCTGAAAACGCTGATGTACAGCTCGCTTGTGCTGTAATTTAATTTTAGTAGCAGTTTATGGCTCAGTCAGAGAGGAGTTCATGCTGTAATGATGTTTCTTTCTTTTAATGCTCCTGTGCCATTCACAAACTATGGTTATATAATATGCAGCTATGGAAAAAAATGAAGAGATCCTGCATGTGAATATTCTCAGTTTCTCTAGATTTATTAGGAATGGGTTTGAGTAAACTGCTATTTTTTGCTTAGTTTGCTAAATGTATAATGACATTTCTTCTAAAATTTACAATGGAAATATTGTGATTAGGAGTTTTTTTTAAATGATTTGCTAAGAATAACAAATGTTTTTATTTCTTGTGGTTGCAAGTAAGGGTTATTAAAACAAATAGTTTTATTGTGTTGTCTAAAAATGAATAAAAATGTATTTTATATTATAGTACTTTAATAGTACTAAGTACTAAATTTGTTCTTTTATGCAAATAATGACAAGATATTTCTATCAAATTTGTAATATATTTGATTGGTAGTTTCAGTATAGAATGCATTTTTCTATATTTTCAAGAATTTTCAAGTGGTCTTTAAATTTTTTGAGTTAAATATATATTTTTTTGTTTTATTCCATAAATGTCATATACAGTATTTATAAAGTATGTAATATATGTACCAAGTTTTTTCCCCCAAAGACAATTGGTCAGAATAACAAATGTTTTTATTTTATTTTTTTTTAATTTTTTACTTAAAAATAAGTATTATTCGACCAAAAGAAAAAATAAGAAAATCAGTTTTATCTACAACATGGCACACCTTTTGTTTATGCACATTAGAAACACTCTAAATGACAACATTTTATCTTAAATTTGGATGAAATGTCATCAGTAGTTTATTTATTTATTTATTTATTTTGGTTTAGTCCCTTTATTAATCAGGGGTTGCCACAGTGGAATGAACCACCAGCTTATCCAGCATATGTTTTATACAGCGGATGCTCTTCCAGCTGCACCCATCTTTGGGAATCACTCATACACTCTCATTCACACACAGACACTAAGGACAATTTAGCTTCCCCAATTTACCTATAGCACATGTCTTTGGACTTGTGGGTGCGCCACTATGCCGCCCATCAGTAGTTTACATGATATAAAACCAAAATGATGTTCCACTCAAATAAAATGTGAATTCAGAGAATCTATGAATTTTCAAGTTTCTTAATTTTTTCCATAAGATTCTAGTCAGTCTTTCACAGAAACCTGACAGAAAAGCCAAATTGGTTTCCAGTTTCCCAAAGCACCTGTTCATGCTTAGACATCAACACATGATTTCTTCTATTCTGCTCTGTCTCTTTTTAGAAAATGATTTGGTCAGAATAACAAATGAAGAGTTCAGGTGCAAAAAACATATCAGTGCTGTCTGATATGTTATTCTAAAATGAGCATTTTTCTCAGGATCCTATGTTTTTGTTCTGTTATTTCACTTTAAAGGCAATGCAAAAAACATATTTTTTGCCATAAAAGTGGATTTACTGAACATACACACAGGAGCTAGAGAAAAATGTCAATTTTGGGAGAAAATTTCAGATGGCATTTAGAGGTTTTTGCATCTGAACTCTTCAAATGTGCATTTTTTCTAAATGACAGCATTTTATTTTAAATTTGGACGAAATATCATCAGTTGTTTACATGATACAAAACCAAAATGATTTTCTAGTGAAATAAAACGTGAATCCAGAGAAACTAGGAATTTTTAAGTAGTTTCTTAATTTTTTCCATAAGATTCCAGTCGGTCTTACAGTGATAACTGGCAGAAAAAGCCAAATTGGCCCCCTTTCCAGTATCCCAAAGCACCTGCATGCTTAGACATTAACGCATTCTTCTATGTATTCTGCTCTGTCTCGTTTTAGAAAATGATTGTGCAGAAAACATTTGTTATTCTGTCCAATTGAAAAAATACTTTGGAAGAAATATCACCAGTAGTTTAAATGATATAAAACAAAAATGTTGTTTTACTCAAATAAAACGTGAATCCAGAGAAACTAGGAACTTTTAAGTGGTGTCTTCAGTTTTTTCCATAAGATTATATTCGTTCTTACAAATAGAAACCTGACAGAAAAAGCCAAATTGGCCCCTTTTCCAGTTTCCCAAAGCACCTGTTCATGCTTAGACATTAACGCATGATTTCTTCTTTTCTGCTCTCTTTCAGTTTGTAGCTCAGCCAAACTGCCAGCAGCTGTTGGCGTCTCGCTGGTATGATGAATTTCCAGGCTGGAGGAGACGTCACTGGGCTGGCAAGCTGATCACCTGCGTCTTCATCGGCCTCATGTTCCCTCTGCTCTCCCTCTGTTACCTGGTGGCCCCCAAGAGTCGATATGGCCTGTTCATCCGCAAGCCCTTCATCAAGTTCATTTGCCACACTGCTTCATATCTGACCTTCCTCTTCCTCCTGCTTCTGGCCTCTCAGCATATAGTCTCCAATAATCCTGATCGCCAAGGTCCAAAGCCTACCACAGTGGAGTGGATGATCTTACCCTGGGTTCTGGGTAAGGGTTTGTGAGATTTATGGTCTATGATATTAACATAATTTTTGTTTTAAGGATATGACCTGACATTATTGAGAATTTCAGACAGTTTGCAAAAAACGATGTGTCTTCAGAGTGCAAAAGCATTGACTGATGACAATTATTATGCTGGGTTTGATGCAAATGCATAAATAGATGCAAATTTCCAACAGGTGGAATAAAAGAAGCAAAATGTTTGCCTCAAATGCATGGTACTCACAGCAATCACATATTTTGCACATTCACAAAATAAACTGTGGAGAAAAACATCCCACGAGTAATCTAGAGCTAGTGATGTAATGCATGAGTGAACCCAAAATTAGAAAGCAATGGTGTGTATGCACACGGACTTTGCATTTCAGCCAATCACCCGCATCACTTCCAGTCAACTGCCTTTCCATTATAAAACTGCCATGTTTAAGGTCTGATTTCTTTAAAAATCAGTGAAATGCACTGATTGATAGATATGAGATATAGAGTGGGTCTCAGACCATTCAAGAAGCACTGCATTAAATTACATTTTCCCCTGCCATGTCTTTAAAATATAACAGTTTATTTTACCCCTGAATTTTCAATGGAGTTTCTGCGCTCTCATTCACACACATACACTACGGACAGTCTAGCTTACCCAATTGACCTGTACCGCATGTCTGTGGACTTCTGGGAGAAACCAGAGCAAACCCACGTGATCTTAGGGAGAACATGCAAACTCCACACATAAATGCTAACTGACCCAGCTGAGGCTCGAACCAGCGACCTTCTTGCTGTGAGGCGATTTTGCTACCCACTGTGCCTTTGCGCTCAACCTGTGGTCTGGGTGAGTCCTAATGCCCCAGTAAAGTGAAGGGGACACTATACTGTTAGTGGCTGCCGTCTTTCGGATGAGACGTTAAACCGAGGGTTTTGACTCTCAGTGGCCTTTAAAAATCCCATGGCACTTCTCGTAAGGAGTAGGGGTGTAACCCTGGTGTCCTGGCCAAATTCCCACTTAACCGTTAAAAATCATGGCCTCTCAATCATCCCTATCCACCGAACTGGCTCAATCACTGTCTCTCCACTTTACCAATAGCTGGCGCCATTCTCCTGTGGCTGCCGTCGCATCATCCAAGTGGATGCTGCACACTGGTGGTGGTGTGGAGAGACCCTCCTCATGATTGTGAAGCCCTTTGGGTGAATGGCCATACACGATTAATGTGCTATATAAATACACACATTACATTACATTTATTCAAACTCTCTGCACAAAATCATAATCCACAAAAAAAAAACTGTATTCAGTCATTTTGAAAGTGTTTGTTTTGCTTGATTTTTAAAAATATATTTATTTATTTGTGTGTGTATGTGTGTGTGTATGTACATGTTTTGGTGACATGTCATGACAAAAATCTGTACAATGACACAGGTATTACAAAAAGGAGGTGAAATATGAGGACATTGGTGACATCCTCATTTCTCAAAAAGCCTATAAATCCCACAGAATGAGTTTAATCGGAGAGTAAAGCTGCACAGTCTCCTGTGATGGTTGGGTTTAGGGGTGGGGTGGGGTGAGGGCAATATAATATACAGTTTAGACAGTATAAAATGAATGGAAACCTATGTAATGTACCCACTTTTCACAAAAACAAACGTGTGTGTGTGTGGTCAATTTAGTTTGTTCTTCCTGAAAAACAGCTCTAATTTATATTTTGAAAGTGTTTGGATTGTAATTACATACTAAATTCTCTGAGCATAATTTCCACGGTTCATCTTGGACCAGAGACACATGAAAGCCTTTGAACATGAACCAACAAAATCCTTTGGCCGCTGTTGCAGGATTCATATGGACGGAGATCAAGCAGATGTGGGATGGTGGATTTCAGGATTACATCCATGACTGGTGGAATCTTATGGACTTTGTGATGAATTCCTTGTATCTTGCAACCATTTCACTGAAGATTGTGGCATATGTAAAGGTAAGCTGCATTACAGCAATGACTGCTGTTCATTGGATTAAAAGTGATTAACTTCTCACTTTTTCTTTTCTAACAGTACAGTGGTTGCAAACCCAGGGACACCTGGGAAATGTGGCATCCCACACTGGTGGCTGAGGCGGTGTTCGCCATCGCCAACATCTTCAGCTCCCTGCGTCTCATTTCGCTCTTCACAGCCAACTCTCACCTGGGTCCACTGCAGATTTCATTAGGACGAATGCTGTTGGATATCCTAAAGTTCCTGTTCATCTACTGCCTGGTGCTGCTTGCCTTTGCAAATGGACTCAATCAGCTTTACTTCTACTATGAGAACAGTGAAGGCATGACCTGCAAAGGCATCCGTTGTGAACGCCAAAACAACGCTTTTTCAACGTAAGTCTTAAGGGGATATTTCACCCCAGAAAGGAAAGTATGCTCTGTATTTACTCACCCTCAAGTAGTTCCAAATAAGAAAATTTGAAGAAACTGATAGCCTTTGACTTCCATATTAAGAAAAGTATATGCTATATATATATGAATATATATATATATATATATATATATATATATATATATATATATATATAAATATGCAACTCAATGGATACCAGTTATCAACATTTTTCAGTGTATCTTCTTAAGTTCTTAAGGCTGAGTAAATTATGACATTTTTCAGTTTTGCGTAAACTATCCCTTTAACTGGTAAAGTGGTATTGTTGATAACATATCAAAGCATACCTGTCAACGCTCCCGTGTTTCCCAGCATTCTGTCCTGTATTTTACAGTTCTATCCCGCTATCATCCTGTAAAGGCATTTTCCTGTATTTCTCCCATATTTTCAATCCGTCTCTAAAGGGTGACATTAAAGAGCCGATTCTCCCTATACGCAACCCATACCACCATACCGAAAAGGCTTATAAATAAATAAATATAAAAACGGAGGGATTCCTTTCCATTACAGGCACCGTTGCCCCTCCTGTACAATCCTCAAAACAGTCAGTTCATGTAACAATGCGTGACTGTCAGCTGATGCGTCCCATAGGAATAAATAGATGCTTTTCCTAAACTAATTCTGTACACGCGATTTGAAGCGGAGCGAAAGTCTGGGTTTCGGGTGCGTGTTTGAACAGACATATACACATAATTAACAATAATAATAATGATAATAATAATAATATCTAAAGATGTCGGTTTTGGTAGGTTTTCTTTCAAACACAACTAATTTAGTTTTAAATGAGCTTTCATTATAATGTTAGATGTGTGCATTTTTAAAGTGACACCTCTGTTATTTATGTAATAGACAAAAAATGTGGGTGGGGGGTGGCATATCCCTTATTTTCACATCCCAATGTTGACAGGTATGTGTCATATACTGTAGGTAATGAGATACTGTATGATGTATTCATTAATATTTTATGCAGTATTCAATTCAATTCAATTCACCTTTATTTGTATAGCGCTTTTACAATGTGGATTGTGTCAAAGCAGCTTCACATAGAAGGTTATAGTAAATTGAAAATGTCAGTTTAGTTATTAGCTAGTAAATTATTAGCTAGTATATAGCTGAGTTCAGTTCAGTTCAGTGTTGTTTAATATTCACTACTTAGAGTCCAAACACTGAAGAGTAATCCATCGGTGCGCAGCTCTAGCTGCAGTCTAGTCGCTGGAGGCTGGAGAACTCGAGGCTCGTCTGTCCTTGGAGGGTCACGGGAATCCGTCTCTTGCTTGCTACTCCGCCAAGCAGCTGCTCAGGATACAGCCTGGTCCAGGGTTAAGGAGCCTTGGGATCGTCTCGTCACGGGTCTTGGATCGCATCCGTGGCGCTGCATAGTCTCTGGGGGCCTCGGGAAGAGTATCCCCAGTTGGAATAGAGAACAAAGAAAATAATTAGCGTAGCTGCAGTTCATAGTGTATATAAAGGGGATGCGTGGAGCACATTCGTGCATCATACAGCTAAGTGATGTATTGAGTGTATGCTTTACTAAAGAGATAGGTCTTTAATCTAGTTTTGAACTGTGAGAGTGAGTCTGAGCCCCGGACATTGTCAGGAAGGCTATTCCAGAGTTTAGGAGCCATAAATGAGAAGGCTCGACCCCCTTTATTTGATTTTGCTATTCTGGGTACTACTAGAAGCCCTGAGTTTTGAGATCTTAGAGAGCGGGTTGGATTGTAGCGAGACAGAAGGTTGGTTAGATAAACAGGAGCTAGATTATTTAATGCTTTATATGTAAGAAGTAATATTTTGAACTCAATACGAAACTTAACAGGCAGCCAGTGTAACGAGGATAAAATTGGGGTGATATGATCATATTTTCTAGACCTGGTAAGAACTCTGGCGGCTGCATTTTGTACTAGCTGAAGTTTGTTAATAGAGGAGGCTGGGCAACCAGCAGAGCAGAGCATTACAGTAATCCTACAGTATCTCAGTACCTATATGACATTTTATCACCAATATCTCTTTACCTTAATGAAAGGTAAAAAAAAATGTTGTAACTATGCATCCTAATTTTGATTGCCTTTTTTTGCAGGCTATTTGAGACCTTGCAGTCTTTGTTTTGGTCTATTTTTGGGTTGATTAGTCTGTACGTGACTAATGTCAAAGCTGACCACAAGTTCACTGAATTTGTGGGCGCCACTATGTTCGGCACCTATAACGTCATCTCCTTGGTGGTTCTCCTCAACATGCTCATTGCCATGATGAACAATTCCTATCAGCATATTGCTGTAAGTTCTTCAAACTGATGCACTTGTAGACTTTTATTTTTTTTAGTAACATCCTTTCTTGTAACTGTTGCATGTCACCTTAGAATTATAAGGTTCTATCTGACATTTTTTGTCAAAATTGAATTATTGACATATTCTTATTAATTGACACCTTATTTACATTATGGGATGTTTTTTTTTAGTTGTTTGCATTTTTTATTTAATAATACAAATGTTACACATGTACTGTTTGCTATGGAATGCAAAAACTTTGAAGCTCAATATCTTAAAATCATTCAGACCGCAGATAGAACCTTATAATTCCAAGGTGAAGATATACATATATATAAAGTCACACTGAAGCTAGATTGCATTCTTAAAAGCCTTATTTACTGGTTACCTATTAATAAATTTGAGAGTGTAAAAAAAACCGTTCACCTGCTATTGGCTAAAGTGAGCTAATGCGCACAATTTCAATGCCCTTTATCTTTGACTTTTTAAACCCCATTATATATAAAGGCTACTTAAAATTAGTATTAAAACTAGAATGGAATCAATAATTTGACCAAGAAATGAACTGAATCTATATTACAGGTTGTGAATAAATGATCTTAAATAATAGCCAGCCCTAAGAGTGTTACTGTCAAACAAGTATGGGTTCATTTGACAACAGAAGAATTTGTAAATGGAAGTTAAGAGACACAATTGGCACTAGATCATGTGATAATGACAATATGGTGAACATGAATCCATAACCAATACTTTCATGGCATTCACAGAAAAATGCAGAATGTTTAGTATATCTACCCAAATCTCCAAGCTTCGTGTTATATAAAAGTTACCATTTATGTGTGGAGTTTGTTCACGTGGGTTTCCTCCGGGTGCTTTGGTTTGCCCCAGAAGTCCAAAGACATGCACTGTAGGTGAGTTGAATGAACTAAATTGGCCGTAGTGTATGTGTGTGAATGAGTGTGTATGGGTGTTTCCCAGTGATGGGTTGCATCTGCTGCGTAAAACATATGCTGGATAAGTTGGCGGTTCATTCCGCTGTGGCAACCCCAGATTAATAATGGGACTAAGCCGAAAAGAAAATTAATTAATGAAAGCCTTTTATTAAGGAGGACTTAAATAGTTTAAATAGACAAAAAAAGTTTTGGTAAAATGGCACCCTCCCATATGTGGCACCCCTGCTTGTAAGTCACTTGGTATGGAAAATATGTCAAAAACCTACTGCACACTGAAGTAAAGGATTTATTGGATTTACTAAATATTTTAAAGGTAAGTGATTGCAAACAATTTATGGCTGAATTTTGTTCAAATTTGTTTTAGCCCATATAAATTGTTTGCAACTACTTACCTTAAGAAAAAATCACTTTCATCTCAGTAATGACGATGTGTGTTCTGGCTTTTTCTGAAGGATCATGCTGATATTGAGTGGAAATTTGCCAGAACTAAATTATGGATGAGTTATTTTGAAGAAGGAGGCACCCTGCCACCTCCATTCAACATTATCCCCAGTCCCAAATCCATATGTTACCTGATTACATGGATTAAAGTGCATGTGTTTAAGAGGAGGTCCAAGAGGACAGAGACGTTTGGGACATTAGGGGTGAGTGACTGCAGAAAAACTCTTTTATATTGTGTTTCTTCCATGTGTGTCTTAATATTAAATTAAGGTTTAAATGAATCACAAAATGACAATACAAAACAAGATTAATGTTATCTAACAGAGCAAATGGAACTTTTATTAGAACTAAATATCTGTTGTAATATGATGTTTATAAAATATTAATACTTATTGGATTAAAATGTCTTTCCTTTTAGAGAAGAGCTGCTGAAAATGTCAGACTAAACCACCAATATCAGGTAGCTTCATCTACATTTCGTTGTTCATTTAAAAATACATATTTATTATCAAATTTCTCCACTTATGTATTGCATTGCTATTTCCCTAAATAATGGGAATGCAGGAGGTCTTGAGAAACTTGGTAAAAAGATACGTGGCTGCTATGATTCGAGACGCCAAGACTGAGGAGGGACTCACTGAGGAGAATTTCAAAGTAAGCATTGATTTTTATTTTTATTTTATTTTCACAGTATGTTTAACAGAGCAAGAAATTTTCACAGTGTGTCTGATAATATTTTTTCTTCTGGAGGAAGTCTTTTTTTTTTGTCTACAAATGATCAAATCAACCTCAATCAGCAAATTTTCATAAATAATTTAATCTAAGTTTCATATTTTCCATTAGGAAAAAATGTAAATTACAAAAAGCTGCTCAGAGACACAAGTCAGTTTTAGGAAAATCCAGTGTCTTTTCTGAAGGTTCTTAAATGTTCAAAATTATAGTGAAAATGTATGAAGGTACACCAAAATAATGTAATTTACTAGACGTTTTGACAAAATCAATGCAAGATGGTCTAAGTTGCTAAAGAAATGACATTTTATGTCTCGCAAAAAGTATATACAGTTGAAGTCAGAGTTATTAGCCCCCCTTTGATTTTTTTTATTTAAAAAAAATATATATATATTATATTTCCCAAATGATGTTTAACAGAGCAAGGAATTTTTCACAGTATGTGTGATAATATTTTTTTCTTCTGGAGAAAGTCTTATTTGTTTTATTTTGGCTAGAATAAAAGCAGTTTTTAATTTTTTAAAGACCATTTTAAGGTCAAAATTAATAGCCCTTTTAATCTATTTTTCCTTCGATAGTCTAGAACAGTGGTTCTCAAACTGTGGTACTGTACGTGTACCAGTAGTGGTACGCAGGCTTACTTCTAGTGGTACGGGGAGGAATCGCGGAATTATTAAAGTTAAAAATTGAACACACTTTTAACCTTTTGATGCATACAATAACACAAATGTGATCAGTGATTTTAATAGGCTAAACCTTTTATTTTATTTTCAATTTTCTAATGTTTGTTATGTATTCTTTCAATGGAGGCTATTTTCCTCCCCATATTTGTAATGGTTTGGGGCGTATCCCATATTTTTATATCCCAATGTTGACAGGTATAGTTTAATCACTTGCTTTTCTGACACACAAAGCCTACTTTAATGCGTAGTAAGCAGATCTAATTTCTAATGTATTTGTTCAAACTATTTATAATGTTTAAAGTGGCTGATAAATAATAATAATACATATTCATAATAAAAAGAATTAATCCGCCACGTTTTTTAAACTGTGCAGTGCTGTAGCTGCTTAAGTACGCCTATATGCTACTGCATTTCAGTACTGGTCAATATGGTGGTACTTGAAGAGATATTTTTTTCTAAGGGTGGTACTTGGTGAAAAAAGTTTGAGGACCACTGGTCTAGAACAAACCATCATTATACAATGACTTGCCTAATTGCCCTAACCTGCCTAGTTAACCTGATTAACCTAGTTAAGCCCCTAAATGTCACTTTAAGCTGTATAGAAGTGTCTTGAAAAATATCTAGTCAAATATTATTTACTGTCATCGTGGCTAAGATAAAATAAATTAGTTATTAGAGAAGAGTTATTAAAACTACTGTATTATGTTTAGAAATGTGATGACAAAAAATCTTCTCTACGTTAAACAGAAATTGGGGAAAAAAATAAACAGGGGGGCTAAAAATTCAGGGGAGGGGGTAATAATTATGACTTCAACTGTATATATATATATATATATTATAAAGTGTCAATGCCTCATTTATAAAATCTTATTTCGCTAATGTTTAATCAGCATTTGTGATTGAATCTCTCGAATGAACCATTAATTCAAAAACACTTTTTTAAACAGTCAGATGTTGCCAATTGCTGGCATAGGAGGATTTATGTTATAATGCATGTCAAGATATTTCATGTTGATCTCTAACATAGGTGTTTTTAACCAGCCTTTTATTCTTCCTAAATTCCTGTGACACAAAACTGCAGATAATGTGTGGAAGCTCATCATTTGAAACTCGTAATTTTAACCAAAAATAAAATGTAAGTCTCAAATTATCCAGAAGGGAAGCTGTAGTACTGCAAATAAAGATAACTGTAACTTAATAATTGCTATTCAGTGCATTGGGATCTATTCAGTGCCAGATGATGGCTTAATGAACTATTATTTGAAAAATCTCAAATTTCACTTGTTATGCATATCAGCATCACAACTTGTTTTGCCTGCAGGAGTCACAATTGATCAGCATTTAATTTATTTTCAGATAGCAATAAGATTTGTAAGGAAAGGTGCAGTAATCATGGGCCCAATTCTAAATGGCACTCCAAGAAACAGAGTGTCCAATGCATCATTTTAGCTTTCAGAAATGTGCTCTCAAAAGCCTCCTTTTCGGCCACTTGGAACCCTAGATGTGTTTTTCTGCCGAGCATGCACTTATGCGAGCTCTGAGCAGACTTCTAAAGCAGCATTACATCAAAAAAGTGTGGACCTGCAACTTTTTAAGGTGCCACCTGGGATTAGACTTTGCTTATGTTTCGCTGGCTGCTGTTTTTCAATGCATACAACTGCAGTCTTACATTTCATACTGACACTTATTGGTTTGGATGAAGCACTACATCATAACTTTTTACGTCATTAAATCAACTGTAGAAATATCTGGCCTATAAAGCCTTTGATATATATATAAATATACATTATTATTTTTTTTTTATATTATTACCACCCCAAAACATGCAATTGCAGCTTATGGAAACAATTTCCTTAGTCTATTTGTCTCTTAATAGTGTTGAGCAGTAGCACCTCTAGTAATGGAGTGCAAGCGTAGGGTTCTGGAAGTAAAAATGCCCATTTGTTCACATAACTTCAAATATTTTTAAACTAGTTTGATAGCCAGATTTGTGCAGAAAATTCCACCAATCAGAAAGCCGTACTGAGCAGCATGCACCAAAATAGCCCTTTAGATCCCCCCACTCTAAAGAAGCATTGATATAAACTGTAGTATCCAGGGGTGCACATAACTGTTTTGGACTGTTTCTTAAAGAAGTGCCTAAAGATGTTATTTGGCTCTCAAACTGTTCATGGCACATCTATCTGCATGCTGTGGTATATATATATATAAAGCCATTTTGTGCAATGTTTTGAAATACACATCACATATACAGTGGTGTGAAAAAGTGTTTGCACCCCTTACTGATTTCTTATTTTTTGACAACGAGCAAAATGCAAAACTACATAGCCCTGTGTGAAAAAGTGTTTGCCCCTGAACCTAATAACTTGTTGGGCCATCCTTAGCAGCAACTACTGCGATCAAGAATTTTCGATAACTTGCGCAATAAAAAAGAAAAAGAAAAAAAAGAAATCAGTAAGGGGAAAACACTTTTTCACACTACTATACAGTATGTACATGTATATGACATCTATTTTATATCTTTAAATTCCATACACGAACTTGTATTTTAAATATGCAAGTTGCATATATTGCCATGTATTGTATGTTTACGTGGTAGGCTATCATGCATTCAGGTGATCTCAAGGTTGTTGCCGGTGTGCACAAGAGAAACCCTGATTGCCACCATCTGCTGTAACATTAATATGGGAACAACATCGTTGTAAACTCTAACATTGACAGAAACCAATTTTATTATACATTCTTCCTCAATGCCAAAATATGTTGTCCCACAATATTTGATTCACACTCAAACTAATTGATTCACAGGTAATGTAAACTACATCCCAAGCGTACACTGAAAAAAAAGCATCGTTCCACACAATTCATGTTGTCCCTACACAAATCGATTAAGTTAACGTAATACATTTAAGTGGATTGAAACTAAAACAAACAAGTTATACAAAAATTGTGTTGTTTCAGCTTATTTTAAATAAATTGTTTGAACAAGCAGTACAAATGAGTGTATCAGCACCACTGCTTACAAAACTGCTTACAAAACCAAGAACCACATTACACAGCACACTATTGAACTTGTTGGTAATAATAATCTTACCAATGATGCATGGTGAAACTCAAGATGTTGCTCTAACTTGGGTGCCAAGGTCCAAAAAAAAGCATCAAAAGCACTACTTTAGTACTACATTTCTAAGCATACAACTGCGACTTCATCTTTTTTTAAATTAAGATTTTTTTGTTTGTTTTTTGTCAATGGCATCGGTTCATGGAACTGTCATTCCAGTAGTTTGTGTGTCCATGTATGCGTGTTCATGAATACAAGGTAAAAAAAAAATGCTGGGTTCCAAATGTTCCAAACATTTCAGGACCTGCTGACTAGAAAGGTAGAAGGAAAGACTTTTAGTATTCACTTTATATTTTCATCTTCTCTATTCACCCGTGTGTATATATATATATATATATTTATCTATCTATCTATCTATCTATCTATCTATCTATCTATCTATCATCTATCTATCTATCTATCTATCTATCTATCTATCTATCTATCTATCTATCTATCTATCTATCTATTTTTCAATTGATTTATTATTCATTTATCTATCTGTGTCTTGATTCAGCTTTGATTCATCATACTTATTAGAAGGTCTTAGGAAACGGAGGGGAGGGATGATGAAGGGTGTAGAAGAGTTTAGGTTTGATTTAAGAGTTCTGCAGTTTTCTTGTTTTTGTTGCTGCTATATATTTGATGTCATCTCTTTGCTGATAAGACTAAATTGATATTTGTCATATACATTTATATGTTTGTATATTATCTGGAAAAAATGCAATAAAAATATCGAAATTAAAAATGCTGGATTACACACATGTCCTTAATGTTGTTCCAACACAAATCGATTAAGTTAACTTAATAATCGTTCATCTTTTTTTGTTTTTGTTTTTAAAATGTAAGTGGATCGAACATAAAACAACTAAGTTTCCCCCCCAAAAATGTTTCAACTTTTGAACATGTAGTTTGAACAAGCAGCAAAAGTATTTTTTTAGTGTATGTGTATTTCTCTTTAATTCTCTTTGTCTCTCTTGCATAAATCTAGCTCTGAGTGCACTTTTACATAAGCGTTTAAAATACTTCATTCTTATTATTTCAACAGGAGCTGAAGCAGGACATCTCAAGCTTCCGCTATGAAGTTATTGGAATGATGAAAGGCAACCGGAAAAGTACTCGTGCGAATAAGTCTGACACATCGGCCTCGGATGTTTCTCATCCCGAGGGTTCGCTTCATTATTCCTCAGCACTTAAACAGAACAGCAAACTGCATTTATATGATGTCACTACAGCGCTGCAGCAACAAAACTCGGAGGAGGCAAAGGCGTCTCTCGGCTGTCTGGCCAATGGATCGGCAGTAGTTCTTTCTGAACCCATACTCAAAGACAAAGCCAGGAGTGATTTCCCTAAAGATTTCACAGACTTTGGGCTATTCCCAAAGAAACAAAACCCAAATAAGATCTACTCACTTGCTGAAGAGGCAAAGGAATCAGATCCTGACATATTAGACTGGGGGAAAGAGGACAAACCTCTGGCAGGAAAAGTGGAACAGGACATAAATGAATCAAAGTGCCTGATGGAGGAAGACGAGGGAGTGTTGGAAGAGCAAGAGATCGAGCATATTGCATCTTCACATGAACATTAGACAAACAAACTTGCTTACTTTTGTAACCAAGGATTATATGAACCTCAAGTTTTGCTGACTGTACTTTGTCAGAGATGGAACATTATCCTCTCTTATGCACAGAGGTGAGGTTTTGTGAGAAGAATTTGTCTCAGGAAAAGATATTTGCTAGGTTGTTTTTGGACTCAAGAAACTTCCCAGCACAACTGATCCCAAGAGTGTCCATAAATCTGGAGAAGGGGAATGGAGGAAAGAGGAAAACACTACAGGATCTCTGACTGACCTGTTAAATGTTTTATTTGTAACAATATTAAGCATTCTTTTTAGGACTGATTATGCTACAGTTTCAAACTTTGACATCACAAGATTATTATTGCTAAATCAATTATTTATTATTAAAAAATTAAGTTTATTTCAAATTGTAGTAATAAATTACCATTTTACTTTTCCACTTTTGAACAAATGCATCCTTTGCTGCAAATCTTGCAGGAAACAGTAGTGTATAAATGAATAAAAATATAATTTAGCTCAAAATTAACTATATTTATAGTAGTTGCATATAACATTCTGCTGTTGCAGGCTGCTATGTGCACAACCTGACAAATGTCTTGTCATCGATCCCAATTGTAAGTAATAATACAAATGATAACTTGACTTCTAGTTGATCATTTGGAAAAGTGGCAGAAGGTATCCATCCCATTCATCACAAATACTGCAGAAGACCTATTGGAACCTGCATAGTTCTGTGAAGGAAAGTTTGGTGAAGGAAAAAATCATGGTTTGGGGTTACATTCAGTATGGGGCCGTGCGAGAGATCTGCAGAGTGGATGGCAACATCAACAGTCTGAGGTATTTCAAGACATTTCTGCTGCCCCATTACATTACAAACCACAGGAGAGGAAAATTCTTCAGCAGGATAGCGACCTTCTCATACTTTAGCCTTTACATCAGGATTGGCCAGCCCAGTCACCAGACATGAACATTATTGAGCATGTTTGGGGTAAGATGGAGGAGGCATTGAAGGTGAATCCAAAGAATCTTGATGAACTCTGGGAGTCCTGCAAGAATGCCTACTTTGCTATTCCAGATGATTTTCTTAATAAGTTATTTGAGTCATTGCAGAGATGTTTGGATGCAGTCGTCCGAGCTCATGGGAGTCATACACTTTTTTTTTTTTTACTGCACCAAGACTCCATACACTATACTGTACATTATTTCTGTTACTTTAAGTGACAAGACTTTTGCCTAAGCAAAATCAGACCTTGCTGTCCTAATTAAATAATTAAAAAACAAGGCATGATCATGTTTTATTTTGGTAAAATAAGCGTAATCTTGAGGCCTTCGCCTTTCACATACAGTAAGCCACTTCTGATACCAAATTATCAACAAGTCAGGTTATTATTTGCTTTTCCTAAAACGTGAATAGGCGACAAGGTTTTTGTCAGGTAGTGGATATAAATATGACTATGCAATTACATTATAACTCTTAATACAGATGCCTACATCTGGTTCCATCTGTTAAAACAGTTTTCTACACACTCTCCTCAATATTGTGGTTTTGGATAAATGTCTTACTGTTGAAATGTTAAGTAACAGATTTGTCTGACTTTCATGGACTAGACATTGAATCATATTTCAATATGGTTATTTGGAAAAAATAAAAGCTCGCTCTCCAGGTAACATGCTGCATTTCTTTCTGTTTCATGTTAAGCATTAATTGAAACACGCGTCTAATTTTCTCAATTATTCATTACATTTATTGTGTTTAGAAAAATTGGATATGTTTTATATTGTAGAGGAATTAAGTTTGTTTGTTTGTTGCTGTGCACGCATTGTTTTCTCTCTTCTTCCAATATGGTTGCACTTCACCAGCTGTTTAATACTGCAGCACTCGTAGAATCTCTCCCTCATAATCGCTACTTATTTGTCTTCTGTTGTCATGGCAACACACTGTGGCTGCTCTTGGTCTTTAATTAATTGACTTTGCAGCAGTCCTTTATCTGGGGGCCCACCATGCTGTTTCAATTAACAGTGAATAAATTGTCAGCAGATATTTCTGAGACCTTGTTGCAGTTGAAGTGTGTCGCTTCCTGTGATGCTCTCAGTGTCTTTTGAGGTAAATGTGGTAGCGACACCACAATGCTGTGAATCTTAAAGCATGTCAATTTAAGTCGTAAAGTAATATTTCAGGAGAAAAAGGGTTTCTGTGTAGTAACTTTATCAGGTAAAACATTTTTTGTTTGTTTTTTGTAAAAGTGAAATAAGCAAATCATAATAGGTTTTTTTTTTTAGTGGGGGTATTAATTGTCACATAATATCAAATGTGACTGTTGTATATAAAAAATCTCCCAAAAGGGAAATTTTAAAAAAAAGTATATTCATTTTAAAAGTCTCGTTCAAATTTTGAAACATTAAACTAGGATGCAAAGCAGTTTTGAGGCAAACCACACCAATATTGATTGACAGGCATGTATTATCATGTCTCAGTATCAACACGGTGGGTGTGATTTTGATATGTGTGATGTACGTATAGAATCTATGTTGATCCTGGAACGTCGTTTTTGTTCGAAAATTTTATCCATACCTATTCCTACCCCTAAACCCAACCATAACTGTAAATTATTCCCAAAATCAGAGGGGAATAATAGTTGGATAACAATTATGTAGAGATACATAACCATAAATGTAAGCCTAAACTTAGTATAAACTGAAAACGTATCCCTTAATTCTGATTGGCTGATTGGAATGTTGATCCAGAATCAACAGATGTTAATCTAGGAACATGTCCCACTTGGTAAAATCACACTAATCGTATTAGCACGTATTATCACAGAGACAGGATTTGTTCACAAGACAGGATTTGCAAAGAAACTGCGATTTAAAGATCTGTTCCAACTCTCTGTGATTCACCTGCACTTCAAGAAGCAGTAAGTGGTGCATTTTCTATTTTTTAAAGCGTTTTGAACTGTACTTATTAAGCCACACAATTCAGAACTCACCACAACTGCATAGTGTACACTTCTATAAACAAGGTTGCTTCGATAAAATAACATGAGTTCCAGTATGTGGACGTTAAATCTAATTCATTTTGTACAGTAACTTAGCTATAATGGATCTCTATACAGCAGAATAAATTTACCCAATTAATGTGCATCATATAACATTTGCTGTGAAGAGATGAGCAACAATGGGTGTTCTGTTTCATTGTGTTTGAGTTGCTGTCCAACAGGTGCAATTCCCTTTGGCGCAAAATTTACCATATTTAACAGGGTATAATAAATTAGCTGATGTGTATTTTGACATGAAACTTCACATTCTGGAAGCACAAAAGACTTATTTTACATCTTGTAAAAAGAGCAAAATGGGAGCCATTTAAGGTCAACAGCACGCATATTTCAATGGCATTGCTGAAATGGTCATTTCAGCAGACAGACTGCTGTTTGTTTACGGTTTATATTTTGTGCAATACCTGCAAATAGACATTTTAGACAGGATATATTGCAACATTCGTTAAATATGTTATGTGCTTGAATGAGCTCCTTTGTTAAAAGCTTATTTTCTAATTTGGCAGGATTTAAGCAGAAAAAAAATAACAACAAAAACCATTGATCCATAAAGTCTTACATGCATAATGACAGCATATAATGGTCTTTATTGGCTGCCTGACCATAAATAACATTTACTTTGAACCACAAACACTGTTGTTGTAGCCTATACCCAAAGCCTAGATGAGTTTGCTCTGCAAACCAATTGTAAGGGACCTCAAAACAAAAAATTGGAACCTTTAAGATGGCACAACTTGTCGCTTTATTATAGCCTGGCTACACTGTTTTCTTACTGTTCTTTTCTTTTGTGATCTTGTATCTGTTTACAGCAGAATCCCTGCAGCTTGAGGGGATTATGTTGATGTTCTGATATTTACTACCAGTGTCTCTCAGTTCGCCAGAAAAGCATGCAACCCTTACAGCAGGACTTGTCCAAAAGCCATAAAAGCACAGACGGAGAAGCAAGGGAAAAGATAAAGAGTGGGAAGAAAGTAAGGAAGCTATTTCCAGATGCGTTTTCATTTCTCTCTCATGTACTCACTTTTCCTTCAGGATTGCGTTTCTGTGAGATTTAAATGCTGAATAACAGTTTTGACAAGTCTTTTGTTGGCTGTGAGGTCAAGCAAAAGTTTTTCATTGCAGTTTGGTTGTAGTGAAGGAACAGTTTAATCACACTCAGGCCATCGAAGATGAACTGTAGGCTGTGACTTTTTTTGGAAAAACATTAAAGAATATTTTTAGCTGTTTTAGCTATTTTCAACTCTGCTTCATAAAAAGCAAGTTAACACCTTGAAAGTAAAAAACAAAACACAAAACAAATAAAAACACAATTGTGGCTCCTGCTGATACTTGAGAAAACAAACGGGTTTGAGCAAGACATTGAAGAATATTTGTAATATTCTGACCTTTAATTTACGACAATAGCCAACAATTACCCAGGCTTATTCTGAAAATGTTCCCCTACATACTTTCAGGAGAGCCCAAATACGGCACTTTTTTTTTGCAGTTTTTGTTTTTTGCGAGTGGCGTCTGCGGATAAAGTTTCTTGTAAATCCATCAGGGGCCGCTGTCGACTGATTGACCAATCAACTGACCCACCCTTCTCCTTCCTTAAACCCAACCGATAGTGTTTTCAAAAGCACCAATCGACCTGCACCCACTTCCCTAGACCCAACTGATAGTGTTTTCAAACCACCAGTTGACCCGCCCACACACTTCCCTAAACCCAACTGATAGTGTTTTCAAACCACCAATTGTTTTTGTCTTACCTGCTTTCTGAAACCGTTCTTCTCAAACTCATTGTTGCTGTCAACTCCTCTTTGCATCTCAAGTCTGCCAATGTACGTGGTGAGCACTGGACAAACTGTATCAACAGAAGAGCTGCCCATACAGAGTTAAGCGGTCAGCTGAAAAAAACGTGAAAACGATGTCATACCACCCCGTATTCATTTTAAAGACGAAATGCAGCCATACGTAGCTCTGGCTGCATAATTCTTGCTCTCCAGAAATGTATTCTGGGGGTACATTTTCACAATGAGCCTGTGTTGCTAACAATCCTGAGCATCCCGTGAGAGAGAGAGAGAGAGAGAATGCCAGGGAAAATATAAATTACAAAGTAGAATTTTAAAGGTATCTCAAAAAATGAGAATACAGCCAAATGTATACTATAGAACAGTGGTTCTCAAACTTTTTTCACCAAGTACCACCCCGGAAAAAAATTGTCTCTCCAAGTACCACCATAATGACCAGTATTGAAATACAGTAGCGTAGTAGGCCTAATTAAGCAGCACTGCACAGTTCAAAAAGGAGACAAATAATTCCTATTATTAAGAATATGTATTATTGTCAGCCACTTAATAAATAGCAATATAAATATATAACAATATAAATAGTTTGAACATTAACTGTAGCCTAATTGCAGACAAAAGAAAAAAACTTAACCGTTTAAATTAAAATGTGCTTTTGAATGGTGATGTTTTTAAAAAGTACAAAGAAAACTGCTGTACATGTAAAGTATTAATGTATAGTAGCCTATTCATCAAAATCTGGAAATGTTGCTGGGACCTGAAGAAAATAGGCTATATGTCATGTATGTATATATTCACATTTTTTATACATTTTGAGATATACAGTATATTGCATGTACATATTGACATATTTGTATATCTTTGAAATCTAAACATTATTTTGTATTTTGATATGATTTGGAATTACATATTTAAATTAGAAATGAGATCTGCTTACTGCTCGTCATTTACAGTAGGCCTGTGTGTGTCAAAAAAGCTGGTGATTAAATGCATAAATTCCATAGTCTGTTGATATTTTTGATTCTGATTGGCTGGAGGATGTGCACTATTTTCATTGAACCACACAGGTAGTTCCAGTCAGTTTTGATCACAGTTTGAAATAAGTGCGCTTTTCCCAAACATTTATAGTTACCATAGCAACTAGCATGTGCTGCACAGGAAACCGATGAGGACTGTTAATGGCGGACGGGAAATCCGAAAAATTATAAAAAAAAATACTCATCAATTATGCCACAAAATCAAGTTTCAAGAGTTTTCAAGCGAGTATATAGTTTTTTAAGGTCAAATTGGCAGTTTATAAGGATATCGCGTTTATAAAAATGATGGAAGCTCCAGGCGGTCAGCAGCAGCTTTGCGAACCACTGCTATAGAACAAAAATGCAATGTAAGCGTGTTGTCGATTTTAAAGCATTACCATTGCTGAAGGTATTGTGTCCAAGTAGTATTTCAAATCTTTACATAAAAATAGAAAACAGGTCTTTTACAGACAAAAAAATAAAAATCAGTTGTGTGTCCTGTACATTTCGACAGACTGAAGCGTGAGCATGGCATACATAATAACTTATGGAATAAGTAGGCTTATATATATATATCTGCAAATGATGTTTTTTAGACCAGTCAATTCATAAATTATATGGTATCAAATTGTAGAATGATTACGTTTTTACTCTTTTTGATCAAATAAGATTGTTTACTAAATTTAGACTATGCTTTAATAATGAATTACAGTCCTGGCAGTTTAATATTGAATTACTCGATTTTATTTTTGCTGTAAACGTTCCAGTATTTGAATTGAATTGTATGCATCGTCAAGGACAATTTCGACTGAATTTTCGCGGGGAAAATGGCGTGAGGACCATTGACTGTAAAAGGGTGAGGACCAAATAAGAAGCAATTTTTCATTCTTGGATGACTTAAATATTATCAGTGGCAGATGAAGTGAGTGTTTGGAAAAACGTGTTTTGGTTTATCTTCACTTTACATGTATGCATAACTAACTCTTATGCAACACTAGTACGCTAAAGTAAATGCGAAAACATTTTCATTTTATGTCGTTGTTGCAAGGTCGCAGGCTTCCACAAGATGGAGCCACCCATCTAAAAAGTTCCGAAGGTTGTAATAGATACAGCCATCTTTTCAAAGTTATGTGTGCATCTGGCCACAAGAGTGAGCCAAGCAGAGACATGAATCTGGAAGAAACCACTGCATGAGATGCTTCAGGGCTTGAGTAGTATTAATGTCAATATGTGGATATTTGGATTGAAACGATGGTGTTATGTAAATCTGATTTATGCTGTATTCCTGCAGTCTTCGCTTAGTAAAATGATGTTCTTCTTGCTTTACTGAAACTGAAACACTCTTAAGTTTATCAACAGACTTCTAAAAAATACTTTAATGTCTTATATACAGTTATATCTCTGACTGAAAAGCATGAAGTTGAATAGTCTGAGACTGCAATCGTTATTTGTCATATATAAGCCTACCTGGTAATAAGCCAAAATAATAATTTGACCATTTTGTAACAAAGAAAACGTACATAGATTACACATTTTGCAGATTTTCTCAAACGTTATGCATGGTTTTACATGGTCACACGTGAGACATTCTGAATTTTAACTGTTTACTCAAGCTGATAATATAATTTGTAATGAATAATGTCCTGTTAAATGAGAGAATTGTAAATTAGATGCATTTCTGATTTCTGGACACTTCGTCAGTTATGAAATCGTTGTGTAACTGCATGCATATGTTGCATATTTTTGCATATTTTCTTCTGCTATATTAAAATATCACCAGTGAGGATTAGCACTTATTAAATTTGAGAGTAACACTGAATAAAAAAAAGCGAATCAAATGTGAACATTCCACACCCATCCTAATATAGACCAAAATCACTACCCATGTATATCATTATTCTTCTGGTACAACATTTCTTCCTCACACCTCATCTGGTGGTTGGTTTTTAATCCTCTGCTCATTGTGTTTTGCTTATTCAGTGTTAGGAGGTGAGATCATAGAGCCATACTGGTGAACAGGAGAGGCTGGTGCACTGACAGTCTGCCAGTGTCTTCAGAGCTGAGCTACATATAAAAGCCCTCTCCCCCTCAGCTCAAGCCCATTTCTTGCTCTGAGGTCTCACAGAGGAGAAAGCAGGGATGAAGCTCCTCTTTGCAGCTACTTTTGCACTCTTTGTGCTGTCTGCCTTTGACCAGGCAGATTCTTCAGCTTATGACAAGATAGTTGCACACAGCCGCATTCGTGCAAAGAAACAAGGGTAAGAGATATTTGTGTAATTTATTTATGATAAATCTGTTTTATTAGGATTTTGCATGTGTAGCTATTATTACTATTATAATGTTATTATAAAATGTCTTGTTTAAGCTAAAAAATACACTGTAAAAATATATCTTATCTGACCTTTCTGGTGTTATGAAATAAAGACATTGAGTAATATTTGTGATATAATTTAAATAAAATAATAATTAAGAGTGAAATTACTAATTTCAAATAAGAAAAAACAATGGTAAGATATATTTGTTTAATTTATTGATGTTAAATCTTTTTTATTTTGCATGTGTAATAATAATAATTATTATTATTCAATAAAATGTTATTATAAAATTTCTTTAATCTAAACTGTAAGACTGTAAAATTATATCTTATCTGACCTTTCTGGTGTAATGAAATCTAGTCATTCATGCTAGTTTGTCATACTGAATATTTGTGACCTGTAATTTTATTTTTTATGAATTAATTAATAGTGAAATTAGTCATTCATAAGTTCACTGTCAGGTTAAACATTTTGAGTGCTTTTTAAAGTATTTTTGTTTTATTATTATCCTCCCCAATGCCTAAACCTAATTTGTAACCTAAATAACTATTAATAAGCAGCAAATTATGAGTTTATTGAGGCAAAAGTCATAGTTAATGATTTGTTAATAGCAAGAATTGTAGCTTAAAATAAAACATAACCTTTTTAAATTTGTTTTTACTTAATTTATACGCTTGTTAAATTTTTCTTTAGAACAATGTCTGCATGTTTTTGGTGTGTATGGGGTGTGTGTGTGTGAGTGGAATGGGTGCTTTAAAGTACATTATCCTAATTTTATCCCAATTATATTAAAGCCAAAATATAATATCCAAGTGTTTAAACCAATTTTTTGTTACACTTTTTTTTGTCTCGATTTACACCTTCCTTACCTTTACCTCTCTGCAGACCAAATATGTGTGCTCTCCAGCAAGTCGTGGGGACAAAGAAGAAATATTTCAGTACTTGTCGTAATTGGTACCAAGGGGCCATTTGCGGAAAGAAAGCGTAAGTGTGATGTTTTATGATTTCTGCAGGCCATTACAAATCCTGTCTCTTTGACAGAAACTGGAAAGTTCCAGCTGCTCCCAGTGGTCAAAGGTGAAAGGTCACTCTCCCAACAGTTAAGAGTGAGTGAAGGTTTCCAGCAGTTACATGCACATATGATTTCCTACTTAAGTGGAGCGCCAAATGCATCTTAATAGTTGAATTTACAATGCTCTCTTTCCAATATGGCTTTGTAAGATGCAGAATTTGACAGTGACAGTAGATTTACAGTTCAACGTGCCTGCCAAAACAAAGACGGGGTAAATAGAAAAAGAATTACTCCATTGCAACAATCCAAATTCCATGCGATTCTATAACAGCACTAACCCACACAAACCAGAGAGTTGCAAAGCCTTAATTGGTATAAAATGGTGAGACCCACTGACATTGTCAGGACATGCCATCTATGATTAAAGAAAGCAGTATAGAGCTCGCCTGGAGTGCTTGGCTTTTGTTGAAACACCCTTCCTTAAATTTCTGTCCTAGGGCGAGATTACACATCTGTCTGCAAGGAAATGTCAGCAGGCTCTTTTGTTTTTCTGGAAGCTCTAAGCAAACTTAAAGATGTGTGAAATTACAAAGACGACAACAACAACAATAAATTTCCAACATCTAGATCAACAGTAAGATGGGCAGCAAAGTCCT
Organism: Danio albolineatus; assembly: GCA_903798035.1. Taxonomy (NCBI): domain Eukaryota; kingdom Metazoa; phylum Chordata; class Actinopteri; order Cypriniformes; family Danionidae; genus Danio; species Danio albolineatus. Next base: position 13,383,127 of record CAIGQQ010004837.1, on the reverse strand, counting down.
ACTGTGAAAGCTCCATTAATGAGGTAGTGGTTTCTGGAGGCCAGCATGGTCAACCACAACCCTTGATTCATGTAGAGTTGGTTATGCCTCCGGTTTCAATTTCTTTTTCCGTGGTTGGAAAAAAAGAGCAATGGCAATGTAAAGAGGTTACCCAGAACTCTCACATGTGACCAAACAGCACCGATGTGAGGTAACCTCCAGTGGTTTCCAACTTCCTTAGTTGCAAAGCCAGACTTGCCCGAGATATTCTGCAGATTTTCTGCTTATCTTGCACTTTTGAAAATCGGAAAGCCAGGAAAAGTTCTGCACTGAGTATTTTCTCTGTGCTCAGCAGACCATTACATAGCGGTCTGGCAATCTTTGTAAATATCTGGTTTAGTGTGCTTAGCTTACATAAATGAGATGAGTATGACAGTCTTAGATCTCCCTCAGAGATTACTAACAGCTTTTCAAAGTGCAGATGAGAGAAGATGGAAGTTCCTTTGAAGTGATCGCATTGATGTTCTACAAAGCTTACCTTGCCTCATATTTTGGTAGATATCTTCACCATCTGATGGTTTATTTCCCTCCTAATGGTTTGGACATATGCGTAATATTGTGAATCCTTTGAACTAGCAACTCACCAGGAGGAACTTAGGGAAAATCTGACCTTCTCCCCAATGATTAATGTGGTTGTATTCTCTCTGCATGCCTGGTCAACGGGAGGGATGTTTTGCTTCCATTTTTGGGAGAGATGCTTTATGTTTTGGCTAGACTCTAATCTCTCAGACTGAGGCCAGCCCCAAAACCTTTGCTTCTGGATCCTCATTACAGCTGTCAAATAGAGGACAGTTTGCATGTCTCCTGATTGCTCAATCTCAATCCACAGAACTAACCAGTGGATGTCAGTTCTCAAACAGGCTGTTTTATTTTTCTGTGGAATTCGGCAGTATGCTTCACATGGAAACATTTTGATGGCGTGGAGATTTCCAAGAGCGGCTTCCCACTAACCCTGACTAGTGTCCATCTGTGAATCTTCACCACCGCTGGAGTGTGTTTAAAACGAGCAGCTTTGAGAAGCTCTCAGGGGATCGTAACTCTCCAGTGCTGTTTTCTCAGAGGAGCTAGTAAAAAACCTGTTTCCCATTATCAGCTCTTTATTAACTCTACAATATGGCTGCTGTATAGTTGGCATAATTAGCGTAGGTGAGTTTTATTGTACCCATTATTCATATTAAGAGCTTGTTATGATGCATATGAACTTGCAACTGGCTAAAATGAGTGGAAAAGAAATAAAAACGAGTAATGATGCACAAAAATTCTTTGGTTTTACGATGAATGTTTATGGTGGACTTCTTTATCATAATTCAACTATGTGCAAAACATGTTGTGCCTACGTTGCTTCTTTATTTACACAAGTGATGCTTATTATATTACATATTTATTTGGTACTTTACAATTATTCATTTGTTTTCCTTCGGCTTAGTCTCTATTTCCAAGGTCGCCACAGCGGAATGAACTGCCAACTATTTCGGCATAAGTTTTACACAGTGGATGCCCTTCCAGCCGCAAACCAGTAATACACAAACACACTCGTACACTACAGCCAATTTAGTTCATCCAATTGACCTATAGAACGTGTCTTTGGGCTGTGGGAGAAACCGGATCACCTGAAGGAAACCCACACAAACACAGGGAGAACATGCAAACTCTACACAGAAATGCCAATTGGCCCAGTCTGGACTCAAATCAGCGACCTTCTTGCTGTGAGGCGACAGTGCTAACCACTGAGCCACCATGCCACCCTACTTTACATATGTGTTGTTTTAAATTTGGATATCACATTTTTAGATTTGTTTTTTAATCCTACCAGGAACAAAATGTCTTCTCATTCATGAGATTCAGTTTGTGTGGTCATGGAAACATATTTACAAGCTTGGTTTGAATGTTTTAAGGGCCTTTTTCAAAGAAAACAGAAAAACCATAGAATGCAACCTCCATTACTGGAAAACTGCTGATTCGACATTTCCTTCCATTGTACATTGTAACTTCCAAACCAAGGGTTGTAAATTTACTTTAAAGGCGTCCTGGATCCAAAAAATACCCCTCAGCCCTACCAAACCACCAAGTTGGTTTCAGTGCTTAGCTTCAGGGTACTTTAAGTATTAATGCAATGCTGTGACAACATAATGATAGTGGAATACAGCAGAAGCCTCGGGACCACATAGCATGTTTATGTACAAAGTCGGTTAATGGTTGCCATATGGAAAGACTGTCTGTCCAGAACCATGAAATGTGTTATCATTAAAACCAGGATAGCTTGTAACGATGAGCGAATGGCATCCAGGAATAAAAAATAAAAAGAATTTGAGTCTATACACTATTGTATTTTTTTTTCTTCAAATGGCGCCAAATGTCTGAGTTTTTCATGCATACTTAACACATGTTCTTTTTGTTTTATGTCTTTATCCAGGACCGTGTTGTATGAGTGTTGCCCAGGTTACATGGAGCTGCCAGGCCAGCGTGGCTGTCCTGCAGGTTGGTTGGTTTTATAATAGTTGCTTTCTGACATTGGAAATCATTAAAAGTTTATTTATCATGATAAGTATGCTAACTAATGTAATAATTGGCTGTGCGTTCCCTTTAGATTTTCCTAAAGAGAAGAGATTTTCATTTAATTAATGAAATCTAGTTTGTGGTAAACATAACTGACAATACGTGAGCATTTTGTTGTAAAGCCTCAAACATTCTTATCTAATTACTTTATTAGAAAATACATTTTATAAGATACATAAAAAAAATCCACATTTTTTTAAAATGGACTTGCCTTTGTTCTTGAGTAAAATGTTAAAATATTGTAAAGTTATGTTTGTGACAGATGTTACTTTTCTTATAATTTGAAAAAAAATCATCATAAATTCCGCCAAAGAGAATTCTTATTCTGCAGTTTTACCTGCAGCACTTTGTTTGAAAACCATAATGCTGGACACATTGTTCTTTTTAGCATGCAATTTTCTGTCAATTTCCTTACAGTGGCTCCCATTGACAACGTTTTTGGAACCCTGGGTCTGGTCAAAGCCAAAACTACCCAAGACTACTCTGACATTTCCAAACTCCGGCAAGAGATTGAAGGTGCAGGATCATACACCTTTTTTGCACCCAGTAACGATGCCTGGGATCTTCTCGAGGCGGTAAAAACTCTCTTCACCAATCACATGGGAATCAAGCTGTTTCTTGACGTTTTGCATTAACTTGCTCTTTGTCCTACAGGAGGTGAGAAATGCTCTGGTGAGCAATGTAAACATCGAGCTGTACAATGCTCTTCACTACCACATGGTCAACAAACGTCTCCTCACCAAAGACCTCAAGAACGGAATGACTGCCACCTCCATGTACAACGACTTGAACCTGCTCATCAATCATTACTCCAACGGGGTAATTTGATATCTTAAGAAACTGAGGGTTATGGTTACTTTTTTGCTCACGAGGGACTGATTATACATATGGTTCTTATTTAGGTGGTCACAGTGAACTGTGCCAGGATCATTCACGGCAACCAGGTGGCCACCAATGGAGTTGTTCATGTCATTGACCGCGTCATCACAGCAGTTGGCAGCAGCATTCAGGATATGATCGAAGTAGAAGATGATTTGAGCACTTTGAGCGTAAGTCTTCAGAGAAACTTAGGACTATTTATTCATTATCGGTCTTACAAATCCGTTGACCAAAAGGTGTTTCCTTTTTTGTCCAGACTGTAGCTACCGATTCTGGTTTGATTGACAAGCTGGGTGAACCAGGACACTTCACCCTATTTGCCCCCACCAACGCTGCCTTTGACAAGCTGGGTAGAGAGGTTCTGGACAGGCTCATGAAAGACAAGACATCCCTCCAAGGTAAACTCGTAAAGCCACATGACTTCCCAGTGTGGTATTCTCAAGCAGAGCAGCCAAGCAGACACGTTTAGTCCCATATTGATGGCAGACTTGGCACAAAGAAATCTTTATTCTTATTTAATGAGACAAAGGTGCAGGAAATCAAGGGATTGGTGGTTCCCTCGTGCCGTGTTTGTTGATATGAGTCAACTGAGAGGGGCCAAGGGTTATTTTGCCCCCTTTCAAACCAGATGTGCCTTGAGCTATGGAATTCGCAGACAGCTTGCAAACAATGCCATAACCACACTTAAGGGACTGCTTTGAGATTTAGACAGGGTTACATTTGAGTCACTTGGAGATGAGATCAAATCTAAAGGTTTTTGGCAGCAGAAAGAAAGTTTATGGGTACATCTTTCGGTATTTTTGGAATACAGTGGTTGATGTTTGCTTTGGAATTCATTCAGTTCAGTTTTGGCGATCGTGTAAAGAAATGACATAATAATCCACTCTAATGAATATAAGGTTTGTTTGAAATACACTAGGGTTTATATTAACTGCCTGAATGAAAACGAAAATAAAACTTATATTATGGCCATATTTGTTATGCCAAGCGGAAAGACATTTGATCTGCTACTGAAGCAGTTTAAATAGAGGAAAGCCAGGGAAATGAAAAAGGAAACACCAAGTTTAACCTAGATACTAATGCCTGCTACGATTAAGCTTTGGCTGCATATGAAACCATCAGCACAATGAACAGTGCAGTGAAATGACAGGCAGCTTGAACAAATTCACACACTTGGCTCCAGACGCTCGTGTTTTGCAGAGTGATGGCAAAAAAAAAAAAAAATGTAATGCGATATGTTCATCGTAAGGCCAAAGGAGAAAGATCTGAGACCTTCTGAAAAGAGCATCGTTCTTGTCTTGCCAATACATATAGACAGGAAACAGCTGTTAGCTTTACGATCCATTGAAAAATGGCGGTGATGGGATTTCTGCCCTCTTATTAGTCCCTAGCCAGACTTTTGACTTGAGATCAGAGCGCTGCATTTGCTGTCAAATGGCTTGAAACTGCTGAGAGACTTACTCAGAAAGGACCCAAAGGCTCCCAAGGATCTCGCCAGGTTTACTTTTGGAAACTAATGAGAAATGCAATGACGTGAATGTTTGCATGCATTATACAAAATCTGTGCATCAAATCACAACATTTAAATAGTCTTTTATAAATATTAAAGGTCATAATATCTAAATTTAAAATCATTTTCATCCAAGAAAACTTATAACAAATTTGATGGCTTTTTTTAGCCAGTTAAAATCCCATTTGAAATGCTCCTTCCCTGCATCTAAAGACCTAGTGTGAAAAAAGACCTTGACCCTTCAACATATCCTGGATAAACTTTTTAAAAACAAAAAGTTCTACTTGCTAATTGATTTAATACACATTTCAAATAAATAAATAAGAATAATAAAAAAGTTTTAAATCGCTGTTCATTTTAGCTACTTTTTATGATGCAATTTGAAACAGACTCATTCCCGTTTGTGCTTTTTGTACCTGTGGTATGTTCTAAACATCAAAAAAACAGAGAGAGAAACAAAACAAATGTCATTTTTCCACGATTTCTTCATATCTCAAGAGGCGTGTAAGAGGAATAACAGATGTGTTGGATGACAGAGACTGATGTTTTTTCTTCTCCAGCTCTCCTCAACTACCATCTGTTGAACTCTGTTCAGTGCTCTGAGGCCATCATGGCCGGCACATCCCATGAAACCCTGGAGGGCAGCAATATTGAGATTGGCTGTGACGGAGACAGTCTCACAGTCAACGGCATCAAGATGGTACTCAAGAAGGACATTGTCACCACCAATGGAGTCATTCATCTCATCGATGAAGTCCTCATGCCTGACTCTGGTTAGCTTATTTTCTCAGTTTTATTTATTGTGTTGCCTATTACATAGCTTTTTCTATTTTATTAACATTTTTGAGAGTTTTGGTCGAATCAAAATGATTTTAGTAAATACTGTGGTCAGCATAACGGAGTACATCCCCTTTGAAAATGTATATTTTATCAATGTGCTCAGTGAATATATATTTGTACATTTTTACCAAAATATTTTAAAGTTGTTTTTTTTTTATTCTCTTTACATATTCACTGCTGTATACTTATTTTCACATGGTTATCAACCCTGTTGTTGTGATATTTCAATTAATTTCTCATTCACTTTAAAAACAGTAATATGATGAAAATACATAACATTTAGATTTAGAAATGTCATTTGGTATGCGTTTGAGGTTAGCAACTTGAGCTAAAGCACAAAATGGTAGAAAATGGTTAACAATTAGTAACAGAATGAAATATTTCCTATCAATTATCAATTTAGTTTACTGTAAATTATGCATTTGTTGTACTGTACATCATTCCAGCTTAAGGAAAATGAATGGAAAGCATTTTTGTGCTTTAGCTCAAGTTGCTAACCTCAA
>CAIGQQ010004837.1:13363476-13376700 GCA_903798035.1 Danio albolineatus | reverse complement strand
ATATATATATACTGCAAACAACAGCTCAAACTCTCCATTACTGCTTTCTTTTCTACAATACTTTCAAGAGATTGCAACTTTGTCTTTTCATCTAAGCTAAACAGGTTATGGAGTTGGTTGGACAATCTCAGGCCACCTTTAGTGACATGTTGACAGAGCTGGGCTTGTCTGCAGCGATGAGACCCCAGGCTGAGTACACGCTTCTGGCCCCAGTCAACGCAGCCTTCAACGGTGAGCAAATACATCTGAATACTTGTCACTCTTCAACTCTTTTCAAACTTTCACAGTCTCTTTGGCTAAACTCTGCTTCTCATTTCTTTTATCTTACTGCCAGTTTAAAAAACAAATATGTTTTTCTTTTGCTTACGTGCCATGACTCTATCCGCTTGTTAATGTGATGTCACGCATCTCAGTTTCTGGGTCTAAATCACATGCCAAATGCAAACAACAAATTGAAGTAATACATGCTCACAATGTGTATTAAATTTTAATATTGTTGTTTAGTTCAGCAAGAAAATTCTGTCAGGATTTACTCATCCTCCACCTGTTCCAAACCTGTTTGAGTTTCTTTTTTTTAATATTGAACAAAAAGGAAGATATAATAAAGAATGCTGGAATAAAATAACCATTGACTTTAATAGTATTTTTTGTTCCTACAATAGATGTCAATAGCTTACTTATTCCAACATTATTCATAATTGTTTTGTGTTTAACTGAAGACATTAATTCATAAAAGTTTAAAACAACTTTAGTTAACGGTTAGGTTTTTTGTTATTTTTTGGTGAACTATCCCTTTAATGCCCAATCTTAGATGGTCAGACAAGATTACATCTTTTTTATCGCTATTCTACGGGCCTGTTGAATGCTTGATTCTGACTGCTCTGTCATTTCCTAACTTAAAATATTGGTGTCTGGGATCCACAGTATTGGTATCCAGAGACTGTAGCTTACAACATGACTTTTAAAAACATTCACTTTAATGTATAATATGACTGAACAGTGGTCATAAACAGCTACTGATGGATAACTTTGTTTATTTTGGATTGTGCAAGCAAAATTATTCTATGTAAGTGCATTTGTGCGTAGTGTAAAAGCGCATAGTGTGTCATTTGGGACGCAACTAATTTGAAGCATGCTGGAAACTGGTAGCCGTTGACTTCCATTGTAGGAAAAAAAATAGGGAAGTCAATGGTTACTTGTTTCCAACATTTAAAAAAAATGTACAACAGGTGAAAGAAACTCAAACAGGTTTGAAAAAAGTCAAATGTGAGTAAATGTTGATTAAATTGTCATTTTTGGGCAAACTGTCCTTTTAATCTCTGCTGTCATAACTGTGCAAGTTATGCTGTGCATAACCATACTGTACCTCTTATTGCTTGCGGGTTAGCAGGTGTAAAAACAGACAATTCATACAGATGGTTTGCTGACACAGTAGCTGTCTATCTGTTAATCTATGGGCCTCTGTGGGCTTAAAGCACTCAAGAGATGGTGAAAGACTAAGACAAAAGCTTCAATTATAGGTTTTAGACCTCACAGGAGGCTGAGCCTGAATCTTTCACCTCATCATCGCATATTTGTGGTTCATTTGTGACTAATGACACGTGAACACATTCATCACATTATATTTAGAGGGCAAATTGTTCTTTTTACTAGTCTGCCAGTGGTAAAGGGACACTGCCTAAGGCTACAATAACTGAAAGTCCTGTCTGGGAATGTAAATTCTTCGACACATCTTCACGACCACTTCTTTGCATGTTGCAGTTTAAAACATATAACACTTTCATGGTATACACTTTTTCTTTATGTTTAGGTTTGAATATATTCACTGTAAAACATGCTGGGTTCCACACATATTCCTTTATGTTGTCCCAACACAAATCGATCAAGTTAACTTGATTATTTAAAAAAAAAGGAATTAGATTGTACATAAAACAATTAATTCATCCCAAACAACATCTTAAGAATTGTGTTGTTTCAACTCATTTTAAATAAGTAGTTCTGAGTGTTGGTCTTTGTAATCCCTCTAAATTTGAATGCTTTTCTTGTCATGATGATAAACCAAATATTTTGTTTTTCTCTGCAATCTAGATGAGGTGATGTCCATGGACCAGAGCTTCCTGAAGATCATTCTGGAAAACCACATCCTGAAGAATAAAATTGTGCTGAGTCAGCTGTACAATGGCCAGCGCCTGGAAACACTCGCAGGGAAATTCCTCAGAGTCTTCGTCTACCGCACAGTCCGTGTTATTTTATTTGTCTTTGTTCATGACTAACATCTTATTTCTGTGCACCATTTGAAAAAAAAACATGGCATATATGTATATATACATATACAGTACAGATAGACTGTCATCTGATATTCTTCATTCAAAATGTATTGTAAAAATATATTTCAGTAAATCTAGATGCAGCTGATTTTCCGGTATACTAAAATAATGCAAATTTTAGAGATTTCAGAGACTCATTTCAATTAAATTTTACATTTAATTACATTTTTACTTTACAAATTACATTTAATAAAGCTATAGAAATGGCTAGAGAATTTTACAATAATGTTAACATTCATTCAATACATTTCAAATATATTTTGATCAGAAATATTCTTAAGATTTGTTTTTTGTACTCATGACTTGTTCAAATATTTTCTATTTGTAATAACAATAATGTATTTATATAGAATGTGTGTAGAATGGATTTATTTATTAGCAAGTGATGACCAAAATGTCTAAAATATTAATATTATGGCTTGTAAATAAAATAATAGCAATACTAATATAACAAAATCAAAGTATATCAAGGATTGCACATATATTTACAATATTTAAAAAATATTTTTACTGAGGAAAAAACAGTATTATAAAAATGGCAGTACTCTGAAATGTCTACTACCAAATTATCATGCACTGGCCATTACTTATGCTGACATTTATTGATGTTGTAAGTTTAACGTAGGGCCACACGGAATCTGAGCGCGCAGAATTCCGCAGATTTCCACAGATTTTTAGCCCATCATTGATTCTGTTTATTTACTTTTGTAAATGTGTGTAAATGTATATTTAATCAGTTTTCAAATTAATTTTAGTAATAATATTGACTGATATGAAAATATTCATATGATTTATTTACAATACATTTTTTAAAGTACTATTTTCTGTGTTTTAGTAGATATTTTATATGAGGGACATACTTTGTTTACCAGATAAAGTGGATCTAATTGGATTCGCATTGTGAACATTAAATAATAGTTAAAAAGGTATTACTTTTAAGATTTTAGTTATGAAACTCCCAAAATCATTCCGCATAAATCTGCAGATTTTTAACAAAATACTCCGCAGAAATAGCAAAAAATGTCCGCAGATTCCGTCTGGCCCTAAGTAATAGTAGTTTCCATTACTACATTCTTAGGAAGTAAACTGACTCATAATATTTGAACTGTGCAGGCTCTCTGCATTGAGAACGCCTGCTTGATCCGCGGCAGCAAAGAGGGAAGCAATGGTGCCCTGCATCTCATGAAGACCCTGATCTCGCCAGCAGAGTCCAGCATGTTCCAAATCCTGCTGAAAAATGGTGCCTTCAAGTAAGAAACAGAGCAAGGATTTTTTAAACAGTATTTTTCTTCTGAAGAAAGTCTTATTTGCTTAATTTCTGCTAGAATGAAAGCAGTTTTAATTTTTTTAAAACCATTTTACAATCAATATTATTAGCCCCCTTATATTTTTATGGCCCAAAAGATATTTTGTTCCACGACAATGAGTAGCCCATTATTAAAATAATTACAAATACAAAGCTCTGGAAAAAATAATGACTCTACATGTACCTGCAATTACAGAATGACTTCATATTGCTTTCAGGATCTTTTTGTCGCTGATGGAAGCAGCCGGACTGACTGACCTGCTCAAACAGGAAGGAGATTTCACACTTTTTGCTCCTACCGATGAGGCTTTCGCAGGGCTCAGCGAGAGAGACTTGACTCTTTTGAAGAGTGAGTCCTTTCAATACGTGTCATTTTCAAGGCCTTCCACATCTACAATTAGCGTTTAGCTGTGTTTTATTCGGGATTAATGAGATTAAGGATGAAAGACGAAGGTCATGACAGTGTTTCTCCTCTGTGATCAGGTGATGGGAACGCCCTCAAAGCCATCCTGCTTTATCACTTCAGTAACGGAGTCTTCATCGGTGGAGGATTGGAGACCGGAGTCACAAACCTTCTGAAAACTCTCCAGGGCAGCAATTTGAGGGTGTTGTATGTAAGTAATCCAGCGCTCCTGCAGTCTGTCCAGCCTTGAAATTAATTTCCAGCCATAACATCTGTTATATAGACAGATGCGAGAGCCTTCATCAGATGATATGATTCTGCTCTGTAATATTGAGTTTTACTGAGGGAAGTTCCTGTGGGAAAAATTGAACTGAGCTTTGTTGAAAAACCACTTATCCTCATCCAACCTCTTGACTTTTACTATGTAGATAAGTAAAGATTAAGCTATTTGATATATTAAACAACTAAACAAGTTCAGAATGGTTTTATGGTTGACTTTTAACTCCTGCAGTTTACTAAATTGGTTCACAAAAATGGCAGAATATGTATTTTTTAAAATGTATTTTATTTTATTTTATTCTAGTTTTATTCAAATTTTTATTAAAAAAAATATTTTATGCTTCTTATACCATAAACAATAATCTAAAAATAAATTAAATAAAATTAGCTGTCAATATATTATTATATACCAAAATAAATTTAAATAAATAAATAATTTAATAATTAATTAAATATTAATTTAATAATATTTATATTAATTATTGGAAATAAATTTAATTAATATTGAAATGTAACAACAACCTGTTTTATCACTTTTACATTTTCATTTGTTGGCTATTATATTATATTATATTTTATTTTATTATATTATAATTTATTATAATGATGGTCTGATTTTTCTTTTGTCATATAGATATTTATACAGGTTTATTGTCATACATCTTTTTGTGTAAACAGTTTGTTTAATTTACTCAGAATATTACAATAATACTCACTATGCATGTTTTCTTCTTTCATTTACTTTTTGCCTTTTGTAGGCAAACGCGAGCATGCAGGTCAACACTGTGAAAGTTCCCGAGCCTGATATAATGGCTACAAATGGAGTCGTTCACATTGTCCGGACTCTTCTGTACCCTGAGGGTGAGAATATTAAAAAATTACCCCTCCACTATATGTTGCCGAGGCTTTTTGTAGAAAAGTGCATGTTTAGAAAAAAAAATGTCTGTTTTGTTTTAAAGATATTCCTGTTGGGAGCCAGGATCTCCTTTCACTCCTCAGAAGGATTATCCGCTACATCCAGTTTAAGGTATCAAATTGCAACGTGCTCCTGCAAAAGCATGTCATAAGCATGAAGTGCTTCAAAAAAGGTTTGCCCTGAAGGTTTAGGGAGTTTAACTTGATTATCTGAAACCAAATTCAGGCTTCATGCCATGATATAATCTTACAAAACAGATGCGAAGTGAAATTCAAATGTCATATATGTTTAGTTTGTGTAATTCTCTAACGGTGAACAGACGTCTCATTTTTCTCATATCAGTGTGCTCTATTTTTGATGCCCTGAATTATATTAATGTTTTTTTTTCATGTATTAACACATTAAATGCACATGACTGTCACTACAATTTCATTGTTACGAGTGGAAAACTTTTTAACCTCTGAAAAACTTTGTGGTGGTATTCATGTGCGTTCAATGTGTTGATATGATATATCGGACATGACTTGAATGCAGCAGTAGTCTTACGAAAATAACAGTGGTAGCCAATCACATGACAATTGATTTTGATGAACAAATTGTACATTTTAATGTGATTTCACTTTCTTTTAGTGAAAGCAGGCCCTGCCCTAGTCAGTAAAGCTGCATTCAAAATTAAAATACAACCTGTTGCATGTACCTTTTTATACTTAATGTTGTTCCGTTATTAGAAAAAAATATAGTCAAGCGCAAACACCAGTTAAAATGTTTGATTTTAGTACACTTTGCCAAATACAAGCTACAAAGGAATAAAAAAAAATCACATAAAACCAGTGAGATTGTTTGTGACTTAAAATTATAAAAAAATATATGGAGGCTATAAAGCTAAACTGAATAACAATATCATATTTTTTAAAATAAACACTTTCAGTTAATTACAATAACTACAAATTTTATTAAACATGTTTATTTCTGGCATTTCAGGCTAATTTAAGCAATTCATTTTGGCTACATTTTACATATACAAGACAAACTGCATGTTTAATGCATATGCAATAACATTTAAACCAAACTAAGCCATTTCTGTATTGTCACTCAGCGGTGCAAATGCCTCTTAATGTATAGAGATAAAAAAAAAGAGGTTAGCTGCTGTGTGTTAGATCAGTTTGGTGGCAATTGAATGTATCTGTAGAGATAACAATGAATGGTACTGTACACAACAAAAACCTCACACTTTAGATTTTATTTCTCATCAGCCTATTGTAAAAATTGTAAAAAAATTCCTTCATGGAGTCATGTTTAAGTTGATTGAGCATAAAACAATTAGGTTTTTATCTCAGGAATTGTGTTTAATTTATCCTATTATAAATAAGCAGTGTATATGCAAACAACTTAGCAAACCATGAACTAAAACATCCTTTAATTTAAAAGCCTTGGACAAGTTGTGCATGAAATACGTGCATTTCTTTGTTCCTTAAGGCTTAAAAAAACCCTAAAGGAGTTTGAACTTCACATCAAGCAACTGTTTCAGATTCCTAAAGATGTCGGCACACGCACGATCATCCATACTTGGTTAAAGTGACCTCAAAGTTATGCATCTTCAGAAGTAGAGCTGTGCACGAACTTACAAAAACATTACACGCTAACTGACAGGCGAAATGGAAAAAATATGGGGCCACCCACATCACAATAACCTTTTCACCTTTATGCTTGGGTGGACGTGTCGAGTATAAACTAGCCATAATGTTTATCTCAGGAAAGCCATTTAGTATTCAAAACTTGCTAGTCAGCAAGAAAAAAAGGCTTGTCAGGAAATATACACTATATTACATATTCATTGTATTTTTGCTTCACTTATCAGTGGTTTAAAACAGATTAAGAGTTTGAATAAGTCATTCTTGAAAACAAGTTATTATACAGGGTGTCCGCGGGGTCTTAAAAAGTATTAAAACATGATAACCAATTATGAGAAAATTAAAGCCCTTAAAAGGTATTAAAAAGTCTTAATTGCTTTTTATGAGGTCTTACATTTTGTTTAAGCATTGTCCAAAGTGTTTGACTCCAAAAAAAGCGTAAATATGTTTATTTTTCCTCCTAATATTAACAACGGCATGCTCGATACACGCGATTGGTTTGGCCCGGGGTGCGTCCGGCCAAGCTCTTCGATTCGGGTGATGTCACGTAATTTGCGACAAATGCGGGAAGGTGATGTGACGCTCTCCACATGTAGCGAAACCATAGAGCGAATGGTAAAATGGAAAAATGCGTACTCCAGTTTGGAGAAAGTTGAGTTTAAACAGTGGCTGAAGCCTGTCGCTGAAAATAACCGCGTAATTTATTCTTTCAAGCTTTGTTTCTTGCAAGCCTACCTGAGTTCTGTTTCATGGTTGTGCTCCATTGATTTTTTTTTTGTTAACTGTTTAATAGCAACAACTGTTAATTAAGATATAGGTTTGATACTGATTAGAACTTGAAGTGGCCATGAGTTCTTAAAATATTCTGAGAAGGTCTTTAAAAAGTCTTATTAAGGTATTGAAATTACCTTTAGGATCCCTGCATATACCCTGTTGTAATAGCCATCACATTTACGTGGATAGTTCATCAAAAAAAAAAAAAAAATCTGTCATCCTTTATTAACCCTTTACTTGTTTCAAACCTATTTGAATTTCCTTTTAGTTGTGTTAAACACTAAAGAAGATATTTTGAAGAAAGCTGGAAACCTGGCTTCCATACTATTAGTTTTTCTTAGTATGGATGTCAGTGGTTTTGGCTGTCTTCAAAATATCGTCTTTTGTGTTCAAGAAACTTGAAGCAAGTACATTTAGATTTTTGGCTGAACTATGCCTTTAGGCAGTAAACTAAAGTACATTAATGTGTGCATATTTGCTTTTCTTTTCCAGTTTGTTCCTGGATACAGATATCAGGAGATCCCTCTGACATTTATGAGTATGTACTGTATATTGAAAACTTTCAATCAGTTTTTTAAAAAGTTACATTTTTATTAACTTCTTTCACATTTTTCCCTCTCTAGGAAGAGTCATCACAGGTATTTGATGCGACTGAAACTCATTACAAATTACAGAACTAAAATAACGCTGTATTTTACTTGAAAATGTTTACTAAACGTCATTTTTCTTGTCTGCAGTTCCAGGTGATGTTACGAAAGTGACCCGGGTTATCCAAGGAGAGCCATCCATCACCAAAGTGACGCGGGTGATTGAGGGTGCACCGAGCATTACCAAGGTCACCCGTGTGATTGAGGGTCAACCCTCTATCACTAAAGTCACCAGGGTGATCGAGGGACAGCCCTCCATGACCAAGGTTACCAGAGTCATCGAAGGGGATCCAAGTATGACCAGAGTAAATATTGAAGGTAAATATCGCTTTCAATAACTCACCTTTGTTAGTGAATTTGAGTAAAAAACGTTGTGTTTCAGTGGAAAATTAAATACTATACACCAGTGGTTCTCAAGCTTTTTTTACCAAGTACCACCTCATAAAAAAATTGTCTCTCCAAGTACCACCATAATAACCGGTATTGAAGTACAGTAGCATAGCAAGCCTAATGAAGCAGCTACAGCACTGCACAGTTCAAAAACAAGGCAGATTAATTCTGCTGATTAAGAATATTTATTATTGTCAGCCACTTAAAAGGTTTAGCCTATTAAAATCAATTTACTGATCACATCGGTGTTATCGTACACGTCAAAGGGTTAAAAGTGTTCATTTTTTTACTTAAATTATTCAGAGATTCCTCCGTGTACCACTAGAAGGAAGCTTGTCTACCACTAGTTGTACGCGTACCACAGTTTGAGAACCACTGCTCTACACTGTAAAAAAAATGCTGGCTTCCCAACACAAATTTATTAAGTTCAGTAATTAAGTGGATTGAACATAAAACAAATAGGTTGTCTCTCAAAAACATAAGAGTTGTGTCTCATTTTAAATAAGTCGTTTGAACAAGCAGCAAAAGTCATTTTTTGAAGTGTATAGGTCAACGATTGAAGGGTCTCATTTGGGTGTCTGCATCAAATTAGATGAATAATATTATACACCTGTATAGAAAGTGTCTTGCATGCAAGTAAAGTTTCTAATGTTTCAATAAATGTTTATATGGGTGAAATAATCCTCCATTGTTATTCGGTGTTACAGATGTCTGTATGTAAAAATGAAATAACATATATATATTAAATAAACTATAATTATGTATTAATATTATATATTAATACATGGTTTAGGATGGTTATAAATAGGTAAAAGCATAGTGGGTAAGCATAAAGATTTTAATTGACACTTAATTGGTGTTTGGGGGCTTCACTGTGATTCTTCAAGTATTTTTAAATAGCATTAACTAATTATTGTTTTAAGTATATCTGACAAGATTTTTTTTGTTATCACACTGAATGGAGTTTTAGTGGACGTCTAATGTAAATATTTTTAAAAAACAGTATGATCTTATCTTTTTTTGCCCAGAAAAAACAGGGCAGTTTAATTAAAATCATTAAACAGCACTTTTTAAAGTATGACAAAAATTACATTACACGTTTATTGCTCTGATGCT
This sequence comes from Danio albolineatus, assembly GCA_903798035.1. NCBI lineage: Eukaryota > Metazoa > Chordata > Actinopteri > Cypriniformes > Danionidae > Danio > Danio albolineatus. The sequence continues at coordinate 13,366,911 of CAIGQQ010004837.1, read as the reverse complement.
TAAAAATCCATTTTCGACTTTTAATCATTACAGTTTATTAATTATAATATAGACCATTTTTCTTGGAACGCAAAATTACCCATTATGCTTTGCGTGTGTGCGCAAGGAGAATGCTAAGAACTTCCGGTGGCAGCTGATGTGGATAAACAGTCACATTTGGACAGCTTTGAAAAGATAGTTTTAATCTATTTTATTTGCTTTTAACGTCTTAGGACCAATACGGTTGTTGATTAGCATCACCTCCTGGACTGATCATTTAAAAAATGCGATCTAATATGATGGAAAACAGCTGCTGTGAGGCATTATCCCCTCGTTGTCAGACGACATCTTGTGCCGTTTACAGTAAATGAAGCCTCGTCATCGCTGAAGACAACAGTTTCTCTTTCTGTCAAATTTATAACAACACAAACTAATTTAATTCCCTAAAATGTTTGACAAAGACACGTAGCCTGTATTTTCCCACTTACGTAAATATAAACGGCTCACGATTAGAATCAACATGCAGATCAGCCAGCAGAGTATCAGTAACGCACTTTTATTGGTCATTTTTGTAAATTTCATGACTTACCTGCTAAGCTTCAAGCTAATAATCTCATTGTTCTATAAGGCAGTCAAGTATTTCACGCATGCGTGTGCTAACAGCTGACAGGCCGCGAACACACACACACACACACACACACACACTGTATTTCTGACGGCAGACACGTGAGGAGAACGTTTTTCTCTCACGCTTGAACCACAACTGACAGATTATAACGGCTTTAACACACACCTTTCAAAGCTGTGTCACAAAAACACTCCGTAATCCACTCAAAACGCTATTAAAACCCATTTTCGGATCGCAAATTACCTATTGTAAACACTGTAAACGGAAATTCTAAACATTCTACCGGAAGACGCTGGTCGCTATGGCGCCCTCCATGCAGCTGCCAGGCAAAAAGGTCTATAAATGTGATTGTTTTATACTTCTGATGAGAACATTGGGTTGAATTAGTATTTATTGAAATTTCTTTAAATCTGTTAAAATGATATGCTATTTATTTACACAATTTATGTTCTATTTGTTTACTAATTAAGATATTAGCATTGATACTATCGTATAGTGGTAATTTTATAGCTTCTGAACATTCTCAATCGCCCTTTTCACCACATAATACAAGTACAGTCGATACTTAATTTTAGATGTCTGGTAAGGAGTTTTCTTTTGTAATGCATAGATATTACAAAAGTGGGCCTGTTAATTGAAGAAACTTGCTGGAAATATTGAACAACAGTACAATGTGTTGCTTTTTAGTCATACTCATACTCCAAATGTTTGGTGATCCTCCAAAAGACTGGCAATATAGCTATGAAAAACAGCTCATGTGATGTTTCCCAACAGTTCTCTGGAAACCCATCCTTTCCCAGCCTTGGATTTCACAATGATTGACCCCTGCTTAATGTTTTGTATCAACAGGTCCTGAATATTCAGTCACCAGCTCCACCGATATGGAGCTTGATGGTAGTGTGACACTTTGAACCCTTTATTAGCATGCTAGCATCAGCGCTAACAGTCAACTCCACCTTGTTTTCCTCATTCCACACTTTTTTTTTCTCCCATAAAGTTTGTCACTTTTCAGGTTACGGAATTCTGTACTGGTTTTGCTAAGGGTACTGGTAGAAGAAAACTGAACCTTTTCTTTCCTCGATTTTTGGGAAGTGTTATGCTACAGGCTATGGAGTAACACCGGCCCTCTAAACTTTTCCTCCTTTTTCCCCTTTCCTTCTTTCTCCGTATATGAACTAAGAAAAATGTCAGTATTATTTATTGCTTTTTCTTCTACTTCTTTCATACTAGATTTCGGCGAGGACCCTGAAGGAGTCACTAGCTACATTCAGGGTGAGATTCTGACATTTGCAAATAATGTTTCATGGTAGATAGTACCAACACGTCTGACATTTTTGTCTTTTGATCTTCTGTTTCCAGAGGGAACAAGAAGAGTGCCTGCAAGAAGAGTGCAAGGTAAATTTTAGGGTGTAACAGTATACAAAAACAGTGACACGGTGTCTCAGTGGTTAGCACTGTCACCTCACAGCAAGAAGGTCGCTGGTTCTAGTGCCGGCTGGGCCAGTTGGCATTTCTGTGTAGAGTTTACGTGCGTTTCAAAGAGCCAATCCTAAGACATGAGCTATTGGTGAATTGTATAAACTGAATTGCCCTTAGTGTATGACTGTGTGTGTATGGGTGTTTCCCAATACTGGGTTGTTGGCTGGAAGGGCAAAACATGTGTAAAACATATGCTGGAATATGTTGGCGATTTATTCCACTGTGGAGACCTTTGAAATAGAGACCAAACCGAAGGTGAATGAATGAATGTGTACACAAAAATGTTGATTTTGTAAGTTCCAATTTTCATTACTCTTGGAGAATGCTACAAATAGAATGCTACACATAGCATTGAATATTTTTTTGGTTTTATTAAAGTGTACCTTTCTGAGAAAACTGTGACTATGCCTTTAAATAAATTAAATTATAATTGCACCATAAATTATTTTTAAGGTTATAACATAAATATACAAGACCTCAGACTGTTATATTAAGTTACTCTTTATGAGTAGATTATTAGGCAATTTAATATTATTATCATAATATTTTAATATTATGTCTACTACTGTACAGTATAGTGCAATTTGTTGTTCAACTCATAATTGATTTTAGGCTTGTGTTTTTCAGATTTATTTAAACATACCCAGCAGGCACAGGACGTCAGCATGACGTCTGATTGATGTTGTACCCCAGTGTCATAGGACATTGCATTTTGTTTGGAAATGAAAATCGTGTTGACGTCAGAACCCAACGTCAGCCTCACATCAATGTCAAACATCAGACAGACGTTGCATTTTGGTTACTTTCCAACGCAACTTAAAAACAACAAAGTATCAATGTATAATGTTGTTAAAGCTTGACGTTGTGTGGACATTACCAATATGACGTCTATTGACGTTGGATTTTGGTTGCCATACCTGACAAATAAGTCTCAGTATTTGATATCAATATGATGTTGGTTTAAGATGTTGGCTTGACGTTGTTTTTTGGTCACGTTCCAACACAACCTAAAATCAACAAAATATCAACATCATTTCATGTCATTATTGGACGTCAAAATTAAATTGTCCTTAAATGCTGGCAACCTAAATCGAACCTAATATTAACCTCTTATGAAGTTGTGTGTCTGCTGGGTACAATAAAAAATAGGATATTAATTATTAAAATATAAAAATGTAATTAAAAATAAATGTGAAATATAATTAAATATAAAACATTCATTTATTCATTTTCTTGTCGTCTTAGTCCCTTCATTAATCTGGGGTCACCACAGCGGAATAAACCGCCAACTTATCCAGCATGTGTTTTACGCAGCGGATGCCCTTCCAGCTGCAACCCATCACTGGGAA
>CAIGQQ010004837.1:13321127-13338476 GCA_903798035.1 Danio albolineatus | reverse complement strand
TTTAGTTAGTTTTGATATGTATTAACCTTAAATATAATAAGTTAAGTCTGGAAGTTCATGAGTATAATATGGATTTCATGTAATTATTAGAATTATTGGGAATCATGGTTGGGCAGTGAGTATAGCACGTTCACCTTACAGCAAGAAGGTCACTGGTTCGAGCCCCGGCTGGGTCAGTTGGCATTTCTGTGTGGAGTTTGCTCTCCCTGTGGTTGCGTGGGTTTCCTCCGGGTGCTCCGGTTTCCCCCCACAAGTCCAAAGACATGCACTAAATGTGAATTGGGTAAGCTAAATTGTCCGTAGTGTGTGTGTGTGTGTCTGTGTGAGAATGAGAGTGTATGGGTGTTTCCCAGTGATGGGTTGCAGCTGGAAGGGCATCCGCTGCGTAAAACATATGCTGGATAAGTTGGCGGTCCATTCCGCTGTGGCGACCCCTAATTAATGAAGGGACTAAGCCGAAAAGAAAATGAATGAACTTTCTGAATGAACTAAGTTAAGCCTTGAAGTTCAAAATATTGATTTTATTTATTTGTATTTTTTTATTATTAGTAGTAGTATTATGATGATAATGATGATGATGATGATGATTTATTTATTTATTTTTTATAGCATCATTTATGTCTTTAAAAGTCTAGTGGGTCAAGGGGTGAAATTATATTTTATTTCAATTCTTTTATTAATTCACATTAATTTAATTAAGTTTTATTTTAATACAATTGTTTTAGTTTAATTTAGTAAATTAAGCCTAAAAGATAAGTCAAGTCAAAAGTAGAATTTATAATAAAAATGCTCATTTCCTACAGTAATTTTATTTGATTAAATGACGCTTAAATAACTTTAATTTATTGTTCAATGGATTTGTTTAAGTTTACTAGCACAGGCTGTACAGTTAAATACTGTCACATTTAGCCATCAAACTTGCAACTTCACAAAAGATCTGTTGTACCGAATGTCTCCGATTACCTTAATTCACTCCACAATCTTTAAATAATGACACAAGCTTAAAAATATCTTCAAACATAATCAGATCAACATGTTGGAGTTGAGCTCTACAACCACCAGAACAAATTTAGTGGGAAAAACAAAACGTGTTTAATACTGCCAAGAATAATTTGTCTTTTAGTTAAAAAGTACTTCAGCATTATCCAAAGAAAGTCTGAAAAATCACACAAACGCTTAATATTCAGGAGGTTTGTCTAATAGCTATTTCAACAACATATTCAACCTTATAATTCTAAGGCATGATGATTGATTTTCATGTTAATTCAAGGTAGGGAAGACATTGTTCTCATTGAAATCCCTTTGCAAGTTCTGTCCACAAATGCTGAATTGCATATGTATACTAGAGATAATTTGACAAGCGTAAAGTGCTGCTGTAGTGGAAAATTAATAGGTATCATTTTTCAAATGGACAGTTCAGTTCTAAATGGATTAAGGAGCTCTAATGACAAATTTTTGCAGCTCACGTTTTAGTCTTACCAACTCTGGAATTAAACTATAGCCAGACAGAGACTGAAATCCTGTCCAAAACTCTCAAACAGACAAATTATACCTAGCTGAAAACTCACAGAAGCATTATCAGTTTGGTCAAGTTACTCAGATAATTATTTTAAATGTCATCATTTACTCACCCTTAAGGCATGCCAAACCCAAAAGCCTTTTCTTCATTTTCAGAATAAATCTGTTCCTCTACCGACATGTTAAAAGTAAAGTATGCTAACAAACTACTCTAGAACATGGTTTCTGCAGGTTTCACTAAGTCAAATGTAAAGGTGTTGAATGTAAGGTTTAACTCCTCTAAAGCATAAAAATATCACAATATGTTTGCAGATATTTCAAGAGTTCACACTTAGCTGATGATTGATTATAAAGCTTGTTTGGCATGCTGTCCCGGGAGAGAGCCCTAAGCTCATAAGATCCTCGAGCCCGGGGCTCCCTACCGTTTGCAAGGTGAGAGGAGAGTTTGAGCTCAGGTAGGTCTCGAGGACTCCCCTTCGGTAGTAGCTAATGAACAGATAGTGCTTGCTATGAAGAGATAACTACTTACTAGGAGCATGTCTGGTGCAGATTTGGATTAGTCAATTAACTTAAGTTGCATGTTTTTGGACTGTGGGAGGAAACTGGGGAACCCGGGGGAAACCCACATGAGCACGGGGAGAACGTGTAACCCGGCTGACACCCTGTAGAAACATGGAAATAATGTAAGCCAGTGGTTCTCAAACTTTTTTCACCAAGTACCACCTCAGAAAAAACGTTTTTCCAAGTACCACCATAACGACCAGTATTGAAATACAGTAGCATAGTATGCATAATTAAGCAGCTACAGCTCTGCGCAATTCAAACACGTGGCAGATTAATTCTGCCTCATTAATATGAGTATTTATTATTGTCAGCCACTTTAAACATTCAAAATAGTGTAAACAATAACACTATACTGTTCTTACAGGTAAAACAAATAAACAAACAAACAAATAAATAAATAAACGTCAACATTTAAACTAAAATGTGCTTTTAAAGTTAATTTAATTGGCACCGTTCTTAAAAAGTAAAAAGAAAACTAAAAAGTATGATCATAAAGTAGCCTATTCATCAAGTTCCTTGGACCTTGAAGGTATACAGTAGGCTATATGTCATCATATTCTTATATAAACTCTTTTTAAAATATATGTTGCATGTATATATGACTTATTTGTATGTCTTTAAAATCTAAACATTAACTTGTATTTTAAATATATGAATTGGATTTACATACTTAAATTAGACATTAGATCTGCGCGTTAGAGTAGGCTTTGTGTGTCAGAAAAGCAGTTAAACCATGCCTGCCAACACTGGGATATAAAAATGAGAGATACGCCCCCAACAACCGTTACAAATATTGCTTCAAATAATAGAATACATAACAAACATTAGAAAATTGAAAATAAAATAAAAGGTGCAGCCTATTAAAATTAGTTTACTCATCACATCAGTGTTATCGTATACATCAAAGGGTTAAAAGTGTGTTAAATATTCCTTTTCCTTTAAAGATTCCTCCGGGTACCACTAGAAGGAAGCCCGCATACCACTAGTGGTACACGTACCACAGTTTGAGAACCACTGATGTAAGCAACATGCCATTTCAGCAAGCAACAAGCTAGAAACACAGTAACATCACATTAATTTTTGTTAACCATGACAGGAACATGCAGGCAACATGCTAAACAGTCAAGCCAAAAGTCAGTTCAAATAATTAGATTCTGAACTACAGTCCTGACAAAATGTTACAAAACTTGCACAAAAAAAGATGCATTGAACACCCTGTTCTGATGACAAAACTATGGCAGCTGAGAAGTCCATTCTTTGTGTTTTTCTTTTCTGAAGCATTTTTAAGCCAGACTGAATCATAAATACGTGTTTAATATTGCAAAAGATGGGCCTCACAGTCCTTATCAAAACGTGTGCAGGTTCAAATTAGATATGTTTTTTGTGGGTGTTTATTAATAGCACAAATACCAGTAAACTGAAAACTGCACACATTCCGTGATTAATTTAAATACTTTTCTCCATTAATTTTGAAAGAGAAACTTTGCTTATGTATCAAGGTGGACCACAAAATAAGTCAATTTCCACAGTACTAATATTTCACTGCAAGTAGTTTTTTTAATGCCACAAAATAAAGTTTGCATTGGCGCTATCTATTAGTAAACAGTCTTCATTTTTAGCTCCTCCCACCTTGGTTATGGTTTAGTGTTGTGAGAACAGTTAAGCCACGTAGATGGGGATCCCTGTGTTCCTTGAGGCCAGGTTTCCACTACAGCATGCGTGTCATACAACTGAAGGCCAGCTGACTGCAAAAACACTGTGCTCGTCCAAGTCTTTGTCCCTCCGCTGATCCAAGTCAAAAGCAACTGATCAGAGAACAGCACTGATATTTCTATAGTGCAGTACATCATACGTAGCTCTTGAATAAATCAAGTTGGTCTGATAATCAAAGGCTAAAGAGAAACTTACGTAACTACAAAACATAGGAAAACAGACTGGATGATGACCCTCCTTTAGTTTTCCATCCGGAAAAGGGAACAGAAAATTGACTAAACAGATGTGTGTTTTTTTCCTTCTGAACATTCCATAATGTTCACGGTGATACATGTGCCCATGAAAGTATGAAAATCCTTTGAACCTCAACAGTCTCATTTTTATTTGATTTATTTATTTATTTTTTCAAGTTTTAAATATAAATATAAATGGGCGGCACGGTAGCTCAGTGGCTAGCTCTGTCCCCTTACAGCAAGAAGGTCGCTAGTTTGAGTACCCACTAGGTCAGTTGGCATTTCTGTGTGGAGTTTGCATGTTCTCCCTGTGTTCCCGTGGGTTTCCTCCCCGTGCTCCGGTTTCCCCTATAGTCCAGAGACATGTGCTGTAGATGAATTGAATAAGGTAAATTGGTTGTGTATATGTGTGAATGTGAGTGTGTATTGGTGTTTCCCAGTGCTGGGTTGCGGCTGGAAGGGCATCTGCTTCGTAAAAACATATGCTGGATAAGTTGATGGCGACCCCTGATAAATAAAGGGACTAAGCTCTAAGGAAAATGAGTGTATGAATAAATATAAATAAGTTTGAATATAAGGGCGCCACGGTGGGGTAGTGAGTAGCACGTTCGCCTCACAGCAAGAAGGTCTCTGGTTCGAGCCTCGGCTGGGTGAGTTGGCATTTCTGTGTGGAGTTTGCATGTTCTCCCCGTGGTTGCGTGGGTTTCCTCCGGGTGCTCCAGTTTCCCCAACAAGTCCAAAGACATGGGGTATAGGTGAATTGGGTAAGCTAAATTGTCCAGCTTATGAGTGTGAATGAGTGTATATGGATGTTTCCCAGGGATGGGTTGCAGTTGGAAGGGCATCCGCTGCGTAAAACATATGCTGGATAAGTTGGTGGTTCATTCCGCTGTGGCGACCCCAGATTAATAAAGGGACTAAGCCGAAAAGAAAATGAATGAGTTTGAATATAAATATAAGCATATAATTACAGCACAAAGACAGATTGTCAGTGCAACAGGTCTGACCATGGTCATGTTCTGATCTCTTTCCCTCAAGTTCATTCTTCACATTCATAAATGAATATATTCAAGCAATTTCACTTGAGCAAGAGTGTGATAACAGCAGCTGTGCTGATCTCAGACCAAGTGTGATTATACAACAGTTCAATAAACAACACTGAGTAACTTTCAATTTCAGCAACTCACAATATTTGTCGTCACTTTTTAACATTTAATTATTTATATTAATATTATTACAATGACAAATGTCCAAAAATTCCTCAGTGTTTAAAAAACAGCAGCAACAAAATCATAAGTCCAAGGCACTCGAAAAGTAATTGAAAAAATCTTTAAATGGGACATTTTACCAGTCCTATATTCTACGTACATTATCTGTCCTTAAAATAAAATAATAAATACAGTGAATAAAACGTATTTTATCGCTAAATAATTCTAAATGGACTGATGGTTGATTTCTGTGAGTTGTCCTGTAAAGGAGTATGTCATTCATTTGGTTCTCAGATTTTCTTTTCTTTATTAAAATCACTGTGCAAATTTACAAACCCTGTCATTGTCCTTCTCCTCAGCCTTATTTTAAAAAAAAACTTCCGAAATAGTGAGTTTAAGTTGTTACCATTCACATCAATTGATTAAAAACATGAAATTATAAATAAATTCCACAAATAAATACTATTTTTTCACATGTTTATGCAGTCCTGAGCATTAAATGCATGCAGTACACCTTTAAGGCTCTGACTCAGAGGAATGATATCATTTGATGGAGGGGAAGCTGACAGTGATCAAATGATATGATTTTACAGTATGCTTGTTTTTGTATGATTTTTGAAGAGGACAAGCTTAAAGGTCAGGCCCTGTTACAGTTTTGTAAGTGAAAATGTAGGTTACTGGTAGAAAGAATTTTATCCAAAAGAGCACAAACCTGTTAACTTTCAAACACATTAACATCAAACTTTTTTTATTTTGTTTTTTGTTTTTTTAAATGAAAATGATTCAGCTGAATGAATTATTTCATGACTCACTCAATGAAGCATAGTTTTGAATTTGTTCACTTAAAAATACACCAACTATTTTGATTATTTTTGAGACTGTAAAGTTTCAGGAGTGACAATAGCATTTAAATACACACGTTAAATCCCCTAAATGATCAATTGTGTGTGTGGAACATGACTAACATCATCATTCATCCACAGGAGAATCTAAATTATATTGTGGATATAAAAAGGATTTATTACATATAGAGGCGATTTATTTCACTGTGGTGACCCCTGATAAATAAGTGACTGAGCCAGAGGAAGATGAATGGATGGATGATTATAAATCCTTTCAGACTCAATATCCTTTCAGACAATCATTTCTACTCAGTTTATTTAATAATACTATTAAATACATTTTCATTTCTGCTTGTTAATAACGATCAGGAATAAAATGACCCGATTTAAATACCCTTCATAGACAGCAGGTGGTGTCATTAGTGAATGAATCAGTGTTTCTGACTGAATTAGATGAATGATTGACTCCACGACTCTCTCTGATAGATTATTTAAATTTTAAGTAAAGCCCCAATCACATTGCACTTTTTTCCCCATAGACTTTCATTCATACGCATGCGAATGTGGCAGACCAGCCTGATCTCAAGAGAAAACGTAAGCGTTTTACGTTTTGCCATTTAAGTGGCTAATTAGTATGAATTCGTATGAGTTCAGTCGTACGAAAATGTACGATTTAAAAAAGGAGACGTGGCACCCAACCCCATCTCTAAACCCAACCGCCATTGGGTGATGAGCAAATCGTACTAAATTGTATGAATTAGATCGTACACATTCATACGAATTAGCCACTAAATGAAAAGTTACGAATTGCCGTGAGATATGGGCAGACTGGAAACGCAAGCTCGTGCGACAAGTTTCGCAGTTAGCAGCATTGGAAAGTTTAAGCTTGGTGATCTCTAACCTGCGAAATCGCATCATGTGATTGCATGAGACCAAGGAAAGATCAAAACATGACCTCTCTGGACAAAAATTTAAAATATGGAGCAATATGGAGCATGTTTAATCCTGCACCTTTTCGCAGTGGCGTACGACAGAATTTCGCATGCTCAAACTCTAGTGTTACCGCAGCTTAAATCAGTTGAATTAATTGTTTCACTCTGGTTCATTCCGCTGTGGCAATCTCTAATAAATAAGGACTAAGATGAAGAAGAATGAATAAATAACTGTTTTACGATTCATACAGACTTACTTATAGAATCAGTTAAATAAAGTCACAGAAGAAGTTAAAGATTCAGTGAATCACTCATAAAGACAGCACTATTTTGTTTGTTTGTTCCTGAATGAATCAGATGAATGCACAAGACTCACTCCACTACTGATCTACAGGACAGTCTTTGTTGGAGTTATAAGTAGGGCCACATGGAATCTGCACGCGCAGATTTTTAGCCTATCATTGATTCTGTTTATTTACTGGTGTAAATGTGTGTAAATTTATATTTATTCAGTTTTTAAACTAAATTCAGTAATATTATTACTAATATGAAAATATTCGTATGATTTATTTACAATACAGTTTGTCAAGTCATATTTTTCTTCTTTTAGTAAATATTTTACATGAGAGACTTGCTTTGTTTACCAAATAAAGTGGATCTAATTGGATTCACATTATAAACATTAAATAAAAGTTAAAAAGGTATTACTTTTATTTCACATATTAAGTTTTTAGTTATGATACTCCTAAAATCATTCCACATAAATCCACAGGTTTTTAACAAAATACTCCGCAGAAATAGCAAAAAATGTCTGCAGATTCCGCCTGGCCATAAGCCATGAACCAAAAAAAATATATATATATAACATTTGTGAACATTTGATATGCCTCCTAAAGAGTGGACATGATATCTTTTAGAAAGAGTGCAAAGAAACAAGCGAACTGATAATGTGGCCTAAAAATGAATCGATTTTAAAGGGAACAGCGATAGCAACAATTACAGCCCTGTGTTTTGCAGTTTTAGGCATTCTTGTATTTGTGCTAGCATGATTGATTTTAATATGAAAACTACTGGAATTCTATGTACATGCCAAGAGGCACACTTTATTTCATGTCTGGGGCTGTATGCCAGGGCCCTGTAACACTGAATCTGATGTGTTGAAGAAAATGTTGGCACACGCTTTAAAACAAGATCACATTGGGCCTAGTTCAAACAGCTACAGTGGCAAAAGCTTTAGTTTCCTATTCAGTGTTTTCAGTCATGGAACAAATCCCGAGATTAAGAGATTTAAACGTTTAAACTCATTACCATTGTACCACATCCAGTTTAGGTCTTTGATTAGCAATCAGTTTACACAAGATAGTTAAAAAGCTCGTGATATAAATGATTTATTTGACATTTCAATGACATTTCATTTAACAATACCATATATTACATTACAGTAATGCCTCATCCATGTGTGTGTTACTTTCTGAGATGCAAAGACCTTTTTCTTTTAGAGAAATACACATTGTAAAAATGCTGGGTTCCACACAATCGATTTGTGTTGGAACAACATGAAGGAATTAAGTTAACTTATTAGTTTGTCTAAATGTATGTGGATTGAACTTAAAACAATTAAGTTGTCGCCCCAAAAAAACCCTCAAGAATTGCAATGTTTCGTCTAATTGTAAATAAGTAAATTGAAAAAACAGCAAGCGTCATTTTTTAAATGCAAGTGTAAGATTTCCACATGTTCAGCGTCAAAGAAATGAACCTCATAAGTGTAATTTTTCATAAAATCAGGTTACAAAAATATTTCTCACAATGACAATGTTCTGAATGTACCGTACTCAATGAGGATGCCAGAACTCTGTCACTCCTTTCTTTCTCTCTCACTCATGTCAATACAAAAATGAATGACTTCATTTCTTTCTCGGAATACAAAAAGTTATCTTAAAAGTTATATTAATCTGTCTCTGTAATTCTGTTGCACTGTAGAAGCTCTGTCACGAAAACAAATTCCTCGTATGTGTAAACATACCTGGCAATAAAACTCTTTCTGATTCTGATTCTAATTACTGATTAGTAATTACATTATTTAAGTTGCATTTGCATTATTTTACATTATTTAAGTTGTATTTAAAGTAATTAATTACTGATTACTAATTACATTATTTAAGTTGTGTTTAAAATAATTGTATAATTGCTATGTCTGCACTGTAAAAAAATTCCGTAATGCCGGAAAAAAAAAAAAATTAAAAGATGCCTGTTAAATTACAGAAATGTACCGTAAATTAATGGATATTAAATTACAGAAATTTACCAAAAAATTTAAAGGAAAATTCTGTACTTTAATATCTGTTATTTTATGGTATATTTCTGTAATTTAACGCTCTTTATTTATTTATTTTTTTTCCAGCTGCCGGAAATAAACCGTAAAATTATGGATTTTTTTACAGTGTGATATAATAAGTTGTGATATAATAAGTGTGATATAATAATTTATTGACTTGACTCAGTACTACTTTAAATCCCTATAAATTTCAACACTGACAATAGAAATAAGAATAAGATTGTAGCTTTATTTTTAAAAATCATATTTAAGTATTTTAAAAACAAACATAACATTATTTAATTAATTTTGGTTTGCATGTACTCCCCTTGTTCGCTTGGGTTTCCTCCAAGTGCTCCGGTTTTCCCAACAAGTCCGAAGACATATGCTATAGGTGAATTGGGTAAGCAAAATTTTCTGTAGTGGATGTGTGTGAATGAGTGTGTATGGGTGTTTCCCAGTGATGGGATTGTAGCTGGAAGGGCATCCGCTGCGAAAAACATATGCTGGATAAGTTGGCGGTTCATTCCGCTGTGGCGACCCCGGATTAATAAAGGGACTAAGCTAAAAAGAAAATGAATGAATGAATAATTACTCTGCAGGCAACATGGTGGCTTAGTGGTTAGGACTGTCGCCTCACAGTAAAAAGGTCGCTGGTTTCTGGGTCAGTTGGCTGGGTCAGTTGCCATTTCTGTGTGGAGTTTGCAGGTTCATTCTGCTGTTGCTAAGCCGAAGGAAAATGAATGAATGAACAATTACTCTGTAAAAATGTTATTTGTAACAAAACATTCATTTTCCTTCGGCTTAGTCCCTTATTTATCAGAGGTCGCCACAGCAGAATGAACTGCCAACTATTCCAGCATATGTTTTGCGTGGCAGGTGCCCTTCCAGCCGGAATCCAGTACCAGGAAACAACCATACACATTCATACACAATGGTCAATTTAGCTTATTCAATTCACCTATAGCACATGTCTTTGGACTGTGGGGGAAACCAACATGAAAACAACTGGTCTGACCGGGATTTAAGCTAGCGACGGTGCTAACCACTGAAGAGGCCGGGCAGCCATTTAACCAAACATGAAACGTTAATGGCCTCATATTTCATACCAGACATTTTTATACTCAAAATTGGGGAAAAAAGGTTAAGTTAAGAGACAATTCATTACATTGCATCACCTATATCACAATAAGTGAAGTTTATCCATAAACAAATTTCGAGAGCATCACGTGCTTATGATTGTTCCCAGCTGTTACAGCTTCAGCTAATGACCGATTATCCAATCAGACAATTCCTTACTCCCTATAAATAACCAAAGTTTTCTTATCTCAACATCTTCGTCTTGAAGAACACCCCCACCCACCCACCACTACTTTTCCTCCTTTCAAATGGGCGACACAGCGGCCCAGTGATTAGCACTGTTGCCTCACAGCAAGAATGCCTCTGGTTAAGTCCCTACTAAATCAGGTGGCATTTCTGTGCGGAGTTTCGCTTGTTCTCCCCGTGCTCACGTGGGTTTTCCCCGGGCTCTCCGGTTTCCTCCCACGGTCCAAATAACAGGCACCCTAAGTAATTTGAAAACACAATTGATACCATAGTCAAGCTCTTAGCGAATACACCTCACCTCAGTCCTGTCACTAGCTGGAGATAAGCGGAGGAGGAGTTCATCGAGATCTACCTGAGCTCAAACTCTCCTCTCGCACTGCAAACGGGAGGGAGCCCAGGGCTCGAGGATCTCATAGGCTCAGACCTCTCTCCCAGGACAGCATGCCAACAAGCTTTATTATCAATCATCAGCTAAGTGTGAACTCTTGAAATGGGTATTAAATAAATTTGGCAGAGTAAAAACATACTTCTCAGAACATCTCTCTTTATGTTCCACATAAAGAAGAACGCTAGTTAAATGCTAACAGATTTCTCATTTTTCTTTATAAGCTTCACAGGATTATTGTGGAGCTTGCAGCCATTATGCGATCGGACAGATGATGGACAGAACATCGCCAGCCACTCAACCCTTTGTTATAATTTCGAGACGAAGAGAACGTAAAGAAACCACCTTTGTATTTTCACAAAGGCTATTATTGAGCATCTGACCTTCTGAGTGAATATTTGAACAGCGTCTACTGAGCCGCTGAGTCACAGACGCTGAATTGAAACTTCCATATTCGTACAGAACGTATAAGCCGATCGAATTATTCAACACAGGATTTGACTTTCCGTCTTTCTGTTAAAACAACAAATCGATGGAAGACGAAAAACCTTTCCAAAATGTGTTTGGTTAGCTGGCGTCGCAGTGAGTCAGCTGCTGTTTAATAAGCGAGATGTAGTGAAGTGTATGTACGTGTGTGAGACTGTGAGGTATGTCTGGGCAGAATTAGTCAGGGCTTTGTGGTGGTGGTGGTGGTGGTTTTTGGACAGCATCTGGTGGCCTGATGTGCGGTGTGACAGTAACAATCTCTGTGGCTAGTGGAGTCACTCCTAATCAACTCTTTGAGGCATATGTGAAAAATAATGTACTGTAAGCTATATGTGAAACCCTTTTAATAGGTCTAAAATAGTCTTTTTCATTGTCGATTATTTCAAGCATGGCTGAGTGAAAAGAAATGTATTTTCTTTCTGTATTATTGCAGGTATTCATTAAATATACAGTATATTTTTGGATTTCCACAAATTATTATGCAATTTAATTTGATTTCTATTTTTAAACACAATTTGATGTTGTTTTCACATCAAGATTCCCACATAGGTATTCGTAAATTATCTTGTTTATGATTTACACTGGGGTAGCACGGTTAACACCCTCACCCCACAGCAAGAAGGTCGCTGGTTTGAGTCCTGGCTGGGCCAGTTCGCATTTCTGTGTGGAGTTTGCATGTTTCTCACTGTGCTTCCTCCAGTTGCTCCGGTTTCCCTCACAGTCCAAAGACATGCGCTAGGTGAATTGGGTAAACAAATTGGCCCTAGTGTATGTTTGTGTGTTAAGGTGTATGGGTGTTTCCCAGTACTGGGTTGTGGCTGGAATTGCATCCGCTGCGTAAAAAAACATATGCTGAAACAGTTCATTCCGCTGTGGCAGTTTATTCCGCTGTGCCGACATGGTAAATAAGGGACTAAGCCGAAAGAAAATGAATGAATGAATGATTTACACTAAATAGTCTGGATTTTCTTCCTCCTCTTGTTTTTAATAAACCCATATGAAGCTTTGAAATGTGCAAAGTTTTGCTAATAAATGTTTATTCAAAAAGTAAGCAAAAATGGATGTTGAAAAAAATGATGTAGATCAAAAACAGGTTATTTAGGAATACTTGAAATGTGCTGCATTTCTTGCTAATAAAGAAAATAAGAACACATTCAGGTTACTTTAAACTCCTGCTGTGCATCAGGGTTAGCTAAGAGCTTTAGCTTCAATCAAACAGCTTAAATACTGTGATCTTTTGTCTACCGCCGAAGTCATGATCCTGCAAGATCCATGATCCCAAGAGCTTTCTCAGGAATCTTAATGCATACAGAGCTGATAACCACTGCCTCCAGAAAGGTTTTATGTCGATTGAAAGGGACAGGTTTTGTGGGGGATCTCGTGTGCTGCAGAACACAACCCAGACCAAAATCTATCTCACTGCAGATTGGTAAAATTTTAAGGGATAGAAGACAGAACAGGTTTTGTTTACCATCTGCCTCTTTTGAAGAGCTCTACAGCCCTCAAGTTAATAAAGGAGCAAGTCTGGAGTGTCTGTTGTCTTGCTGGCAGATGTGACAGTGCCCACCATTAGAGACTTTTCCCCCCCAAAAATAATAAAAATATTATTTATAATAGTAACAAGAAAAAGAAAATGATCTAATATTTAATCCTCTAAAACAGTGACAGTATTGTTGTTGTATTTATTATTATTATTATTATTATTATTATTATTATTAATAATAATATTATTATTATTATTATTATTGTTATTATTGTTATGATTATTATCAGCAGCAAACATCACTTATTTAGCCATATTTTGACTTGATGTAATTATATAAATATATTTATGTATTAATAGGCTAATATTATTATTTTAACAACCGTCTAGAACCTAAAATCTTTTTTGACAGACAAATTTTTTATACAACAACAATAATAATAATGACAAAAATTATTATTATTATTATTATTATTATTATTATTATTATTACGCTAACACATATTTAGCCAAATTTGGACTTACTTTTATTATTAAAAATTAACGAATTATTAATTATATTCATTTATTCATTCATTTTCTTTTCGGCTTAGTCCCTTTATTAATCAAGGATCGCCACAGCGGAATGAACCACCAACTTATCCAGCATATGTTTTATGCAGCAGATGCCCTTCCAGCTGCAACCCATCACTGGGAAACACCCATACACACTCATTCACACACATACGAACAATATAGCCAACCCAATTCACCTATAGCTTATGTCTTTGGACATGGGGGAAGCCGGAGCACACGGAGGAAACCCACACCAACATGCAAACTCCACACAAAAAATGCCAACTGACCTGCCAACTGATAATTATATTAATTGTTAATAATGATAATAATTAATAACAATAATAATTTATTTATTAATTAATTAATAAATTATAATAAATTCAAGTCAAAACTTGTTAGCTTGTATAACAGCTTTTATAATAATAACAATAATAATATAGATATGTATTAAATATATATGTATTAAATATATATGTATATATGTGTATATATATATATATATATATTTAGATATTTATTTTTATTATTGAAACAGTGGTCTAGACGCTAACATCTATATTGTCAGCCATACATTATATAATAATAATAATAACAATAATAGTAAATTTCCAGCTGTGTAAAGGGGGTAATCTGACACTTTTCATGGAAAAGTAAATGTACACACCCTCTCAGATTACCAGTCAAAACACGCAGGGAGACGTAACACATGTGTCTTTAGTAAGAGGACACTGAGAGAATCGGCAGAAAATATGGTTCGTTCCAGCAACTGGCATGCTGCCTTCTACAGCTCTAGGCTGAATTTGGACTGAGCAGTGGTAAAAAAGGTGCACACTTGCAATCTCTTCCCAACTTCTATCAGTTTAAGATGAAATTGTAGGGCCACAATCCATCCCTTCAGAGCATATTTCATATAATTTGCTAATTAAAGCTATCACCATTATGTAAGAGTGACAGACAGGTTCGCAGGGCTATATTTTCAGATCTCACCATCCAATTAAACATCATTATCTCTACATATTAGCACTGCTCATCTTGTAGGGCAGAAATCTTTGCCACTGCACGCTGCACGGATGCGATGCAAAGCCAGAAAACCAAGTTGCTGTTATTTTGCTGTATTCTTAATAAAAGTGTGATAACCAGGCTCCCCTATTTACTCTAAGTGAGTCACTTACTCTTAATAAATATTTTCCAAATCCTGAAGTACATTTCTGAGACATCCTTCATTGGAAAGACTAAAGATTAGAACGTCCAGTTCTTTCTTCTTCACCGAAAGAAACATACTGTTACGATCAACACACACAGAGACCATTCATTATCACTTCAGCACATATGCTTTATGATTCTGAGTCAGATCATACTAGGTATTAGCGAAAATATCTCGGGACTGTCCGTCCTAGATAGCATTCAATAATGATGATTAATATGTTGTTGAATGTGTTTTTGTGCTGGTACCTTGGCCTGATTTATTTCTGTCATGGAGAAATAAATGAAAGGCAACAAATCATCCATGTTTTCTTAATCACTGGTTTAAATGTTTCGTTCAAAACTGCTGATTCATTTTGACACTCAGTGTGACTCAATGTTTTATTCAAAAACAGATTTCTTCAGAAAGGAAATGTGCAGTGTTGATCAGTAGCAGTATGTACGTTTAACTGTTGTATAAAATCAGTATCACAGATCAGATTTTTACAGAAATTGTGGAAAAAACTAATAATTTTACTTATAAACTGCTAAGTTAATTTCATAAAAATATATACAAAATAAACAGCAATTAACACAATGAACTAAATTAAACTTGTAAGGAGAAAACCTGAAATAGTATTTTCAACGCCATCTCACTGCAATTCGTAACTTTTTGATTTAATAGCTAGAATAAAAAACTAAACTGACCAAACATAAAATGAATTACATTTCCTCGTAAGATCAAGCTGGTATTTTCTTGAGAGGAAAAAAACATTTATTTATATTTGTTTATTTAGTTATTTATTTATTTTGCTAAATATGGTTTAGATTATATTGGATTAAATACATCTGACATATTTTAAAACCATTTATTTAGTAAGTCTACATTTTTTCGAACCAAGATAGTAATTGTAATGATTTATTACGAGTTTTGTTTGAAATAATCCAATTAAAATGAAAGCTATTATTGGCCAATGGGATGTAAATTTGAGTTGAATATTACGAAAAATAAAACTCTTACGTGTATTAATTCCGTAACTTTTAATATATATTATTGTCTTATATTTTTGTTATACACTTGAACTATTGTTTTGTTTGTATTTTGTGAAATAAGTAACACTCGATGAGTCAGCTCAACATGATCTCACGGCAATTCGCAATTTTTTGATTGGAAAATTCATATAAATTTGTACGATCTCATTCCTACAGTTTAGTATGATTGCTTGTACCCCAATGACGGTTGGGTTTAGGGGTATGGTTGGGTGCCACGCCTTCTTTTTAAAATCGTACTTTTTTGTACGAATTGGCCTCTAAACAGACAAATCGTAAAATAATTACGTTTCCTCTTGAGATCAGGTTGGTCAGCTCGCACATTCCAAAAACTACAATTTGCCTATTTGCCTCACAGACTATAAAGACAAAAATAAAAACCATATGGAAAACTATATGATCCATAAATCATATCATTTCTGTATTTAATTTTTGTAGAAACAAAGATAAAATTTTCTAAATAAATATAGTGGCTTCCAACACTGTGCCCTGTTGACCAATGAGAAAACCTCTGACTGTTTTAAAATGTGTACGTTTGAACCATGAACAAATCTCTAGAATTCTTCAGGCTAATTCTTTATAATCCTAAACACATCTTTAGATCTAAGCTCAGACATTTTCCAGTCGCTCATACGTTTTTACATGTTTACCCTAAATTTCTGCCTGCCATAGTTTTAATAAAGAAACATATATTTCTGTATACACAGTGGCCTTGTTTTACCTCTCTGCTGAATGTCAGGTTCTTGTCAGTTTCTTGGATGAAGAAGAGAGACAACATCTCCAACACAGCGATGAATCACTCCCACAGAGATATCTTTACAAGAAATTGGACAGCTCTCCTTTATGCAACATTTTTACTGTGGCTTTAGGTCCCTCAACACACTATAGCTTTAAAGCTGCTTCTTTAGTGACAAACTTTATCAATAGAAACATTGATAAATTTCAAGTATTGTTAGAGATTGTCCTGTTCAACAACACTGTAAAAAATGCAGGGTTTCACACAATTAATTTATGTTGTCCCAACAAAAAATTATGTTAAGTTAACATAATAAATTTAAGTGGATTGAACTTAAAACAATTAAGTTGTTCCAACAAAATATCAAGAATTGTGTTGTTGTTTCAGCTCAAGGAGTCAATATAACTTTGGAGGGTATTTGAAAAAAATATTTGGGGGCAAGAAGCTAGAGATGACATTATCAGGTTTTTGAGAGAAAGGGGGAAAAACAATAAAAATAAATATAACTTTAAAATGCTTGTCAATTTACAAAAAAAACAACAACAACGTAATATTTGCATGACAATACAACAAAGGATTAATTTCAGTTTTATTTTATATATTTTATTTGAGCACAGTAAACCCCAATAAATGAAGACAACTCATACTGAGTACTGTAATACCAATAAGTTAAGGCAACTCAAATCGTTTAAGGAAACCGATTGCTACAAACCATTTGAGTTAAAAAACTGATCTACATGAGTACTGAGAACTTACTCCATTTAAGTTGAAGTAATTAGGTATTTAATTAACTCATTACCTTCAACACTGAGTTCAAAA
>CAIGQQ010004837.1:13249462-13262937 GCA_903798035.1 Danio albolineatus | reverse complement strand
TGGAGAAGAAAAAGAGAAGGAGGAGGAGGCCAAAGAGAAACTGCAGGATGATGGAGGAGGAGGAGGAGGAGATAAAAAACATGGAGGAGAAAGAGGAAACAATAGACAATGAAATAGAGGAGAAGGAGGAGGAGGAAGAAGAGAACATGGAGAAGGAGAAGAAAAAGAGAAGGAGGAGGAGGCAAAAGAGAAACTGCAGTGTGAAAGAGGAGGCAATTAAATAAATTTGTCTTGTACAAAATTTTTTGTTGTTTTTGTGTGTTGTGTTTATCTGCCTAACTGTCTCGCCCAAGTGTTGAATTTTGTGTCTGGTGTTGGTGTTTATGCCATTTCACTGCAGATACTACTACAGCACCAAAACAAATGACACCAAAAGTGGTTCTTTGGCTCCTAATTATACCCAAAGCATATATGGCATTCCTGCATAGTGCCTTTTATGGTGTGTTTTTGTTATACTGTAGCACCAGTTTTTCGAAGGTGCTGGAACATCTGTCAAATTTTGCTATATAAGACCATAAGAAGTGCTAAATTGAACCATAAGAAGTGCTACGTAAATAGCACCAAAAGTGGTTCTTTGGCTCATAGGAGAAACTTTTTTGGTACTTTAAAGCCCCATATCTTGCTCTAATTAACCATAAGAGGAGCTTTATACAACCACATTTAATTTGTTCATTAAATAGAGCCTTAATAAAGTTAGATGTTTCTTACTAGAGCAATTTTATTATTTATTAATAAAAACTTATTTATTATTGAATAATATAACAAAACCAGAAAATTAAACCAGTTTAAATTTGTTCAAACCATTATACAAAACACTGCACTTATACTGCACCTCCCAAAGCTCCGTATTAGCTAAATTAATACATTTAAAATGTTTAATGATATTTAAACCTGGTGATTTCATTCATTCATTCATTTTCTTATTGGCTTAGTGCCTTTATTAATCTGGATTCGCCACAGCGGAATGAACCACCAACTTTTTACTCAGCAAATGCCCTTCCGGCCGCAACCCATCACTGGGAAACATCCATACACACTAATTCACACTCACACACTATACGGACAGTTTAGCTTACCCAATTCACCTATGTCTTTGGACTCGTGGGGCAAACCGAAACAACCAGAGGAAACCCATGCGAATGCAGGGAGAACATGCAAACTTCACACAGAAATGCTAACTGACCCAGCCGAGGCTCGAACCAACGACCTTTTTGCTGTGTGGCGACAGTGCTACCCACTGTGCCACAGTAACACCTTTAATAATTACATTTTTTAATAAAGATTCATAAGATTGCTAATGCACTTAAATCTCACATGTATCTATGAAATGAGGAAAATAAATAACAATGAGGATAAAAACAATACATGAACAATTATCACACATGTTAAACAGCACTCAGTTTCAACTAGTTCACTGTACGTTTTCAGCATGCATTGGTGTTCTTGTAATGGCGACATCAATTTTTATACATATTTTTAAATGAAAGTCATTGTGTGCTTGATGGCACAATAAAGGTCACACAAAATATTGCAAACTGCCTCTCTTATAATGTTGTGCTGGCCACAGTAATGTTGACACCTCAGGAGAGCCAGTGGACACTATTGGTAGGCCTGTCACGATATCTATTTTGTATTGTACGATATATTGCACCAAAATATATCGCGATAAACGATATTATTGTCATTTTAAGACCATTTTATGCCACTCATAATGCCAGAATGACAATATAATATCATCATAATGCAAGTAAAACTCTTCCTAAGAACACATAATATTTCATTCTTGAGAATATTTAATTAAGTTATATTCATTTTTGCATTCAATTAGGCATTGGAATCCGAATGTGAAAACGCATATCTTAAATAAATAATTATAAATGTTAACAAAAAAGTGCAAGATAAAGAGTAACAGAGGCTGCGATATCTGCTCTATCTTTAGTTGTCACACACCCATGTGAAAATATACTCAAGTAATTTACAGTAAATGTTTTTTTAAACCATACTGACACCTCCAATAAAGATATAATATTGCTAGAATTGTGTTTTTATTTATAGGCGATATATATTGCATCACCAAAACTTATTGTTGTCGTGTTCATGTGTTGATATATTGATTATTGTGACAGGCCTAACTATTGGTGGTGGTCTGTAAAACAAACATTTCACCACAAACATTTCACCTTTTGAGTGCTTTTAACCAATTAACATAAGCGATCAATTAGACTTCCAATTATCAAACACTTCAATTTTTGTTAAAGATTTGATGCAAGTCTGAGTAAGCTTCTATTGTTAGATTTCAACGAACAGTTCCTTTAATGAGAGTCTTTCAGTGAAGTGCTGGAAAAGCTACTGATGGTTCACCTTAGAAATTGTGCTGACAATAAAATGAGTACAGCATTCCATACAAGACCTACAAACAGATTGGCCTACAAATTACTCTGCACATCTGTGCTCCGAATAGGTTTGGATTTACACGTTGGTGAGCAATTACATGAAATTAATTTACTTACTGTCACTTTAAGTGGTCTTGGCGCTTATTGGTATCGAATATGACCAATCAAATCAAAGAAGGCGGGCTTTACAGCTCACAAATACAAACGTGAATTCCAGCGCGACGTTTCATTGAAGGCGACCTGTGAGGTAAGATACAAGCAGATAAACGTTCATAATTTGACTAATGATAATTGTTTTGGGGGATAAAAATATAAAACAACCAACTATAATAATCATCAGGTATTAATTAAACTGAACGTTTTTGTAAAAATTTGAATTTAAAAATGATGGATCGTGATTCAAGCAACTAAGCTGAATGTGATGAGAAACATTTTGCCAGAGCTTTCATTTTCATATATAGGCTTAGCAGTATTTTAATGTACTAATATTAGATCATGTTGTCTTTTATTAATTACCTTTAATCTTTATCAGAATACCATAATAATAAGCCATACTTACAGTTGAAGTCTGAATTATTAACCCCCCTGAATTATTAACCCCCCTGTTTATTTTTTCTTCCAAATTTCTGTTTAACGGAGAGAAGATTTTTTCAACACATTTATAAACATAATAGTTTAAAAAACTCATTTCTAATAACTGATTTATTTTATCTTTGCCATGATGACAGTAAATAATATTTTACAAGATATTTTCAAAACACTATACAGCTTCAAGTGACATTTTTAACTAGGTTAATTAGGTTAACTAGGCAGGTTATAGGGTAATTAGGAAAGTCATTGTACAATGATGGTTTGTTCTGTAGACTATGGAGAAAGATATATAAAGGGGCTAATAATTTTGACCTTAAAATGGCTTTTAAAAAAATGAAAAACTGCTTTAATTCTAGCCGAAATAAAACAAATAAGACTTTCTCCAGAAGAAAAAATTTTATCAGACATACTGTGAAAATGTTCTTGTTCTGTTAAACATTATGAAATATATATAAAAAAAGAAAAAAATCAAAGGGGGTTAATCTGATTTCAACTGTAGCTATAAGCTCTGTAAAGTTGGTTTTAGGTCTTCCTTACTCACACAAGAAAGTCCATCAATATCTGTTCAATGCATTTTGTAAATAAGAATGGGCTTAGACCAACCCCAGAGTATGGAGTATTGCTTTATACCAAACTATACTGTACATAATTTGAGTGTGCAATGTATTTGTGCATTCCTCAACGAACTCATGTGAGTTCAAGCAGTCCATGTATATAGACACACCTTTATCACCGAATGTTTACATAATCCAGTGTTTTAGCATGTCACACACTGACATTTTGTGTCAATATGGAATGTAGCTAACATGTTATCTATAAAAAAAGTCTACAAATGAAGGATTTGATTTACTCAATTTATTCTTTTAACTTTATATTTAAAAAATACTGGTTAAAATAATGTAGAAAAATGTATTGCGATTGCTTTTAAACATTTGTACTTTCTAAGAAACATCATGAAATAAAACTATTCATCCTTCACAGTTGTTTGGATTGGCAAAAGATCAAGCTGTATACTACATAAGCTCAATGTGCGCAAATCAAAACTGCCATCCCAGCAAAAAATGCAAAGGCTGAGAACGTTTTTTTTTCAGAACACAAGACAAAACTTGCTGCTGTTTGTTTCCATATGGAGGCAGAGGTCAAGGCGGGACATTTCAGATGGGGGGCTAGTGGTGACATGCATCCTACTTTGGTGTGAATACGGTGCAGCTGGATTAATACGAACTGGTTCCAAGAACTACAGTACAGTCGAAGACCGACATGATCATTCCAACAACCTTCTGAATCACTTTATAGCCCATTTATTTTCATTTTTAATATACAAAATACTTCTGTTGGGTTATTTCATATATGCAAATTCTGTCAGTGTTATCCATTAGTAATCAACACTCATCACTAGCTTGTTCAGGCAAGAGGAGCACTGTGACCTGCGGGTTAGGTTTTCAGCAAATGCTGGTGGGTTGCAACTCATTCGCCCTCACATCCTCTGAAATCTATCTTGATATATGAAGTGATGTGTCTGGAAAATAAACTGAATTGGGCGTAATTAGTTTGAGCCCTGCATACCTTTATTATCAGTTGCATAAGCAGGTGGAATGCCAAGCACTATTAGTCAAAAGTCTCTTTTGCTCACCAGGGCTGTTATTATATTTTAAAAGAACTGGTTTCTTTTGAATATATTTTAAAATGTCATTTATTTCCGTGACAGCTGAATTTCTAGCAGCATGACCATATCAGAAATCAGTAGTATGCGGCTTTAAATCTCAACATTTATTGGTGCTCAGATTACAGTTGTCAGTGTTTTTGGTGTAAACTGCTATATATTACCCCAGGATTCTTTCAGATCAATAGAAACAGAAATCTGTAAGGTATTGTTAATTGAATTGTCATGTCTAAAATTGTAATAAAATATTTATTATATAAAATTATCTAATTCACTTAAAACTTTTAAAGTGAATTAAACTTGTTTTTCCACAAAAATATTAAATTGCTATAACTGCTGTCATTCATAATCATTGACATGTTTCTTGAGCGACAAAGCAACATTACAATTACTGAAGGAACATGTGACTAGGTCTTTCACATTAACTATTTTTACAATTAATATAAATAATTAAAATTAAAATTTAAAAATGTAATTTTAAGACCAATTTATGACATGGATTCTGCATGATCCTGCGTCATTTAATGTTGAAATTATTTTAACTGTGCTTCAATTATCATTGATCTTTGGTTATTGCTAAGTATCACTAATTCATGTCATAGTGAACTAAAAAGGTCAACTCATTCTGATTACTTACCCCTAGATACATTTCTGGAGAGAGTAAAATACGTCCCAGGAGCTATGTTTTTTTGCGGTTTTTGTTTTTAGCTAATCCACCAGAGGTTGCTGTGTACGATTTTTCAGATCTAAAATTTCTCACTCGAGTGCCATTCGCGCTTGCTGTTCTTACGTAAATCCACCAGAGGCCGCTGTCAATTGACTGACTTCCTGACCGACCAATTGACCAACCCTCCCACCCATACCCACCCCCTTCCTAAACCCAACCACAGTGTTTTAAAAAGCAATCCAGAAAAAGAAAAGCCCCCTGATTTTTACCACATTTTCAGATTTTACCACACTGTTCACACTGTTATTTACTTGTTTATTTTATTTTTTAGCTTTTGTTTTGTCTTACTTGCTTTCTGGAACCATTTTTCACTGGACTCGAACCCCATTGTCGCGGTCAACTTCGCTCTGCGTCCCGAATCCACGACGAACATGTCGAGCTACCGGACAAACTGGTAGCAGTGGAAAAGCCGTCCAAACAGAGGTAAGTGGTCAGCTGGTAAGCACGAAAATTCAGAGTCATACCGCCCCGTAGTGTTAGTTTTAAAGGAGTGCTGGGAAATCCTTACACAATATATTTGTTTAATTGATTTGTAAAATAAATGCAGCCATGGTGAGTAGAGCCTTAAATAAACTAAGACTTAAAAACTAAAGAAAAATCATAAAAGCTGCGGAATGTAGAGTTCTTGAAATGAGAAATTGTTCAGGGGTTCTCAGAGTTCAGTTCAGAAGTATAAATCTAATGTTTTATCACTGTCAGAGTCTGGAAAACTAGTTATAAATCAGCCATTTATTCATTCATTTGCCTTCGGCTTAGTCTCTTTATTCATCAGGGGTCGCCACAGCAGAATGAACTGCTTATCCAGCATATCTTTTACGCAGCGAATGCCCTTCCAGCTGCAACCCAGTACTGGGAAACATCCATACACACTCATTTAGTGTTGGAGTTCAGTTCAGAGTGATTTAATATTCACTTAAATGTATATTTATATTTAAATTAATATTTACCTCTGTATGGACTATTCCACTTTACTTTTTTGTAAAAATAAGCTTTACTTAATCAATCAAATACCATAACCTTTCCTCCCCCCTCAAACTGACTTCCTGGTCATATGGAATTCCTTTAGGGCAGACATAGCAGTCAGTGTCTCGTTTCTACTCTGAATTAGTCCATTTGTCAATCTTCTTTCATTTTGTTCGCAACCATCCAATCGGTTCCCAAAACAAAATCATGCACTGCTCTTCATTTTTTTCCCCAATTTAAGGACTGTTTCAAGTGGGTAAAGGAAAAAAGGAATATCTTGACTTTTTTTTATGGTGACTTTAATTGTCAGTAATGTCTATGAACAAAACAGAAACATGGTGCATGAGCAGTCTATATATGAGAAATGGCATCATCTCTATTCCATCGACTGCCACTATCTCATTACAAATCTTTATCCAATCATCTTTGGAATCTTTTTACTTAGGGAACTTTTATTTTCTGGAAACTGACATCCTCGCTTATTCAAACGCTCACTGAAGAGTATCACCCGATGAGAGCAAACATCAAATGGCTGACTGGATGTCATGAAAACAGCTTCACTGTAAATATCGCCTTTGTTTTCATCTCAGACCATCACTGAAAAGACATTAATATGAACAAGTTTAACAGGCATTTACAAATGTAGGAAATCAACACTTTCATTCCTTTACACACAATTAATATTCTTGAAATATGAAATGGAGGTGGCCCAGATTGATTTAGATTTTAAAAAGCAATGAAAGAGTTTTTTCAACCTCACATGCATTTGAGCTGTTTCCTGAAAATCTTGGGAAAGACATAAACGGGTTCAGTCATGTCTAAAGGGTCAGAGGTCAGAGCCCAGCACCAGACCCTCACATCCCGACATAACAGACACTTAACAAATGGGCCAGGGGGGAAAGTTAACTACTTACACACATTTCTTGTTAAAAAAACACAAGGAGGAGAAACAGTCAAGTCAAAAACTCCCAAATTCACTTCCAGCAGTAGCTATTATGTGATACGTCTGAAATGGGGAGTTACGGTAAAGAGGATGAACCATTGCTGGATTTATTAATATCAAAATTGTTTTTAAAAGATAGTAAAAAGGCAAAAATCCAGGCGCTTATTGCCTGTAAATGCACTCCCACATGGCAGACTTTATGAGTGGCTGAATTGGAATGCTTCATTACTAATGACACATTATCATACTTCATTTTCTCGCACTCTTTCCTATTTTGTCTGTTCCTTTTTTTAATAGTGCGGTTGAATGGGTCTACATGATAGTGGAAAGAACTGTCTAAAACTAATGAATATAGAACCATCCGTTTTTACAATCTCTTCAGAATGATTGCTTTTGTAATTTAATGCTTTATAACACACAGAGCATGAACAAAACAGGAGTATTTTCAACATTTTGGGCTGTGTATTGGTAAGCTAAATCTTATAAAAGTCACATTTATTTGATTTTAAAAAAGCTGGGAAAAATACATTAAAAGTAATAATGTTAAATACTATTATCATTTAAAAATATACAGTGGGGAAATAAGCATTGAACTGCTCACTGTTTTTCTCATAAAACATATTTCTAAACATGCTGTTGACTCCCTGGGTGTTGGTAACAATCAAAGAAATCCATATATGCAAAGAAAACAAATCTAATTAGTTTACAAATGAAGTTGTGCGTAAAAAAATAAAACGATGCAGTGAAAAATATTGGACTCTGACCGCAGCTGAAATCTCTCAGAAGTTATCCAGCAAGCCTCTACCCTTCATCATTATAAATGAATAATAGCTGCTTCAGTCCAACATCTACATTATCAGGATGATGAAGATGAAACTAGAGTGGACATTTCAGCAAGACAATGAACCAAAACACAGCCAAGGAAACTCTCACATGCTTTTAGCGAAAGAAAATCAAACTGTAGAATGGCCCAGCAGATCAGGTTTGATAGATGAGACTCACAGAACCAACAAGATTTTTACACTCTGCTTAAGTTTGTCAAAAAACTCACACCTGAGCAATTCATGTCACTTCATTCTCCATATGAGAGCCACCTTTATCACCAAAAAAGCCTTTTATATACTTATTTAAGTATTAAATAAGTTTCAGTAGTTCAGTGCTTTCTCTTTGTGTCATTTCTTTGTTATTACACACAACTCATTTTTTCAGATTTTTTTTGTTTTGTTTTATTTTTATGTTTGTATTGTTTGGGTTTTTACCAAAATCTGGTTCAGTTCCATGTCAACAGCTCCTTTAGAAGTATTATTCACAGGAAAACACTTTCCCCGCTGTATATTTTGTTTGGAAATGTTTTCCTTTTTTTTTATTCACATTATTTATTCCCCATTCAGTTCTTCAGAATTACACGATCCTTTGGAAAGCATTCTATTATGCAGTTTTTATTATCATCACAATTTTATTATCAAAATGGAGAATTATGGTTCAAAAATGCAAGCAATAATAGTGTTAAACAGATTTTTATTTTTTCAATGTGCATTAGAATGTGTTTTTTTTTTTTTTTTTCTTGAGCAGATAAATACTCTGTTAAGGAACATTTAACCTAAAGTTTAACGTATGGCTAAATTAATTCACCCTTAGGTGTTTTTTACTTTCAGACAAACAGAGTCAGTTTCGTATAAAAATGAGTTTTCCCAGCTTTTTAAAATATTCAAAAAAAAAAAACTTAAAATAATTTAAGGCTGTTGTGTTTAAACTAATGTTTTTTTATTAGACTATAGTGATACATTATCTTGTTTATCCCTTGACCCTAAGTATGTTGTGCTTTATAAAACCACATCCTGCATTTTTCTCATTAGTTCCTGTCTGCGATTCCGTTTCCAGCTTCAACTGCAGTATCTCCATATGAAAGGACATAAACAACACAACTCTATCACACCATTCGTTAAACAAAACCAGTCCGTTTATATGTTACAACATGAAGCACATTTTTAGGCAATCAAAACATTTTCACTGCATGCTTCAAACTGTTTATTCCCATGCAACTTGTGTCTCCGTAAACAGATGTGGAAGTTACACGTATACTGTAGTAAATCTATTGAAATTAATAACATAATTTTTGTCACTAAATCACGCGTTCAATTAACAGCATGTATATTGATAGAAGGCTTAGCAGTCATATAATCAGTTTGATGACCTGCCAAGAAATACTTACAGTAAGTTAACATGAAAGCAAAATTGATCATCTGTCCAATGAAAGCCTTCAGATCGAGAGCAGCTGTATTTTAGGGTTAATAATTACATGCTTTAGAATACAAACAATGCAAAGCTATAAGAAAATAAGCTAAACTCATGAAATGTCCAAATGTTCCTCATATGCTCAGAAGTCCGTTCATGCAGAGTTGCTTTTAATAATGTTTTGTCTTCTTCTGTTGGTTCACTTCCAGTTTATTATGAATCTAAATTTAGCAACCCCTTTTATGCTTTTTGGGGGGGAATAAATGATGCAGTGTGTTTATGAATGTGAAGGTCTGCATAGCTTTAACGATCAAAGTGCATGACAAATGAAGTTACTGTCTGCTAAAATAATGGCAAAATAGTTCCTTATCAAATCCAGTTTCACTTCTGTTGCCTGTTTATGTAGATCCGGGACATACACTGTAAAAAATGCAGGGTTCCACACAAATCATTCATGTTGTCCCAACACAACTTAACAAATTTAAGTGGCTTGTACATTAAACAATTAAGTTGTTTTTTAAACTCATTTTAAGTAAGTAGTTTAAATAAGCAGCAAAAAAAAAAAAACTTTTTTGTTCAGTGCCATATATTAGCAGTTTATGTTCTTTGCTTTCACTGCAACAATGTCTATTTTGACCAGCCTCTGCAGTTTAGAGTTTAGGTTCATCTTGTTTGCCTAATAAGAAAATGAAAGGTCTTGTGTGTCAACAAAACTTTAACGTTTTCAGTTGTGACTATTCCAGATGCCTGTCTGCTCATTGTGTTCATAAGCTAAGCAGAAACTTATGATTTGCTGTTATTCTCAGTACTAAAAGAAATCTGATGTGGTGTGCACAGCACAGACCTATAATGCTGCAAATTGACACCTGATGTAGATACAGTACATTACATTACATCTTATTATGTACTGCAAACCTGTCAAAGTATTACATATATATATAATTTCAGTTCAATTCATCTTTATTTTTTATAGCGCTTTCACAATGTAAATTGTGTCAAAGCAGCTTCACATAGAAGATTATAGTGAATTGAAACAGTGTCAGTTCAGTGTTCAGAGTTTATTTTCACAAATAATTAAAGAAATAAATAACAAATTGAATTGAACATATGTAAAAGGTTTCTTCCAGAAATAGTATTTTCTTGTGAAACATACTCCAATACTTATTTGAAACTTAAAATTGAATTATATAGTTATAGTTCCTATATATCTTGTAGACATGTCATTTGAAAAGTGCTGCAAAATGTGCCCACAGCTATATTTTTTAGGTTTTGTGGATACGCAGGCATAGTCACGTATTTCCACAGAGCGGGGGTTGCAACATTGTGTTGACAGATGATCAGTCTGAGTCAGCACTGCATTATGGGTTTCATCATGGATTTTTAAAGAGCGCCATCCAAGAAACGCCATCTCAATTTGCTGTATTTCTATGATGGGTCCATTGAGTACAGATTTTTTTGCAATTGTGAATGCTATCATATCTTGTTTTCATCAACGATCTCATTTTTGTATACTCACTGTGAGCAGAATCTCAGTTTGTTGTACATGCATGCAAAATGTTGATTAGAGCCCTCTTATAAGTTGTTTATCTTAGCGAAAGAGCATTTGACTTCTGCATACACTTGAGCTTTGAGTTGAGTGGCCATAAAATGGCAGATAATTGGGTTTCCAGATGCTCCAAGTTTCCAGACAAGGCTGATAGATTCTGCACAAACATAACAGTCAAAGCATGGCATAGCAATACAGAATAGTCCAAACACAGTGTATTTTGATATTTATTGTGGTCCAGGAGTTGGTTGGAACATGGTTATTTTCTGGTTCATATTTGAATGCTCTTTTAAAAAAAATTTAAAAAGCAGACACTGCTGTCACACAATCCGAACGTTTGCCTTTTTGGCTTCATAATATCATTGTTACAATGACTAAAACCTGCCAAACCTTAAAAAATATCTGTCAAAACAAAACTACTGAGCTAAAAATGTCATAAAATAATATGGAGATTGTATAATAGCAAATAATATTAATATGATGCATTAAAATATTAATTTAAAAACTTTTAAGTAGGGATTTATATATATTATATACATTTTTTATTTTATAGAATGTGTAGTGCTCTGATGTGTAGTGCAGATGAGAGCAATAAAGTACGGATCCAAATGCAGCATTTAACAAATAGTTGATGAAAAAACATAACAAAATAAAACTAAGACACAGCAAAACATAACAGAAAACATTGTGGGAGCAACAACATCAAAAAGAAAAAAAAAAAAAAAGTAGTCCTAGTAATAAGTGGGAATGAACCACAGTTTTGTGTGTAAGTGAATGTCTGGATGATGGTCAGATGGACCTGGTGTTGACTGTCGCACAGCATCATGGTAATTGTAGTTCTCCAGGAATACAGAAAGTGATCTCCAGCGAAGCAAGATCTCAACAATCGATCGTGACAGAATATTTATAATATAAATATATAAAATGGTATAAACTATATAATGTAAAATAAAATAAATAAAAAATATACAGTATATAAAATGGTTAATTCTACAGTACTTCATATACCTAATTAATTTGATAGAATTTATATAGTGTAATTTAAACAATTTTAAATAATATAAATATGAAATATACACAATGGACCCTTTTCAAAAGACTGTTATGACTTGAAAGTTTATTATATTGTAATTAAAAAAAAAACCTATGAACATTTTTATATATTTATGTATGTATTATATCATCTTTGCACCATGGAGTTTTTCTTTTATTATTTCCAAAAAATTGCATTGTAAAGAATGTATTTGTTATACTCTCCCATTCTTTGCGATCTAAGTTCATCCAGCTATGACGACTTCTGATACTGAGAAACCTGGAAATTTGAAAAGAGTCTATTTAATATGGTTAATTTTACAATACATATTCCTAAATAATTACATAAATCATAAAAGAATGCTATTAAGATTGCATATTTAATTATTATGAACAGCTTACATAATGTTTCTTTCACTATTTCTTTTTTCTTTTTCTTTTTTGGAACATTTTTTAATAGGGCTGCTCTGCTGAATCAACCCAAGCGAAGTATGTCAGAAAAACTCATTTGCAGGGAATCCCGACGAGGCGCATGATGTTTATAGCTTTATTTGGCCAAAATATAACAGGAAAGAGTCCTAAACTCTAAGTATAATCCACATTACACACAAATGAAGTACATTTCCCCTCATGAACCACAGTTAGGCGGCCATTCTTCCACAATAAATTTGCATGGAAACGTTTAAGGACAAACTGTGGACAGTTACAAGCAGCAGTGAGATTTAGAAGGAAATTCTGTCTGCTTTACACCTTTGCTAAAGTGCTTTATAGCATAACATATTTTTTCATCCTGTAGTTCTCTGCACTCCCTAGTCATTGAGATATACGTATCGGTAATAAATCGCCTATATATTTGAGCTGCAGTAGTTTTGGCAGGCAGTGAAGGTTTTTCTTTAGTACATTGTAGAGTTCAGGGTGTTGTTATGATGTAAGTGTCTAACGGTGACACTGGAGAATGAACTTTTCCAACCCAGCGCAAACCACACACATGGTTCATATGAAAAGCACATTTCCTGTGTTCTCCTTTAAGTACGGCCATGTGTCACCAAAGGATGAAAAGTTATTATATTCAATGAGGGCTTGCATGGATGGAGGTGCCCATGGCTATATTATATAACCTGTGTCATCTTTCTTATTATTTGTTAATGTGTAGCAGTATATTATTTTATATTATTTTATATTATATTATATTATATTATATTATATTATATTATATTATATTATATTATTTTATTTTATTTTATATTATATTATATTATATTATATTATATTATATTATATTTTATCATATCATATCATATCATATCATATCATATCATATATTATATTATATTATTTATATTATATTATATTATATTATATTATATTATATTATATTATAT
>CAIGQQ010004837.1:13189949-13202240 GCA_903798035.1 Danio albolineatus | reverse complement strand
TTATTATTATTATTATTATTATTATTATTATTATTATTATTATTATTGTCAACATCTAAAAAAGAGCAGAGCTGCCTAATATTTTTTTTTTACTTTGTATTTTTTTTCTTCAGGCTTGTTTGATGAATAAAAAGTTAAATCCATTAGAAATAGAATCTTAAGGCATTTATGCATAATAAAACTATTTGTTTCTTTTAAAAAATAAAGATGTTGTTCTTTACAGCATTTATTTTGCATAAAATAAGAAAAACAGGTGGCATGTTTTTCAAGTATATTCATTTTAGACAATACCATTTTCTCATTTCAATTATTTTATTATGGTACTATACAATAAAACAATATAATATGTATTATAACATACACAAAACACGCATAAAAAGCTGAGATGATGATTGATGAATACAGCAAACATATATACTACAAAACAGTCCCTCTCCTCCCACCTCACCCATGAGACTAAGTTACGTCACTAATAGTATTGTCAACACTGCATGATTATTCAGGTTGCAATATCAAGACTAAGGAGAAGGGAAGACCAGATGTTATTTATATATTATTTATATATTAGATGTTATTTATATGTTATTTACCAGGAATTTTTTATTTATTTATTTTTTTTAATACATGTGTCACTTTAATCCTTTCTTCCAACCAAAGTTTAGCTGGTGGCGTTTCAATACCAATTTCATTCATTTAAATGTTTGGTGGAATAATCCCGATTTTTAATGACAACAAATGAAAACATTTGCTATTCTGACAAATTATCATTTTCTAGGGCAAATTTTTTTTTTAAATATGTGTATAACGGTTGTATAATTGTTGTGTATAAGTGTATAATGGTTTACCTTTGTCAGGATTTGCAACGATGTGGACGGGGTTGGAAGTTGCAGCAAAGAACATTGCAAAGAGTGTTGCTACTGAAACAGTTACCACAGTAAAACACAAGTAAGTTCCTCTATGAGCATCTCAGCTCGTTCCACCTGCTCACAGTTGATCATACCAGTGTTTTAACTTTCTGCATTTGCAGTTGCTCACCAGTCACTTTGATCAGAAAAACAAACCGCACTCACACTAGTCTCTTCCATCTATTTGTTTGCAGATTTAGGGGTCTGGAGAACATTTCAGACACCCCAAATGAAAACAAGTAGAAACAGTTTTCCCTTTCACCCTATAATGGCCTTAATTAATGGTCACGAGCATGGCTGGAGCTTACATGAGTGTCTGAATCAGTCAGCACTTTGCACGCAATGCTAATGATTTATCGGATATGATTAAATAGCATCCGCAGCACAGTGATGAAATGAATAACTGTGTCTAACAGCCAAAACTAATTCATCTCTTTGTCTTCATTACCTTTATTTTCTTAACTTCTGAACCTTTTAAGGCTGACTCTAATTATGCTGTTGCATCAACAGAGGGTTTACTGCTTTTTTTCCCAAATAGCAGACATAATCATCATCATTGTAATCTGACAAATGTGTAAAGTATATACACTACTGTTCAAATATTTGGGGTCAGCAGGATTTTTAATGAATTGTAATAGAATTATTAATTTTATTGCAGAAGGATGCATTTAGTTTATAGTACAGGCATAATGTTGCAGCATATTTCAGATGCTGAATAATAATAATAAAAAATATAAGACTCCGCAAAAATAAAATAAAAATAATAATAATAATAATAATAATAATAATAATAATAACAATAACAAATGTTTTGTGAGTTATGATGCTGAAATCAACACTTCATCACTGGAATAAATTACATTTATTAAATATATGAAATATTTTTATATTATTTAATATTATTTAATTTTTAATTTTATATTATTATATTAAATTAAATATAATTTGTATAATTGTTAGCATATAATAAATTCAATTCAATTCACCTTTATTTGTATAATGCTTTTACAATGTAGATTGTGCCAAAGCAGCTTCACATAGAAGGTTATAGTAAATTGAAACAGTGTCAGTCTAGTTTTTAGTGTTGGAGTTCAGTTCAGTGTTGTTTAATTATAAATTGTGGTGTTTATTGTAAAATATTTGATAGTATTACTGTATTTCTAAATAAACAAAAGGAGTTTTGTGAGCATGATACTTTTTTTTTTTTTTAATCTGACCTCAGACTTTTGAATAATGTACTTTATGCTTCAATTGCTCTGTTTATTATAGTTATGGTTTACGATTTAATGCTTAAATCCTGCCAATAATTATTAGGTCTTTAAAAGTGGGAAATAGTGGTATTCATTACAATAGTACGATAACTTGGGATTTTTATTTATTAAATTTTTTGTTTACTCAAATTAATTTTGTATTATGATCATCCGTCAGCCCCTTTCTAAATGTTCTTACAAGATATTAACCATTTTGAATTTGCCTATTGCACATCACAACTTATTAAGCAGTTTAAATGGAATCTGTCAGATAATTTTACATCAAACAATACATTTACAAAACACCAGTTTTAAAAGGATAGTTCACCCAAAAAATTTATTTCCTTTGT
This sequence comes from Danio albolineatus, assembly GCA_903798035.1. Classification (NCBI taxonomy): domain Eukaryota; kingdom Metazoa; phylum Chordata; class Actinopteri; order Cypriniformes; family Danionidae; genus Danio; species Danio albolineatus. The sequence continues at coordinate 13,199,735 of CAIGQQ010004837.1, read as the reverse complement.
ATTAAATCAACCTCAAGTGGTTTGAATTTCTGTCATATGATGAACACAAATCAACATATTCTGAAGGATGCTGAAAAAAACAGTCATTGACATCCATAATAGGAACAAAAAATACAATGTAAGTCAATGGCTGTTTCCTCCCCACCATTCTTCAGAATATCCTCCTTTGTGAAGGAAAGAAATAAACTCAAACAAGTTTGGATCAAGTAGAGCACAGGTCTCAAACTGGATTCCTGGAGGACCGCTGCTCTGCACAGTTTTGCTCCAACCCTAATCAAACACAGCTAATCCAACTAATCAAGGTGTTCAAGACTACTAGAGACCATACCTCTCAACCTTCCCGTTTTCTCCCGTATTTTACAGTTCTATCCCGCTATCATCCCGTAGAGGTATTTTCCCGTATTTTTCTCGTATTTTCAGTCCTTCTCTAAAGAGTTGCAATAAACATTAAAGAGCCGATCCTCCCTATACGCAACCCATGCCTCCGCCATAATGTGAGTCAAGTCTGTGCTTTAATTTTTTTTTTAGGCATGACACACTTTGAAATAAATATAAAAACAGCGGGATTCCCTTTCCTTTTCATTACAGGTGCCATCGCTACTGTCATAAAGCGGTGCGTGACTGTCAGCTGATGCGCTCCATATGATAAATAGACGCTGTTTTCCAAACGGATTTTGTACACGCGATTTGAAGAGTAGTGAAGGGGATACTGGGTTTTGGGTGCGTGTTTAAACAGACATATACACATAGTTAATAATAATAATAATAACATCTTAAGATGTCGATCTTGATGGGTTTTTTTTTTTTCAAACACAACTAATTTTGTCCTAAAAGAGCATAAAACATTAGGAAAGCAATGGAATGCTTTTATTATAAGGTTAGATGAGTGAATTTTTAAAGTGACACCTCTGTTATTTAACATTTATCCCTTATTATGGTGGGCATATCCCTTATTTTTACATCTCAATGTTGACAGGTATGCTAGAGACTATTAGACAGGTGTGAGTTGGAGGTGGTTGGCACTAAACTGCAGAGCTGTGGCCGTCCGGGAATTGAGTTTGAGACCACTGCAGTAGAGGATGAGTAAATGATAATAGAATTTTCATTTTTGGGTAAACTATGCTTTTAACTAAAAACTGAGAAGGTTTGGAGTGTTTTGGCCATTCATTTAAACAACAACTCTGTTTTGGGGCCTGAAAATGATCTTAAAATAATTTTTCTCTGCATAAACTACTAAAAATTATGATGCCAACCAAAACAACAATGGTAAACGACAGCAGGGTATGTATGCAGGTGCATAGTAATTCTTTACAAAGTGAAATTGCCACCTCTCAGCCTCGCATTCATAATTGAGCGTTTATAGTCATTTTTCTCAGCTTGTTTTAATGTAAATGTACCCTAAATCAGATAATGACTGAATTCCTGCATGTGTGTGTAACTGCTTTGCTCGGCTTTAAGTGTTTTCCATATCCTAAAGCTTCTTCCATCGCCTCTTTTCTCTTTCCCATTCCACTTTTTTTTATTGAATCTGGGTTATCTGTAATCAAGGTATGGGCCGGATGCAGGTCAGGCCACAGACCATGCTGTCAACTCCGCTATCAATGTGGGTGTCACGGCCTTCAATATCGACAACCTGGGGATCAAAGCAATGGTCAAGAAGACAGGCAAAGAAACTGCCCATGCCCTTCTGTCAGACTACAAAGTCCAGCAGCCGGGCAGTGAAGTCGAGAAACGCAAAGACCAAAAATAGACATGTTTCATGTGTCCATTTTTAAGAGCAAAAACCAAAAGTCATCATTTCTAAAAACAATTGAAGACATGGATGTATTCTTGTCTGTTTTTTTTTTTCAGTGAATGCTTTTGTTCATGTAACTGACCATTTACTCCAAAGTCTTTATCATGGTTAATGGACTGTTTGCTGAGTAAATGGTAAACAGACAGCTCTACTTGCCGGAAAGTGTTTCTAATCTTGCCTTACACTTCACCAGCAATAGTAACTCAACATATCACCAGTTATTTTAATGATATTCTTCTTCTTTTTTGAGGTTATATTAAAGCATCAGTAGTTTTGCTTGGTTTGTATCTTATAAATGGACGCTTTAACAAATTTCAAGCCAAAAATTGACTTTACTGTTTTCCCATAGAGCCTTAACAGATGTTATATTCTTGTATTTAAACAGACATATATATCATGTGCTTCATGGTAGATGTTTTATATCTGCAGACCTGATTGATCTTGGTACTTTCAGGATTTTCTTTTGTGTTTTAAAACATTAAAAAGCACTTTAACCCGAGCTAACTGATATGGATGGGCACTTGATATTGTGTTGAAATTAGTGCAGTAAAAATATAATTTCACTTGAGTTGGAAAAAGATGTGGTTAAATATTAGAAATCTGTTTAAGAAGCCAGAAAGATCCGACTATGTGGGAAAGGTTTAAAAAACATATTATTAAATGTTTAAATTAAACATTTTAAAGCAGTGGGTTTTCTATTTAATAACTAACTTTATTAAGTTATAAAATGCTGTATATGTGACTTTCTCCAGCTGTAAATGTTGACCACTTATAAATATGTCTATGCAGTTTTTTCTTTAATGAAAACTGTTGACAGTAAAACTTGAGAGAAATAACTTGACTACTGACCACATTTTCTAAAGATTATAGATTGTTATAACTGTCATAATCGTTGACTGTGTGAACAGACTTGTTAATTCTATAATTGTCTCTTTATGCAATGTATATCAATTAGTTTGCTCTGTGACGGAGAATCTAATATTATGGTTATCTGACATAATAAATTATACATTAAAACATTTGTTGTGTGTTCTGTAACTTAAACGATATGTGATATGTTCATTAAACCAAGTCAGACACTAAGGTCAGATTTTTTTAAATGTAATTTGTTACATTTAAATTTTTTATTAAATTTTTTACATTTTTATTTATCTTGAAATAAACAGCTTTAAATGCACAAATTATTATTTTCAGAATATTTACGGTCTAAATATTGATCTCCTTGACTCATTAAAATGTAAGTCTATGCTGCCATCAAGTGTCATAATTTGTAATAACAAGCAAAACAATCTGCAGCTCTATTTAATTGCTGAAAAACTGTCCAGTATACAACTTAATTGTTTGCCGTTAATTCATTATCATAATAAACACTGCTTTTTAGTGCAAATATTTTTTACTGTTTCGTGCACTTTGCTGTTCTTTTAGTTATTTATCTGTATCTGCTAATGAACCAGAAAATTTCTTTAAAATGAGCTGACATTGCAACATGTTTTTATTTATTTAGCATGAAGCATATACTGCAATAGTGTTAAATATTCACATATCATGAGACATAACTTGTTACAGTGCTATAAACAACACAAGCCATGTAAATAATATTCAAATGATGACCACAAGTAGTTTGATTACGAGTTATACTGCTAATATTAATTCATTCATTAATTTTCTTGTCGGATAGTCCCTTTATTAATCCGGGGTTGTCACAGCGGAATGAACCGCCAACTTATCCAGCATATGTTTTACGCAGCGAATGCCCTTCCAGTCACAACCCATCTCTGGGAAACATCCATACACACTCACATTCACACACATACACTATGGACAATTTGACAATTCACCTATACCACATGTCTTTGAACTTGTGGGGGAAACCGGAGCACCCGGAGGAAACCCACGCAACCACGGGGAGAACATGCAAACTCCACGCAGAAATGCCAACTGACCCAGCTGGGGCTCGAACCAGCAACCTTCTTGCTGTGAGGCGAACGTGCTACTCACTACGCCACCGTGGCGCCTACTGCTAATATATGTAGTTTAATTTTTTTATTTATGAACTTGCAATGGAGGTTCTGATTAGGTCAAAAATATTAAGTAAAGTATTATTAAATTAATTATTTTCTTACAATAAATAAACTTGTATTAGTATACAATAAATACTGGATGGACTAAATACAAGATAATATGAGATTCAAATAAACAAATTTTATAAAATTAAGCAAATTAACATTAAATTTATATGATATATAGCAGAAATGTGATAAAACAGATGAGCAGATAAATATAAAAATATTAATTCTACATAGGTGATTGGGACATTTTTTTAAAATTCTGAGTTATGTAATCATTCTTGCAATGAATTAAAAACATCAGCCCAATGTATGACATATTTCTGTAACCCTACAGATGTTATCTATCCATTTTTGAAAGAAATATAATTATGTCAGAAGAGAAGGTGGTGTGTTTCCCAGAGATGGGTTGCAGCTGGAAGGGCATCCGCTGTGTAAAACGTGCTGGATAAGTTGGTGGTTCATTCCATTGTGGCGACCCCAGAATAATAAAGGGACTAAGCCAAAAAGAAAATGAATGAATGAATGAGAAGGTGGTGTGACAAACTCTTTATATAAACTGAGCCAAAACAATATTTTTTAGGAATGTTTGGGTGATTGGGACATCATGTATTATCATTAATCTACAAATATCTATTCCTCATGTTAGCTGTTTGATGTGTTATAGGCCATAATTTCATTTGTTCTGTTCATAATAGTATACCTTATTATGAAAACTAGCTAAAGCTTATGTCATTTTCCTCACCTCATGTGCTGCAGCATCAACTTCGTTTGTGGCTTGCCCCGCCCAGTGAGATGATGTCACACCAATGAGGGCATGCAATATTGATTAAATAGTCTCAAAGCAAGGACTTGGCCAAAAAAAAACATACATTTTCACTCATCAGGCAAAAAAATTAAATCTGTATAGCTATACTGTCCCATCCAACCTTATGTCCCAATCACCCTTAATTCACCCTATAATCTTTTCCCTCACACAATATTAATTGTGTGAGAAACTTTACAGATGTCCCTTACTTACATTTTACCATGGGGTTCCCTTCCACCAGGGTTACCATATTGTATTCCTGCCATTAAAGAAAATAACCCCCTGTATCTACCTGAATTTGAGTACTATAGTGGGTGTGACACTGGGCCACATCAAAGTTCATTTCATGCTTTTGTGTAGAAGTTTACACAAATATATTCCGTCCCACCGGAGAGCGTCTCCTGCCGGGCTGTAAGCGGCGCAGAACAGCCTCCTCCCCTCCCGCGAGGACCCGCATATCAGACAGTCTAGGTGTCTAGGTAGGCAGCTCTCTAGATTTTGAGACACAGCCCTACTCGCTCTTTTTCATTCATAGAGGGGTTTCTTTTTTGCATGCAGGAATACGACAAAGGCTGCCTGCGTTAAATAAGAGCGTAAGGGGCAGACAGACACCGGCTGCAACCCATCCGCCCCATCCAGCAGAGCAGAGCACATGATTCAATCCTCCTGCTCTTAAAAACCAGCAGCAGCCTCCTTTGGAAGAGATGACAAGCCATTAGATGTGCGCTTTCTCATCGACTGTGCTCATCGGATACACGCGCACAAGTAAGATAATTAAGGCTTTTGTCTTTAAAGAAAGATTCACCGTGACAGACAATGTAAAAATCATATTTATTAGTGCATGAGTAGCGCTTTTTAATTGAGCGAAGATGCAATCACGACTTCATTGTGCTGTCCCTTTGGGCGTGTTTGAGTAACTTGGATATTATATATTAATATGATATTCCATAGACTTCTGAAACAATTATGTCCGATGCGTATTATTTAAAACGAATGAAACAGATTATGACAATATTTATTGAAATTTATTGATATTTTACTGAAATTGTAGATTTGTTAAAAATATATACATTTTAAAAAATCTAATTTGATCATTTTGTTGATATTTATTTATTTTTATCAAGCATGTGCACTTTACATAAATACACACAATCTAGCTTTTAATACAATATCACATCAAATCTCATCTATTCACATTTTGGTTCCACACAATTTCCCATAGACATACAACAGCCCCGGGTGTCGACATGGAGCTGGAGCATTTTGACGAACGGGACAAAGCACAAAGGTACAGCCGTGCGGGTTCACGTGCGAACGGCCTGCCGAGCCCCACACACAGCGCCCACTGCAGCCTGTACCGAACCCGGACCCTCCAGGCTCTGAGCTCCGAGAAGAAAGCCAAGAAGGTCCGCTTCTACCGCAATGGGGACCGCTATTTTAAAGGGATTGTGTACGCCATCTCCAATGACAGATTCAGGTCTTTCGACGCCCTGCTCGCAGACCTCACCCGGTCCCTGTCTGATAACGTTAATCTGCCGCAGGGAGTTCGGACCATTTACGCCATTGACGGCTCGAGGATCACCAGCATGGAGCAGCTGGTGGAAGGTGAGTCTGACTGTCTGGGCGTCTCCAGCATCTTTTGTCTGTTCAGTTAGAGACACGTGTTCCGGTGCATTGAATCACATGGGTCTTGATTTGGATTTTATACCTGTACTCCGCGTGGGGACAGTCAGGACAATGCATGACAATGTTTCAACTGTTTTTAGGACATGGTTGATAGATTTAAGTAATGACTTCGTCAGATTGATTATTAAAGGGCTTGTTCAAACAAAACTAAAAATTCTTTCATCGTTTACTCACCTTAGTCAACTTGTTCAGGTTTGACTTTCTTTATTCTGTTAAACACAAAAGAAGATACTTTGAAGAAAGCTGAAAAGCTTCCATTGGCTTCCTCATTAGTTTTTCCTGCTACTGACGTCAATGGTTACAGGTTTTCCAGCTTTCTTTAAAAGATTAACCAACTAAGGGGCAGTAAATGGTGAGTAAATTTAAATTGTGTAGTTCAGGAGTTCTAAGAAGCTAATCAATCATAGACAAAGGAACATTTTAGGGTGTGTTCACTTTTCATTTGGCTTCATTGATTCATTTTTCTTTGGCTTAGTCCCTGATTTATTAGGGGTCTCCACAGCAGAATGAACTGCCAACTATTCCGGCATATGTTTTACGTAGTACAGTAGATGCCCTTCCAGCTGCAACCCAGTACTGGGAAATACCCCATCACTCTCATTCAGACATACACTATGGCCAATTTATGCAATTCATCTATAGTGCATGTCTTTGGACTGTGGGGGAAACCGGAGCAGCCGGAGGAAATCCACTCAAACACGGGGAGAACATGCAAACTCCACACAGAAATTCCAACTGGCCCAACTGGGACTCGAAGCAGTCTTCTTGATGTGAGTTGACAGTGCTAACCACAGCCTTCTTAAATTGGTTTGGTTAAAATGAACTGTTGCAATTGCTCGGTTCATTTGAATCAGTGTGAACACATCCCTCTGCACTGAACAACAACAAAAAAAGAGGGGTTTCAACTTACTTTTATCTGGTGAGGTTTGACTAAACAAGCTAACAATATATGAACGAGGAGCACTAGCAATTTGGCCTAAAGACATGCTATCTTTTGGACTAAAGGGCTCGGAGCAACCATGATAAGAACAGAACACTCACTTATTTATATTAAAGTTTAAGACTTGTGTCTCTCTGAACTGTGACCTCTTTACACACATGCAAACACATTTAGGATTACTGTTTAGGATGTTTAACAAGCTTAGTGAGCAAAAATTATCCCATAAATTACATTTATTTGCTTTTTATCTTTAGGTTCAGTCTTAAAAATGTCAACGTAAGAGAACCAGGACATAAGAGAGCCAAACAAGGGAACCAAACACACTTATAAACCAGTTAGTGTCTTATACTATAATACTTTACAATATCATTGTAATTTTTATGGCATATAAAGCAATAAAGAAGCAGAAAAAACTATTTAAAAAGCTGTAAGTCTAGATTTGATTTTTAAAGTAGATCGGATTTCTTTAACTGATCGTTTATACTTGTGTATAATGTCTGTACACAGTCCAAGAGGCCCCAAATATACAGTAATGTGTAAAATAAACAAAAAAAAAAACATATCTATTATTATTAATTAAAATACTACCATTATTATGTATTTGTTTAATGACTTGAGAATTTTTGACTAAATTGAAAATAAAAATCTGTTAACTGTTATATATAGCTTATAATAATGTCAACCTTTATATAAATGAGCATAATTGTTTCAGGTAGAAACCTAAAAACTATCAGTACAGGTTCTGGTGGGAAACCAATATGGTTGTTATGTGCCATCCCTTAGGAGTCTTTATAGTGTACAATCAGAGAATCCACTATATGAAAAGTAACTTCTCAAGTTTTATATGTAGGATCTCTGAGACCCCAACTACAGCATGTGCTTTGTAGTGCTGAACAAGAATCAAACTTGTTTGTGTGCAGATATCAGAAGGCCCTGTATAATAATTTGAATATGTGTATTAATATTTAACAGCTTCTGCATCTCCGTACCACTCCCTTTCTCTCAATGTTAACCAATAAATCAAACCTGAGAGCAGAAATCATTAAAAAAAAAACTTTGTCCTTGAATTATGCGTTAAAATATTTCGAAATAGGAACTGTAGCATCTCAGTGGTGCCTTTTTATGTAGGACAGCCACTTATTTATTCATTCTCAGTGCTGGCAGGGGTAGAATGAATGTAAATGAGTGAGGTGAAGGTGATTTCAGTCTCAGTTGGACACTTAACCTTGACTGTGTGACCTCTCTGTCATTATGGTCTATTATTAGGTGCTCATATTTCCATTGACTGTCTTAAACCCACACATGAGCAGATTTATGGATTTCATTCTGTGTGTCATCATGTGACGCTAAACATAGACAACCCATTTTAGTGTGCGAGATGCTGAGGAAAGCCTCATTAAAGTCATCTTCTGCAGTCCATCTCATATTGGCCCAATCCCATGTGACTCGTTCATCTGGAAAAAGGAGATCTTGGTTGCTTTGTCCATGCAATTAAATGAAAGAACCGGAAACTTTCAAGATTTAATAAGGCTGCATCAACATCTTAAAGCAGCCAGAAGATACAGTAGCTACAGTATCAGAACCAGAATGAGCTTTATTCACCAATTACACAAGATTTTTGTGGTTTACAGGAGCTCAGAGTACATACATTCATATTGACATGCACAAAAAAACAATAACAATCTATACAATAATTAAATTAAATATAAGAGGAATGAGGAAAATGCCAAATCGTATGCCATTTCTCATCCCACTCTTAAGAATAAAAGTTCTTTATCGGCAACTGTGATTATGTAGTACTTTTACATCAGTAATATGGGTGTATAAAAAGATGATATATGTTGTATGGATGGCGGCATGGTGGCTCAGTGGTTAGTGGTGTTGCCTCACAGCAAGAATATTGCTGGTTCGAGTCCCCCACCCAGTTGGCAACTCTTTGTGGAGTTTGCATGGTGGTCCCGTGTTTGAGTGGGTTTCCTTCAGGTGCTCTGTTTTCCCTGAGAGTCCAAAGACATGCGCTATAGGTGAATTGAATAACCTAACATGGCCGGAGTGTATGTGTGTGAATAAGTGTATATGGGTGTTTTCCAATACTGGGTTGCATCTGGAAGAGCATCCGCTGCATAAAACAAATGCTGGAATAGTTGGTGGTTCATTCTGCTGTGGCGGCCTCTGATAAATAAGAGGCTTTCCGAAGTAAAATGAATGAACGAATGAATTTTGTATGCGTGTATGGGTGTTTTCCAATACTGGGTTGCAGCTGGAAGGGCATCCGCTGCATAAAACAAATGCTGGAATAGTTGGTGGTTCATTCTGGTGTGGCAGCCTCTGATAAATAAGGGGCTTTCCGAAGTAAAATGAATGAACGAATGAATTTTGTATGCGTGTATGGGTGTTTTCCAATACTGGGTTGCAGCTGGAAGGGCATCCGCTGCATAAAACAAATGCTGGAATAGTTGGTGGTTCATTCTGCTGTGGCAGCCTCTGATAA
>CAIGQQ010004837.1:13153927-13180120 GCA_903798035.1 Danio albolineatus | reverse complement strand
TTTTATTTTATTTTATTTTATTTTATTTTATTTTATTTTATTTTATTAAATTAAATTAAATTAAATAAAATTAAATAAAATTAAATTATATGCTGCATAATAGTTTTGTAATAGGAAGAGTGCATTAGAAGTACCATTCATAGGCCATAAAAAAAAATCCCTATCATTTACTAACATCCAGAAATCCCGATTTTAAAATGCAGTGTTTTGTAACCAGACATTTCCAGCTCGGAGCATCCCCCCTTTTCTCACATCCCAAGTGTGTGTGAAGGCCGTCTCCCGCTTTCCTTGAGTTCCCTCTTTTTGGTTTCTATGGCGATCTGGTTGCTGGGGCGGTTGCTAAGGAGCAGCCTTTGCGGCAGGAGTGATAGTGCTGGTGGTGGTGTTAGAGGCCTGAAATGATGGAGGATTGATAATGGATGATGAATGCTCACGATCACGGCCAAACACACCTCTCACATGAGGAATTATGCATGGCTGTTTATTTTCTGCTAGAGAAACATTTACTGGCCGATTGTGTTCCAGAGGAATTGATTTCTAGATCGATGCATTGTGCTCCTGTGTTTTCCAGATTTTCTTTTAGTAGATTTGCAGCTTTATGTGGATGTAGTAACTGCTCAGCATTCATTAATCTTGAGGAAAAGCTTCTCAAATCCTATTCTAGGGTTGTCAATTGATTTAAAAAATAAAATTGAATTAGTTATTAAGAGAATTAATCACAATTAATCCCGTAATAGAATATTTGCACAGAAAAGCCCTCATTCAGGATGATTTAAAGACTATAGTCATATACAACATAAACGAGTACACCTCATTTTGAAAATGAATATTTGTATCCATTTCTCAGTGAATGTAGCTGATATAATTCTGTGCATTTGAACGAAACAGATTTATTAAACGGGTATATTTATTAGTCACCAAACATCTTTAGGAATAGAAAGATAATACATTTAAATCCAAGCGAAATATTGAAATAAACTAAATTTCAACTAAATCTTATGTGTGTTTTTTTTTAAATTATATTTCCTATTTTTTATGTATTTATTATCTTATATTTTCCCCTAACATATCAATTTGGATGTACTAATTTTTTGACCGTTATTGTAAGTTATTTATTTATTATTGCCAGATTAGTTCCAGTTTTTGCTTTGGTACTGATTATCTAATGTACTGTATATATGCAAAAATATATATTTGACACCCTCTCACACACACACACACATACACAGCTACAGATAGACAACCACTGCCTAACCCCACATCCCACGTCTTCGTGTGCTTTCACCCACCAGTGTGGGTAGGCGGGTCTGTGACCAGCGCTCTCTAGCGGCAGGACCAGATGACTGCTGCCTTTATCAGACTATATTCATATGTCCTGTTCCCATCCCTTGTTGCGATGTCTATGTGTTTATGTGCTTGTGCTGGGGCTTTTTCCCCCTGATCTCACACTGCCCTAATTCATCGGCAGTCTAAGAGTCTGAGAGGGGCTTTTTCTGCCTCCCTCTTCTCCTCTAATGTATCTTATTTCCTCTTTCTAAATGCTACCTCCCATGGACCTGTCTTCCCCTGAAATGCGTGATGTTTGTGTATGGTCGGGGGGTCCAATTTCACTGCAAGTAAAAGTGTATGTGACAAATAAAGGCTTTCATCATATTAAAGCTACCTATAGAGATAGAGAGAAGCCTTGAGAATTCATGTCTTACATAAGAATAACTTAAGAATTAATAACCTACATTTATTTCTACATAATTTGTGAAATTTCTGCCATGAAACTATGCGCGTACAGGTTGCAAGGTCACCTAATCTGCTCCTGTGTTATTAACTACATGGCACAGTAGATTTGTTTCTGTCACCTCGGCAGCCACTGAGCTTGCTCCTCATTCTCGTCATTTTATGCTGTCAAGCTGCTGCGTGTTTTCAGAGACCCTCCACCACCACAGCTCCACCTGTGTTTAGATCTGCTATGTGGGTTACATATATATTGTGTTTGCAGCAGCAGAGTGTTATATTCTCAGATGGCATGTGTGTGTAGCAGGTCTCGGTACTTGCTCTTCCATAATAATCAAAGCAACAGCGGCAGCAGCGTAGCATATCTATTCTGCCAAGACTAAAAACATCAACATTACCATATACATATTCATTACCATACTAAATCCAAAGAGTTTTTGTGACAGAAATTAAATAACATCTACTGTAGGAACAGTTGAAACCAATATTTACATTTGGCCTTGAATTATGCACTAATAAACGATACCAGAGTCAAAATAAAGTCATCACTTCCTGAACTTTTCTAAGCCTCTTCTGAGCGGAAGTTCAGTTGTTGGTTTGTTGATGTGTTGACAAGCGTTTATCACAAATGATGATGGGTAAGACCACTCAGTGTCTGTGCTTTAAGTGCTCCAGATGGAGAACCCTGACATTATTCAGTCGGTGAGAATCTAGATGAAGATAAATCAACACTTACAGTATATTCACACAACAATGACAGTTAAAAGTTTAGTAGAATTATTAAAATGTCCTTTTAAAAAGAAGACTTTTATGCTCATTGTGGCTGCATTTATTTATTAAAAATACACTGATGAACAACTATAGACTAAATGCAGTTGTGTTGTTGTTCTGCGTAACAGATTTATTTATCTACAAATGAAACTACATAATAATAATAATAATAATAATAATAATAATAATAATAATAATAATAATAATAATAATAATAATAATAATAATTATTATTATTATTATTATCATTATTATTATTATTATTATGACCTCATTTATTCATTTGTTTTTTTTTCCAGCTTAGTTCCTTTATTAATCTGTGGTCACCACAGCGGAATGAACCGCCAACTTATCCAGCATATGTTTTATGCCGCAGATGCCCTTTCAGTTGTAACCCATCACTGGGAAACATCCATATACTCTCATTCACACACATACACTATGGACAGTTTAGCTTACCCAATACAGTAGCGTGTGTCTTTGGACTTGTGGGGGAAACCGGAGCACCCGGAGGAATCCCATGCTAACACAAGGAGAACATGCAAACTCCACAGAGAAATGCCAACTGACCCAGCCGAGGCTCAAACCAGCGACCTTCTTGCTGTGAGGCGACATTGCTGCCCACTATGCCACCGCGCCGCCTAATATGACCTGTACTTATTAAAATATCAAAAGCAGTTTATCATACCAAATAAAATTATTATAAACTGGGAAAAACCTAGTGGTTTGTATGAAAGCAGTGAAGTAAAAAGATTTCAAAAATGACAATTGATTAATATTTTGACTTTTCTTTTTCTTTTTTCTTTTTAGTACAGACATTATTGTTATGCATAATGACATTTTAGTGTCATAGTAAAATGAATGACTATTAATAATAAAATTCAGCAATTTAGAGGGTGGAAAATTACCAAAACTTTAATAAAATATTTATTACACTTCTGCTGTACCATGTATATTTAACACATATGGTTGAAGACCAAATGATTTGCCCTGCTTTGAAATTGAAACTATTTTTTTTATATTTCCCAAGTGCTGAGATTTTCACAGTATGTCTGATAATATTTCTTTTTCAGGAGAAAGTCTTGTGTTTTATTGTGAAAGTGTTTTATTTCGGCTAGAATAAAAGCAGTTTTGAATTTTTTAAAAAACATTTTAAGGTGAAAATTATTAGCCCCTTTCAGCAAAATTACCCTAACCTGCCTAATTAAACTAATTAACCTAGTTAAGCCTTTAAAAGTCCCTTTAAGCTGCATATAATTGTCTTGAAAAATATCTAGTCAAATATTATTTACTGTCATCATGGCAAAGATAAAATGAATCAGTCATTAGGGATGAGTTATAAAACTAATATGTTCTGAAATGTGTTGAAAAAATCTCTCTGTTAAGCAGAAATTGGGGGAAAAAATAAAGAATAGGGCTGATAATTCAGGGGGGGGGGCTAAAAATTCTGACTTCAACTGTATATTCAGTCAGCAATAATCTTTACTCCTTGCCTGGATCTTATTCATACACCCTGTTGGGTTTTTAACAATTAAACGATTGACTGCATTGCTGCTCACATAGCACACTAATGTTACCACTAATCTCCCAACAATAAAGAAACATAAGTTTCTTTCATGCTTTCCACAGCGAAGTTGTCCCTAGTTATAATCTGTTTTTTGATGCCCTTTATAATGTTGTCACTGACTTTTTCATGTCAGTTTATTCTTATCATAAGAGACGGCCTGAAGACAGACTGATTTCCCCTTTAATTCCCCCGGGTGGCCTGTGTCTCCTGTCGCCTATGCTATAAATATTAGCTGAAAGGCTAAGAGAGCTCTTTCATTGACGCTGATGTGATTTCCACAGGCGGTCATGCTTATGAGGGCTCAACAGCACTCTGTAGGATGAAGGAGTGTTGCTTCTGTGATCTTCTTTCTGCTTGTCACTTTCAGCTTAAGCGTCTCTCATTCTGGAGGGGTTGAATTAAGGATTTGCCCACAGGACGTCCTTCTCACTGGAGCCACGTTGGCCTCGATTGGGGTTATGCCATATTAACCCTAAGCCTTTGAATCAGCAGGGCCCTACGAAATCCTTTACTTTAGACATTATTATTATTAGTAGTAGTAAATTAGTTTGGTTATCAAAACTTTTTTATAAACGGTTCTTGTAATTTTACTAATTCTTTCCAAAAAATAAATTTTAATTAAAAAACTTTTTTCATTATAATATTTAGTTATTTATTTATTTTTATTTATTTATTTAATTATTTGTGGCCCCTAGGAAACTGATTTATGGTTTATATATGGTTTATATATTTGTCATAAACATATATAAAAACATATAGTTAAGTGAAATTGTTAAATTTATTATCATTAAATGGTTTATCAGGCATTGATTTTTAAAAAATACTTTTAACTGAATTACTGCAAAAGTAGAACATGTGTTTGTTGTTTTATTGTTTTTTCCCCCTCTATTTATGATTGAATACAAAATTATCAACAATAGTGATTATCAGTTAACATGAATCTTTTAACTCTTTTCTTCTCAGCCAATATACCATCATTTTTATTATTTTCACCTAAATTTGACAGCCCTCAGAATATTTTCGACTTGGAATATATAACCATATTATATATTGAAATAAGCAACCAACGCTCTGCTTTCAAATAAAAAAAAAGCATTTTATTCTATCTTAATGTGTTCATGTTTTATACCCACTCAGCCCTGGTATTATGGGGATTAAGCCAAAAGAAAGTTGTATAAAAGGGGTTGCACATCAGTAGCGCCGCTCGGCGACACACTGTGTCATTCCACGCAGCACCATGCATTTCAGAATTCTTTTTTTTTTTTTTTTTTACTTTATTTTATGCACATTCATTCATTCCTTTTTCTTTTCGGCTTAGTCCCTTTATTAATCCGGGGTCGCCACGGCGGAATTAACCGCCAACTTATCCAGCATTTGTTTTACACAGCGAATGCCCTTCCAGCCACAACCCATCTCTGGGAAACACATTCACACTGTCATTCACACACATACACTACGGACAATTTAGCTTACCCAATTCACCTGTACCGCATGTCTTTGGACTTTGGGGGAAACCGGAGCACCCGGAGGAAACCCACGCAACCACGGGGAGAACATGCAAACTCCACACAGAAATGCCAACTGGCCCAACCGGGACCTGCCCCAACCGGGGATCGAACCAGGGACCTTCTTGCTGTGAGGCGAACGTGCTACTCACGCGCCACCGTGGCGCCCCATTTTATGCACATTTTAAAACATTTTACTGAACAAAACATTCAATGACAGCAGCAGTTATAAAACAAAACAAAACAAGTAACACTAGACATTAATAAAAACAAATTACAAAGAGAGAGAGAGGAAAAAAACACATCATTTTCAATTTCAAAGGAGCTAAAAATGTCCTGTTCAGATACATAATAACTGGTGCCCATCTTTGTTTAAAAATATCAAATTTCAATTGAAGTTGGGCAGTCATATATCCCATTCTATATATGGATTGAAGTTTTTCTATCCACTGTGCTTTTGTTGGAGGGTGTGGCTTCATCCAATTTTTGTTATAGTCTTTCTTGCACTTTGTAAAAGTATATCATTTCAGAATTCTTAACATAGGTTTCTATCAGGGTACGCAAGTCGGCGGCTGTCCGTGGCGTCCAGCCACGACTTAGGACACTGTTCATATTTCTGCCACTCCACAGAGCGCTATCTGAATAGTTTCATTTTAAATAGCGTGCGAATGTGCCCGTCTGGTATGCGATACTTCCAACTGTAATGTGCGCGCCATGTCGCGGTGCATCCGGTGTGCGGTGCCCTTAACTCTCATTTTTACCCACAATCTTACTTTCTCAGAGCATGTGATGTCATGTACCTCACTCAGGACATACGTTAGGGCTTCCCCATCATAAGATACCTAAAACACAGATTGGTGTAAAGAATCATCAATCATTGACGAGTTATCTTGACGAGTTATCTCATCAATGGCAGGGAAAAGCATTAAGCGAGTTCAAGACATTAGCAATGGGTTTCAGTTCCTTTATACTTATTAGGTGTGTTTTTGAAACCGATGTCACACTAACTCCTTTAAACCTCGTGTCTGGGTCATGGCAGCAGTGTAACTTATCCAGTTCCGTTCATCCTAATCCAAGCAAGATTCAGGTGAACACACTAACAAAGCCTCTAAAAACTGCAACTTATAGCATCAGCTCTTACTCGCTGGCTTCTGTATATGGAAGTAAATTATGTGATTGTAAAGTTCATCCAAAGAATAAGCTGACTCCAGTGTAGGTCTATGCAGAAGTACGTGGCATTACAGGCATCATTGCAACAAGCTGACTTGCATTTACAGAGCGAGTCGTTACTCTTTATTTGTCACTACTGGGCTTATGTAATGCACATCCATAGGCAGTTCAATTTCCTCATGAAAGGTCACCTCTTACCATCACTGTGAAACATGAAGAGCCTTTCAGAGCCTACAGTACTGTCATTTACTGTACAGAATTACAGTGCGTCAGTGTCAAGAGTCAGTTTCGTCTTTACTTTGGTTTCAAAAGGTTTCTACACCATTTGGACAGTTTTTGTACAGGTGTTATAGGGATTTAGGCTTTCCGAAAAAAGTCTGTAAAAAAATATATGTTATTAATATCACACTTGTCTTAAGATCACCTTTTGTTCATCTTTGGAAGACAAATGAGGATATTTATGATGAAATCTGAGAGCTCCCTCATCCTCCAAAAACAACAATGGTCCTGAAAGTCCAAACAAAAAGGATCTTTTGAAGCCATCTCATGTTAATGCCTTCTTCTGATTGGTTGAGAGAACCATCATGGTGAAGCAATCCAAGGTTAACACTAATGTTTCATCCCCACATCACTGACCTCTCAATAATAAATGAAAATTCTTCAGGATGCTTTTACCCAGCACAGGAAGTATTATGATGTTGCAGATATCATACATTAGACTTCATCTATTGTTGTCTTTTATCAGTGCACATTACCCACCACTTAAATAAAGTTACTTATTGATATTTATGACTAACATGTTGAGTCTCATAAGTCATTCAAAATTCTGCATTGAAAAATTAAAAACACTGGAAAAAAAACTTTAGAACTTTCATTTTTACATACTTCTCCTGGTTTCACAGATAATGCT
Organism: Danio albolineatus; assembly: GCA_903798035.1. Taxonomy (NCBI): domain Eukaryota; kingdom Metazoa; phylum Chordata; class Actinopteri; order Cypriniformes; family Danionidae; genus Danio; species Danio albolineatus. Next base: position 13,172,469 of record CAIGQQ010004837.1, on the reverse strand, counting down.
TAAAGGGATAGTTCACACACAAAAAATACTCATTCTCAAGTGGTTCCAACCCTTTATGAGTGAACACAAAAGAAGATATTTTGAAAAATGTTAGAAATGTGTAACCATTGACTTCCACATTAGGAATACTTGGTCACCAGAAAACCTTATTTTGTGTTTTACAAAAAGAAACTCAAAACGGTTTGTGACAAGTGAGTGTAAACGGTCACAGAATTTTCAGTTTTGGAAATCTCATTGTCCCTGTGAAGTCAAAATAAAGTTTATTTTAGATGTCACTGTCAGTATGCTAGTCTTAAAAATATCCACAAGTGAATGTGCTCCAAAACAGTGTGGAAATGAGCGTTTAGAAGATACAAACATCCAAAGCTTACCATTTGTCGCTTCTGCATGTATGGATCAACGAATATTTGACATCACCTCATGCTTCAGTTTTTTATAAAATCTTCTGACCAATCAAATGCTCTCTAGTATCTGACATGCCCCGCCCCTATAAAGACGCTTCTCGTTTACATTTCATTTGATGCGCATGAGCTTAACAACTCTCACTGGCAGAGATGTGATAAAAGCAAAACACTATTGGGTTTTTTTCTAAAAAGGGGAGAGCTTACTATAGTGTATGGCCTGCATGATCTTCATGTTTCAGTTGAGCATACGTCAGACATTGAGTAAAAAAATGCACATTTCTTTAAAGGTGGTCCAAGACTAAATTGCATGTTTGAACTGTCTTAACTGAAAATAACTTGCAGTGATACAGTGGGGGAAATAAGTATTGAAAGCGTCACCATTTTTCTCAGAAAAAAAATCTGTGATGGTATCTGAAGATGACTCTCATAAGGAGAATGAAGTCACATTGCTCAGGTGTGGGCTTTTTCACAGACTTCAACAGAGTGTAAAAATCTTGATGGTTCTTTGGGTCTCACCTATCAAATCTGATCTTTATTTTGTATTTTCTATTGGATTCAGCTCAGGGGATTGGCTTGGCCATTCCACAGCTTGATTTTCTTTCTCTGAAAGCATTTGAAAGTTTCCTTGGCTGTGTTTTGGATCACTGTCTTGCTGAAATGTCCACCCTGGTTGCATCTTCATCATCCTAGTAATGTAGATGTTGGACTGCAGCAGCTAATATTCATTTACAACGAGGAAGGGCAGATAGTTGCTGAAAAAAATAATGAGAGATTTCAGCTGCTGTATGGGCTTTCACTGCCTTTCTACACCTCCCTTTCTTCATGTGACCCTCCAAGGACAGACGAGCCTCAAATTCTCCAACCTCCGGCGCCTAGACTGCAGCTAGAGCTGCGCACCGATGGATTACTCTTCAGTGTTTGGACTCTAAGTAGTGAATGTTAAACAACACTGAACTGAACTGAACTCAAACATTAATAACTAAACTGACATTTTCAATTTACTATAACCTTCTTTGTGAAGCTGCTTTGACACAATCTACATTGTAAAAGCGCTATACAAATAAAGGTGAATTGAATTGAATTGAATTCATGTGTTCAATACTTTTTTTCCTGTGTCATTTAATTTTATTACATATAACTTGATTTGTAAACTAATTAGATTTATTTTCTTTGCATATATAGATTTCTTTGGTTGTTACCAACATCTGGTGAAAATTTCAAGTCAACGGCACCTTTAGAAATATGTTTTCTGAGAAAAATGGTGACGTGTTTAATAATTATTTTCTCTGGACACACCCACTTTCCTGAGCTTTTCCAAACCAAAGGTGTGAAAACACCACGCTCAGACTGGGGGGTTTCATGGCCCTTTAACAGTTTTTTCTTTTCTGGTTTCCAGAAGAATCTAACAGTATTCAATAACAGTCAGGGGTGTCGCTAAGGGGGGGAAAGTTTGTAAGGGGCCATGCACTCTAGGGCTCCACAGAGATCTGCTTTATAATTAATAACAGTACTATATTGTAATATAAATTATGAATGTGTCTCTAAATTACAAGTAAAACAATTTATTAGAAATTCAAAATAAAAATATGGCTTATATCTGCCCCTCGTGTCTGTCACTGTCAAATTGCACCCCCCCTCCTTTCACTGTATGGTTCAGTCCGTTAGTAGCAGGAAGAGAGTTGAGTGCGATCGTCAGGTAAACTGTCAAACGAGCGATGTCCTCGAGGTTAACATCAGCTGCGTCCCAAATCACATACTTATGCACTATTCTACGCCATTTTGTAATATAAATAGTGTCTGTAGTGCGTTCACACTGAAAACTCTAAAAATAATAAGAGCACTTTAATTACCAGGATGATACACTCAGCATCATTTATGTGTCTCGGCTTATTTATGGGTCTCATTGTAATAAAATTTTGTGTCTTATTGATTTGTGTCACTGTTTCAGTGTTTTGCACATTGTATGAGCACTATTGCAGTACAGTTATTTAAATAGTTACACATTGGTGTTTTGTGTGTTTAGAAATGCAGAATTGTCAGTGAATATTTGATTACTGTTCCTTTTTTTGTACTACATTTACATTTGAACAATAAATCCTCTGCTAGCTACAGTCATGGCCGTTCTCTTACTAACTACTGATAAGTAGTGGACGAACTCAATAATAAAATGCATAGGTCAGTATATCTACATTGCAGACAAAGAGTTTGGATAGCTAGCTTGGTAGTAGGGGGCCATCCTCATATTTTTTCATGGGGCCCGAAATTGCTAGCGGCGCCCCTGATAACAGTAATTAAATAATCAATCCAGACTGTGATTTATCCACTGCGGATGTGCACATTGCAATATATCAATGCTGATACAGTATGTTTTGCAACCCTAACCTAAACCCTGTTTTCGGAATCCAGTCTTTAGTGTTTACATGGAATAATCCTTACTAATGTAACATTAGTGTATGTCTCACAGACTGGCCGCCACAGTCACGCTCATATGTTTTTAACCAGAGTTTAAGAGGCCCTGATTAGCAAAGTCTGGCTGCGCTTGCCTGATGAAAGCCTCTCGGTTTTAACAGCGGGACTGAATCCAGATCGATGCTCTGTGGGTTATTGCTGGGACATGTGGCAGCCTGCACTGCTGCTGCTGTGTCACTGAGTCCACGCTGAGAGGAAATCAATACTCTCCCCGCCACACCATCTTACTGCGTTGGCTTTGTCTTTCCTGCTCTGTTGAATATGAAGGTCTGGTTTGGTTCAATGGGAGGGAAATTATGCATGCTGTTGTGGCTCATTCTAGGGAATCTGAATATTTATTTTTTTTAGCGTTTGCGGCACATGATAATATGCAGATGTCTGGCTGTGTGTGAACTGTGATTGGCCTTCTGTCTCTATTAAGTCTCAGCGGGAGATACAGGCTGAATTATGGTAGCAAGTACAGTGTGGAGGCTGGAGGTGAAACCTCAGTGAACTGTGTACTGAGTTGGCTAATGATGATAGTGAAGTCTGTTATCTAGGCCAGTGTGTTTTTTTTTTCAGTGAGGATTGTATTGAGTTGTGGTGAATGCCAAAATGATAATTCATTCTATTAACTTGTCGTCATGTTGATTTACACCTTGTGCTTTTGACCTTATTCCGCCCTGCCCACTTTTAATACTTCGCTTTTCTGCATTTTGTCATCCAACTTCCGGTACGCTGACACGGTACATCAGATGGCTGTTTCGGAAAGTCATTACATAGTGTATATAGTTAGCTATCATTTTATAAAAATGCCATATAATGCTAGTTCAGTAAATATTTTTAGCTGGGAGTACACTCTCAGAAATAATGGTACAATGTTGTACCAAAGAAGATACAAACCCTTGTCACTGGGGCAGTGCCTTTTTATGGGACAGAATTGTACCTTAAGAAAAGAAACAAATTTGTACCTTTTAAGGTCATGATTTGTACCATGGGAAACCAAAATGTACCTTTGTTTTTAAAAACCTGCAGATACAATATTGTATACTTTGTGAAAGGTACCACCACAGTGACAAGACACTTTGTACCTTAACAGTGTCAAAAATGCTTACCAAACATTTATTAAAATGCCTTAAATGTTTAGTTTACAATACCTATAGTTTTATGTTTTACCAGTTGTTTTGTATTACTGTATTATAGGACAAAAAATTTATGTTTATAAGTATATTTAAACATATACTTTTAAATGATGATTCTTGTTTTAATATGGAAATTATTCATAAAATTGCCTTTCCAGTCATATTTATTTTCATAGATACTGTAATAAAGAAGGAGTTGTTCAACACTTTTGTACCTTTTATATGAGAACAATTGTGTACCTTCATTTCAGTTGTACCATAAAAGCCACAGAACAGTATCATAAGAGGTCTTTTCTGTACCATATAAGGTACAATTGTTGCAGAGGTACAAAACTGTTCCTCAAGGAACATTATTTGATCGTGTACCTTTTTTTCTGAGAGTGTACGGTGAAACCCCCTGCAATGATTAGATGGTCTCATATTGCCCCATCCATCGTTACCGTTAATGTGGATAGACAATATGAGCCAGAGGTAACTTACGGGGATATTTTTAATTACTTTGTCCTGTCACATGGATGGAGCGTTTATGAAGACTTATAAAAGTACTGAGGCCTACCAATATTTACATGGTGGGAAAGTTGGTCGTGTTCTATAACACAGTGAGGGGGATTTCGTCTTTTTAAAAGCAAATGTGCACCCCAGCCAGTCGAGCAGTCCATGTCACTCAGCCTGGGGGCTTCTTAAGCAGGGATTGTGCATCGCTGGTTTAGGAAGGTCCTGTAGCCACGCAGTCTTTATATTATAAAGTAAATATAAGGCAAGTAAATATATAAATAAATAGTAAGATCTTGTAAGGTCTGTGTTAACATAAGTAAGCCATAAATGTAAACAGTATGATAACGTATTTGGGTAATAATACACAGCTGCTGACTCGGTTACCATCAGCAGAATAAGTATCTGGTCAAATCTCTTAATTTGTCAGGTATTGACCTTATTCTTTACTACTGAAGTGCGCTTGTTTTTTGCGATTGTTTTAGAACTTCCGATTCAGTCGCCTATGGGAGAAATGACCAGGAATCATAAACGACAGAAAACGGTCAAACTACTCGCTCTACAAACAAGTGTTTGCATGACTACACAGACAAAATAGAATAATATAATAAGAAAACATCAGTTTGCAACATTAAGCAGCAAAACCAGCTGTTTTTAATGTCTAAAAATGAATGGAAGTGAATCAGACTGGAAGTCTCGAGACAAAAACTCAAATGGCTGCGCCCGCTCATACGCGGAGAATAAAGTCAATATTTTGTAAGTGACTCAGATATTGGTGCAGATATTCGGTTGACAGATATTTTTCACCAGCAGTTTTATACAGTCTCAAATATTTGATAGTCAAATGTAGGTTTTATAATATTATATAATATATATCATTTTTATGATAATTTAATTTCATTTTCCTTCTGTTAAGTCCCTTTATTCATCAGGGGTCACCACAACGGAATGAACCGTCAACTTATCCAGTATATGTTTTACACAGCGGATGCCCTTCCAGCTGCAATCCAGTACTGGAAAACACCCATACACATTCACATGCCAATTTAGTTGATTCAATTCACCTATAGAGCATGGCTTTGGATTGTGGGGGGAAACCAGAGCACCTGGAGGAAACCCACGCAAACACAGGGAGATCATGCAAACTCCACACAGAGATGCCAACTGGTCGGCGCAATAGCCTAGCGGTTAGTGCGCCGACATATGGTGCAGCAGCACGTCAGGGCGTTCCGAGTTCGAATCCCGGCTCGAGGACATTTCCCTACCCTACCCCCCTCTCTCTCTCCAACTACGCTTCCTGTCTCAATACTGTCCTATCTAATAAAGGCAAAAAGGCCAAAAATAAATCTTTAAAAAAAAAAAAGAAATGCCAACTGACCCAACTGGGACCTGAACCAGCGACCTTCTTTATCGCAGTAATATAACAATAATACAGAGAGATGCAATAAATTATATTAAAATAATATAATAAACTATATTCATATTATGTTACGTTTTTTTTGTTTGTTTATTTGACCAATAAGACATATCGATCTTTATAACACATGAGGTAGTATTATGCTATTGGCTAGACCAGCCCAATACTAATGGTATACTCTCAGAAATAAAGGGATGAGAGCTGTGACAGGTGTGGTACCTTTTCTATAGGTACATATCTGTGTTTAAAGGGTTCATAGTAGTAGCTCAAAGGTATATATTAGTGCCTAAAAAATTCAAGAGGTACACTTTTGTACTTTCATGTGTACCCTTGAGGTATTAATAAGAACCCTTTAGTTACAAATGTAGACCTGTTGAAAAGGTTCTATTCAGCTTTTTTACCTTTTTTCTGAGATTTTTAGTAATTCATAGTATATTCAATTTTAAGTGTTTGCACCTTGACATAGTTTTTAAAGTCTGAATTAGATTTAAATTAGATCAGAAAAAGTATGTACCTGTATCTTTTTGGTAGCTGTTATTTTTAATCATTACATAAATAAATGATTAAAACAATTGCATTTCTAGGGAAATGTTATCTCACAAGAAATATTTTCACAATACTAACTCAACAACTATATTGTAATGTGCTGCCCTAGTCAAATGGCAGATATGCAACCTATGAAGGATTCAACACATTATACTTTAACTAAACTGCAAAATTGCGCCATAAGGACATAGGTTTAAAGTTTGTTTTAGCATGCCAAACTGATTTAAAGGGGCAATGTGTAGAATTCAGATACTTAAACCAACATGATCTTAACAGCATGCAAACCTCAGCAAACCTTACATTCCGATTGATCTGTTTTTAGAGATTAGATGCAAGAATGCTGTTTTAAAAGAAGCCACAGACAATATCGCAACAGAGATCGGGTTCGGTTTGTACTACTTTTCATGTCTATGGTGTTGCACAGAAATTCAGTGACATCACTTATGCAGTGTGATTGGTTATCACGGCACTCAAAATGACTTTTGCTGCTTGTTCATACTACTTATTATACTAATAATACTTTTCAAAGTGATATTTAAGGAAAGTTTACTCTTATCTAGCTTGTGAACTACACTGGTTCAAAGCTATTGTGTTATTGGGTGAGGCTCTGAAACTCGGCCTTTTTTTACCGGAATTTATTTTACAGTACACTAAAAATGACGATTGCTGCTTGTTCATTCATTCATTCATTCATTCATTCAGTCAGTCATTCAGTCCTTCATTTTCTTTTTGGCTTAGTCCCTTTATTAATCTGGGGTCGCCACAGTGGAATGAACCATCAACTTATCCAGAATATGTTTTACGCTGCGGATGACCTTCTGGCTGCAACCCATCACTGGGAAACACCAATACACACTCATTCACACATATACTACAGACAATTTAGCTCAGCCAATTCACCTATAGTCCATGTCTTTGGACTTGTGGGGGAAACCGGAGCACCCGGAGGAAACCCACGTGAACATGGGGAGAACATACATACTCCACACAGAAATGCCAACTGTCCCGGGCGAGTTGGCTCGGCCTTCCTGCTGTGAGGTGACAGTGCCACCCACTGCGCCACCGCATTGTCTTGCTGCTTGTTCAAACTACTTATTTACAAAGAGCTGAAACAACTCAATTCTTAAGGTTTTTGGGGGACAACTTAATTGTTTTATGTTCAATCCACTTACATTTGTAAAAACTAATAAGTTAACTTCCTTTTTGTCGTCCCAACACAAATGAATTGTGTGGAACTCAGCATTATTTACAGTGTACACACTGAAGTTTAATGAAATTAACTGATTTGGTCTGCTTAGAGTCTTATAAAAGTTCTAGAAAAATTCCCCATTTGGCAGCATTTTGGTTTGGAATTGCATGAGAAGTTAATAATGGCAACGGTTTTATTTAGTTTGCGTTTGTGGCAGCATACTTTCAATACAACCGTGATAATAGTTTCATTTTAAGTAACCAGATTAATTTCCACATTCAACTGAAGCAAAACGAAATGAAGTTTTCTCAACGATAACGCAATAATGGTAGATTCAATTTCCTTTAATCCGATTTTCCTCTCAGCATCTCGTCTGGGCATTTCCTCAGATTGGCCCGGATTTCCCTTACGTTTCCAACAGTAGATTCTCCCAGACTATTTCTAGCAAATATGCTAATGTGTTTTAATCAGAAAAATCCTTCTTGATAAAATGTGAGACAAACCCCCACACAGGTGATCTAAAAGTATGCTAGCATCCATTTCAGTCTCATGAACAATTGAGAACAACGACACACTGCAAAGCACTATAAATTATTGAAATGTTTGTACCATTCTTTACCTTTTTGCCTTTTTTTTGTATTATTACCCTTTTAGTTTTAATAATCTGAAATGTTTAGTGACATATATTCCAAAAGTGGCTTATATGCTGTAATGCGGTTAACATCAGGAGGAAAATATGTGACAAACTGACTATGCCAGATTTCGAAATATATCCAGATAACATTTTATACGCTAAAAAAATATTTGATTCTGCATCAATTCTAAGATTTTCCAATGTTGGCTTTGCTATCCTCTCTCGACTTTTTAACAGCAGGTGGCGCTGTATGCTTTTCAAACAGATGTACTCGGTTTGCATCCACTTCCTTACAAATACCACTTGAACCTAAAATAATCATTAATAAAGTTAGAAAAGATTTAAGCAAATTACTAGACTGTTAATAGTGAGTGAGTTGTGTCTACAATAATCTCATAACATGGAAGCCAATTTACATGACTCAGCCAAATGCAGAAGTATATCCTTTGGCAGTTTATTTTCAGGTTTTATTACCGTCATTTACACTGTAAAAAATGCTGTGTTCCACACAATCGATTTATGTTGTGATAACATGAAGAAATCAAGTTAACTTGTGTGTTTTTACAAATTTAAGTGGATTGAATATAAAACAATTAAGTTGTCCCCAAAAAAAACTCAAAAATATTTTGGTTTCAGCTCAATTTTTACATGTGGTTAAAATACCAACAAACGTCAAAGGTCATTTTTTAGGGTGTACAACACCGACCCAGGCATTTATTCATTCATTTATTCATTCATTTTATTGTCGGCTTAGTCCCTTTTATGAGTTCTAGGATCAGAAAACTATCAATCTGTAAACATTTTTTATATTTTGATGAGGATGGGGAAATGAGGAAAATACACATGCGTTATGGATGTGACAAACAAAAAGTCTGTGAGTTTGCAGTATACAATATACTTGTAGAAATTCTGTGAATTAAACTGCACAATCCAAAAGAAACAACTCTAATCAAAAGCACACGAGTCGGCTAGAACAAAAATCGTTGATTTTATTTTATGTGACATTTTTGCATTTATGAGGGAAAAGCTTTGTTATGGATGTGACGCTTTTCAGTTATGGATGTGACTGATGTGAAATTAGCACTTGTGTGACTTTGGTAAATCAAATATAATCATTTGAAAACACTGAGAGAGACATTTTTGAGCATTTTTAAAATACTGTGAAATACTAGCTTACACAAGAAATGTGGAAACGGATTCTCTATTTTGGTAAAAAAAAAATTCATGGCAAGGTTGGCATTTGCATGGAATTGCTCATATATATTTATATCACTTCACACGATTGAAATCATATTTTCAACATTAAAGTTGTTGGAAAGATCAAGGCCAAATTCTGCAAGTCAAAATCATAAAAATAAATAAATCACAAAATACAGAAAATGGTTAATTTACAGATATTTTTTACAATGTGCGTATAGCAGAAAATCTTCTGCGTATACACCTTTAACAGAGTCCTAGAAAGCTAGTGAATAATTCATGCAAATCAGTTTGAAGAACCCTGATTTATTCAGGAGACAAACAGCCTCATCAAATGTAGAAAAAAAGAAGGCAGCGGGATGTGGATGGATAAACTGTGACTTATGAAGGCTTGCTTGCAGTATGGCTTTTCTTGCTTTATAATAAATTTATTTTTGGTACAGTATGTTGTCGAATTACACTCTGTCATACTCCGTCTTATGCTTTGGTGATACGAAAAAAAGTTGTTTTAGTCAAATATCATGCTCTTACATCTCAAAGGCATTCTGTGTTATGTATTTCTGCATTAGATTCTCTTTAGATTACAGTAATGGCTTTGCAGATGAGCCACATCCTAATGCACTGCAGAAGCCCCAGTAAAAAGCTTCCTGTTAAACAGGACATAAACCTACAGGAGGTGCTCATTACCTCTCATATGCAGCTGTTAATCACAATTAGAGAGCCTCTGAGAAGGTCACATCTCTGGATCGCCCCTGATTTATTTATGACGACGCTTACAGTAATGGATGTCTGAATATTCCTGACCTGAACAGCTACTGTACAATCAAAAAAATTATGTTTGCTGTTTGCTCAAACTACTTATTTTAAATGAGCCGAAACAACACATTTTAAACACAAAAACAAAGAGTTTTTTTGGGACAACGTAATTATTTTATGTTCAATCCACTTACATTTGGACAAACTAATAAGTTAACTTAATTCCTTCATGTTGTCCCAACACAAATCGATTGTGTGGAACCCAGCATTTTTACCGTGTAGATTAAATTAAGACTGGATTAATGAGGTATGGGTTTAAATAAAATATTAATATTTTTCTCAGCAAAATGTTAATTGGTCAGAATAAGAAATGCTTTTATTTGTTGTAGCTGAGAAGTAAGTTTCTTGCACCATATGCTTTTATAACCTCTGAAGAAGAAAGAAAACTGGTATTGTGTCGCAAAAAAATAAATATACATATAAAAAAATAAACAAAAAAACGTACTTATGTTATTGAACAAAAATATGGAAGAAATGCCATCAGTAGTTTACAGAATGCAACAAAATGTGTTTTAATCAGGCACATCAAGATTATATTGTCAATTAGAGCATTTAGAGACTAAAACAAACAAAAAAGTGGTATGTTCTCATACATGTTTATGTTCGTTTTATTCGTTTTGGGAATGGGGAACATATCTTAGCATCTTTTCAAATGAATTCAATTTGCTTTACTTTTAGAGGCAGTTTTAGTCAGTGCGTCAGATGGCGCATATGGATTAAAAACATAATTCTCCAGATTTGTGTATGTTTCTGAGCTTTTGAGTCTCCTGCCAACTGACTGAATTCAAAGCCAGAAGATTTGGGCTTTTCAATCAAAGAGACTAGCTTTCCTGACTGGATTTTTCTGATCTTTAATTCAGTTTATCTGGATGTATGTTTTGGGTAAATGACATTGACCAGATGATTTTAGGGTGATGGATGTTGGCAGTAATTAGATTTCTTCATTTTTTGTACAAATTGTGAGTAGTGCTTGCCATCAGGATATTGAGGTTTTTCTACTGTATATTTACACACTGTATATTTTACTGTAAATGTTACTGTGTGAAGATTTTTGGGATGTGGACCAGCCTCAGAATGAATATCACTTACAAGAAGCTCGTCCTGTTTGCGACAAGATAAAGTGTTTGCGCCATCTTGTGGTGATCAAGAGAAACCATCAATAGACGAAAATGGCGTGCTTAAGGGGATAGTTCAAGCAAATCTCAAATCATCATTTACTCACCCTTTACTTGTTCTCTCAAACCAGTTTTGAGTTTCTTTATTTTATTTGAACACAAAAGAAGATGTACGGAAGAAATCTGGAAACCTTTCAGCACTGACTTCCATACACTCTCAGAAATACAAAATCTGTCATTGGGGTGGTACCTTATCAAAAGTTACACTTTTTTACAGGTGGACATAGTAACTTTAGGGCACAGTTTTGTACCTTTAAGGTTTACTTTTGTACTTTCAAGGCACTGTGAGGTACACATATGTATTTTTTAGGTATTTATAGAGTATATACCATTTGTACCTGTCAGGACAAAAAATGTACCTTTTGAAAAGGTACCGCCCTATTGACAAATTTTGTACCTTTATTCCTGAGTGTGTATGCTGGTATATTAGATAGATTGAACCACTTCAGTGTGAGCAAACGACAAGTTTTGGGTGAACTATCCCATTAATCAATTGGTTTGATTTACAGCCGCAGTTTGTGTAGGCTAATTGGCCTTGTAAAGAGAAATAAAGTTTACTATAATCAATTCCACAAACTAGGGGCAAACCTAGTAACACTGTAGAGTTTGAGTTTTGATACTGTAGAGTTTCATCGTTTAATACCCACCCTTGACATATTTCAAACCAGTTTGAGTTTTTATATATTAAATATAATAATATATTTTGAAGAATGTTGTAAACCTGTAACCATTGACATCCATAGCAGGAAAAACAAATACTATAGAAGTCAATGGTTGCAGGTTTCCAGCGTTTTCTAAAATATGTTTGTTTGTGTTCAACAGAAGAAAAAACTTGCATTGGTTTAGGAAAAGTCAAGAGTGAGTAACTGACGACACAATTTTTATATTTGGGTGAACTTTCCCTTTCCCTTAAAGCAGAGATGCCCAAAGTAGGGCCCGCGGGCCAAAGTTGGCCCATTGTAACCTTTGATTTGACCCACCATCCCATTAGAGAGGAGAGTGAGTATGATGGAGAGGGTTGGGGCGAATACCTTTAACACAGAGATCATAATTTCTAATTTGACGGGACCTTTTTTGTTTATTGCTGAGCTACAAAAAAGCAAACTGAAATTAAATGCTGTTAATTAAACAGATTTTTAAAAATGTAAATACTGTCCCTCGACGTATAGAGGACTTTGCAGATGACATGGGCAAGCAAATCAAGCCAAAAACTAGTGTAATTTTGTTATATATTAGATTGTTTTGTTTTCAATGTAATAAGTTCATTGTAAAATGTAATAAAATACTATATTAAAATAAAGCAATACTTTAGTCATTTTTAAACATTATTAAATAAATTAGTGGCCGTCACGGTGGCTCAGTGGTTAGCACTGTCACCTCACAGCATGAAGGCCGCTGGTTCGAGTCCCGGCTCCATCAGTTGGCATTTATGTGTGGAGTTTGCATGTTCTCCCTGTGTTCGTGTGGGTTTTCTCCATGTACTCCAGTTTCCCCCACAGTCTAAAGACATGCGCTATTGGTAAATTAAATAAGTTAAATTGGCTGTAGTGTATAAGTGTGGATGAGTGTATATGGATGTTTCCCAGTACTGGGTTGCAGCTGGAAGAGCATTCGCTGTGTAAAGCATGTGCTGGCGGTTCATTCTGCTGTGGTGACTCCTGATGAATAAAAGGACTAAGCTGAAGGAAAATGAATGTATGAATGAATGAATGAATAAATAAATAAATAAGGAAATTACTCATGGTAAATTACCCCACCTATATTTACCTCCGGCCCACAAGCCTCGGTCAAGTTTAGTCTTTGTCCCTTCATAAGAAAAAGTTTGGGCACCCCTGCCTTAAAGAGATAGTTCCAACCAAATAAAATTACCTCACCATTTACTCTCCCTCATGTGGTTTATACCTTTATTATCTTTTATTATTTTTCTGTTGGTGAAATCTGCTGCTGAAAAGATGAAAAAACAAACTCATGATGATGCAGAATTCTAAATCGTCTGAAAATCACCACTGTATGAAAATGATTGAACAGTTCATTCTCCATATGTTTTAAAGCTTTACAGCACAGACAGTCTGTTCCTAGCAGTAAATGGTCTCTGTTGTTTATGTTGCTAAAAAGCATACAATCTTCATGAAATGAAGTCCATTCAAAATACTTTTATTTTGTAGTGCTTTATTAGAACAAAAAGTGAAATAAAAAAGAGAACAAAACAACAGAAAATTGAACTTATTATTACACCTTTTACCAGCTTATCTTGGATATTAACCTCTGATGCAACGTCAAATATAACTATCCCACATTATACTTAATGAACTGTTGAATTCCATTCATTTTATACTTTATCTGTCATTATCATTTTAATCTTCGATCTAATGCATTTGTAATAGTGTTGGATCATTGAGTCTATGAATCCATGTTTAATTTGAAATCTACTTTTCATAATTGTATTATGTTTCATAGTCTGTTTGCCACTTTTACTGAACTTGGGGGAAAAACAGGCCAGTTTAGTCAGATTATATATGTACCACCCAAACTGTATGATAGATTCATCCTCCATCATATAGTGTTCTGTGGATCAGTGATGCTGTTTATATACGGCTGTGATATCACTGAATATTGGATCTTTACTCTTCACATTCTCATTAGGTCATTTTTGCCACCAGACTGAATCATCATACTCTGATCTTAATGATGACGTCACTGTTACTACAGCAACATGTTCTCTGATACATGATAGAGAGACACTAAACTGTCTTCTCATTCATGCAGCTGCATGACTCACTGACCTTTACAATCAGAGTGTCAAACATATTAGAATCAAATTGACCTTCCAGTCTTATCCTTGAATTAATAACTAAATATTTAGCAATTTATTTAGCTTTTTTGAGTTATTTTTTTAGCCTAATATCTACAGTTCTGTTTAATTTCTGAAAATGAATCCATTTACATGTGAAAGCAGCATAGGGGGTTTCCTCTTTCAAATGCTAGTGAGTTGAATAATGGGAATTGGTGAAATTTGAATATGTGTATCTGTATTTTGAAGAACAAATATGTAGTTTGCATAAAAAAATTTTTTTTCTGCATCGACGCATTCAATTGATTAAAAGAGACCGTAAAAATGACATGTTTTGTGTGTGTGTTACATTTAATATATGTATTATAGTTTTATTCCTCAACAAATATAATTATTAGAATGATTGTGACAGTGAATGCTGAAATGATGCTGGCAGAAAATTCATCTGTGCAGTCACAAATTATGAAAATATACTGAAAATATGTTCTTTAAAGTTTAACACATTTAAGGTTGTAATAAAATTTCACAATGTTACTGTTTTTTAGTTTTGATTAAATAAAGGAGGCCCTGGTGAGCATAAATAAAAACTCATCTCAGTGAGCCTGAACAAAAGTGTACCTTGAAATGCAACGATGCGTGTGAGAATAATCCTGATAATTTAGGGCTGGCCTAAAATTAAAATTGGCGTAGAATTAAAATTAATTATTCGATTCGATTAATTGAACATTTTAACTCGATTACGATTATTAAACGATTATTTTATTTATTTATTTTATTGTATGCCCTCATAGTTCACTGTTTTGTACAGTAAATATGCTCATATTTATTTTACTTTAATACAGAGTTTTAAATTAATGGTGCATTACTTGATTTTAAATTTTTGAAGGAAACAAACACTATCTACGATTATTTATCGAACATCAACATTGAACAACTGAAATTAAAACACACATTACCTAAAACAGTCATTTTTTTCTTATAAAAAAGTTAAAATAAATAACTCGCACTTTTGGTAACAAAATAAATTATTATCAAAGTGTTTCATATTAAAAGTTGAAAACAAGCAGTATCTCTTCTAAATAAAATAACTCTTGTATATCCTGTAATAATGTTTTAAACACCGCATTTCTTAAATCTTCTGTAAATAATTATTTTAATGTAAATAATCATTTTATTTTAATGCAAAATATGCCGTCTCAAGGCATCTCTGGTGCAGCCTCCAATCATTGTCAATGTAGTGTAAACGTATACATCTTGTGAGAGGTGCGCGGGTATGTGAGCCCGCGAAGGCTGCACCGGACCACACCCGTGCGTTCGATGTAGAAGTATAAATCAGCCTTAACAGAGCGGGATTATGTGACTCTACATGCAGTAGGAAAATAATTGTAAAAATTGACCTGGAAAAATTTGATCGATTGTAAGTTCTGAATGTGGATTTTAATAACTTTTCGATTAATCGCCCAGCCCTATGATAACTCTCTCTTCTGTATTCATAGGTGACCTGCCTTCAGGACTTCTTTGGAGAAGATGATATATTTATTGCCTGTGGCCCAGAGAAGTTCCGTTATCAGGATGACTTCCTGCTGGATGAGAGCGGTAAGATAATAGATCTCCTCATCGCACCTACCGAATCTTACATTCAACTCCATTTATCATGAAATCATTATTAAGTCTTATTTTCAGCTTTCATTTTGTGCGTCAGTTAAATATACATTAGAATGGAACATCAATTTCTTTGGATTATATATTATTGCAGTTATTAAAACTAAACTAAAAAACTATATATATATATAGGTTGATTTTTAACTAATTAAATTTAGTAGTTTCAGCTTAATTTGTATGTTTAAATTCATCCCAGAGGCGACACAGTGGCTCGATGGTTAGAACTGTCGCCTCACAGCAAGAAGATCGCTGGTTCAAGTTCCAGCTGGGTCAGTTGGCATTTCTGTATGGAGTTTGTATGTTCTTTCCGTGTTGGCGTGGGTTTGCTCCGGGTGCACCGGGTTTCCCCCACAGTCCAAAGACATGTGCTATAGGTGAATTGAATAAACTAAATTGGCCGTAGTGTATGTGTGTGAATGAGTGTGTATGGACATTTCCCAGTACTGGGTTGCAGCTGGAAGGGCATCCGCTGTATAAAACATATGCTGGATAAGTTGGTGGTTCATTGCACTGTGGCAACCCCTGATTAATAAAGAGACTAAGCCGACTAGTTTGCAGGATGAATGGGACAAAATTACACCTGAAACACTTCATCACTTGGTGTCTTCAGTTACTAAATGTCTTTTAAGTGTTGTGAAAAGGAATGGCAACATTACACAGTGGTAAATGCTTTACTGTTGCTACATAAAAAATGTAATGTTTATTTTGAAAAAAAATGAAATAAAAAATCAGCACCTCCAAGTCCGAGGCCATGGTGCTCCACCGGAACAAGGTGGTTTGCCATCTCCAGGTTGGAGGAAAGTCCCTACCCCAGGTGGAGGAGTTCAAGTATCTTGGGGTTTTGTTCATCAGTGAGGGAAGGATGGAACGTTTGTTTTATTGTCTGCAATGAAATACAAGTCAAAGTAAATTTAGAAATCACTGATTTCTTTTTTTAATTAGCTTTTTCCATAGTGTCCCAATTTTTTTTTGATCTGGGGTTGTACATACACACACATCATAATATAGCACATACGTAAGTAAAACTAATGTTTATTTTGGATGTGATCAATCATTGCTCAGCATTAGTTCCCATAAATGTAATTAAGCTGTTTTTAACATTCGATAATGTGCTCTTCTGTTAGTGCTTTAATGAGCGTTTGTTTCCATCTGTCACTATGCGTGCTGTCATTTGCATATATTTAAAAAACTTTACTGAATGTGTTTTCTATTTTTAAAATGCTTGTAAACAAAATAACATTCATGCTCAAATTCATTAGTATTGTACAACAAGTTACTGACATTATACTTACAACAACAACTGAATTGAAAACAACAACTGAATTGAAAACAACAACTGAATTGAAAACAACAACTGAATTGCCGTTGACGTTTACACTGCAGAAACCTGGACCAGATCATGAGCTATTTTAAACTATATGGATAGACATATTGACTGTGTGCTTCAGCCTGTCAGGCCTCCTCTGATCAAACCTTCACGATGGCATGTTTGGGTCAGACTGAGGCTGTGGTAGATTGATCGATAGTGACATCAGGTCATCCACACAGCTGAGGCACTCTTCAGTTGTTTTACAAAGACTGGAGTAAGTATTACGAATGAAAACAGACTGAATAGTGTTTCTCTTTTGCTGTATTTAACAGAGTGCAGAGTGGTGAAATCTCAGTCCTACGGCCGTATTTCTTCAATGCAGGGTCGCTGTTCCCCTCGCAGTGGTGGACCATCGAGGAGGAGCAAATCCCCTGGCTCCAGCAGCTCAGGTACGAGTCCTTAAAGCAAAGCGATGGTTCTGTTTTAAAACTTTCAGCTCTCTTTACTGTGTAATGTTACTGCTTGAGTGTGAAAACATCTGCAGTTATGAAGTCCACTCCAAAGGCAGTTCTTCTCTATATCAATAAGCAATTTTTGGGGGGTCGTGAGTCACTGGCACTGTTATTTTGGGGGTGGTGAGCTGAAAAGTTTGGGAACCCCTGCTTTTATAGAATATAGAGAATATTGTAGAATGTACCACCAGGTGCCAGCATAACACTAATGACCACACACAGAAGTCTTCTCTAATTGTGATCAGCATTCTTTTCTAATTTTCTCATTCATATTTGCTGCACTGTGCCTCAGAATATACTGCATATAACAGAATAAAGGCATAGTTCACATGCTGCCATCATTTACTCATCCTCCACTTATTCCAAAGCTGGTTGAGTTTCTTTCTTCTGTTGAACACAAATGAAGATTTACTGTAGAATACAAGGGGGAAAACAGCCATTGATTTCCATTGTATTTTCTATTGCTACTATAGATTTCAATGACTACTTTCTCTAACATTCTTCATAATATCTTCTTTTGTTTAGTAGAAGAAGAGAAAAATCATTAAATGTTAGAGGGCGCCACGGTGGCGTAGTGAGTAGCACGTTCGCCTCACAGCAAGAAGGTCGCTGGTTCGAACCTCGGCTGGGCCAGTTGGCATTTCTGTGTGGAGTTTGCATGTTCTTCCCATGTTCGTGTTGGGTTTCCTCCAGGTGCTCGGGTTTCCCCCACAAGTCCAAAAGACTGGTATAGGTGAATTGGGTAAGCTAAATTGTCCACGGTGTATGAGTGTGAATGGATGTTTCCCAGAGATGGGTTGCAGCTGGA
>CAIGQQ010004837.1:13128116-13143746 GCA_903798035.1 Danio albolineatus | reverse complement strand
TTCCCAGTGATGGGTTGCAGCTGGAAGGGCATCCGCTGCGTAAAACATATGTTGGATAAGTTAGCAGTTTATTCCGCTGTGGCAATTCAAGATTACTAAAGGAACTAAGCCGAAAAGAAAATGAATGAATGAATTTGATTAATTTGCTATTCAGCACAAATGTATTCTTTCCAGATTGACCTTGTGTTGAAATAAATAAGTGATGTGATAAAATACAACACAATACAATACAATACAAAACTTTATTGTCAGACTTGCATCTGAATTTTATTTATTTTTCTTGCATAACAGCATAATAAAAACTCCTTACAAAGAGACAAAAACTGATACACACGGTGTCAGTGGAGTAAAGATGTCAGTTTCACCTCACCTGCTCCGCTCCAGTCCAAAATGTTCGTATTGAACCAAAACTGTTTCCATAGAAACTGACCTTTTGTTTCCTCTGTTATACCTCTGCTCATTTTAACATGTAGCTCTATTAGATACCGACTACATTGAACACATGGTTTTATATAATAATTTGTTCAAAAAGCACTACAGTACAGTACAGTCAAAACAGTTTTTCATCCTCCTGAGAGTTTTAAAGGTTTTGGGCTTTTCATAAAGTGTTTTTTCTGAGACTACTGGAAAAGAAAAATCCAGAAATAGAAATATAACCCAGAAAAGAAAATCCAAAATACATATTTAAGTGCGTCTTTTATAGAACTTTATCCAATTGTCAATTACAATATTTTAAATATATTTCTTAAGTCATAAATCTCCACTTCAGCAACACTCACACTCTAAACTTCATATTAATGTCTATATTCTATGTGAAGTTTTGACAGAGGCATTTGTCCATACGTACAGTACTTTACCTGAATATTTACAGCCATGTGTTTAACATATTGTTCGCTGTATATTCTGAATTATGGAGTGAGAAGAGATCTCATTCATTTTCTTTTCGGCTTAGCCCCTTCATTAATCTGGGGTCACCACAGCGGAATGAACCGTCAACTTATCCAGCACATTTTTTTTCGTAGCGCATGCCCTTTCAGCTGCAACCCATCTCTGGGAAACACTCATACAGACACATACACTACGGACATTTTTAGCTTACCCAATTCACCTGTACTGCATGTCTTTGGACTTGTGGGGGAAACCGGAGCACCTGAAACCGGGGAAACCCACGCGAACACGGGGAGAACATGCAAACTCCACACAGAAATGCCAACAGACCCAGCCGAGGCTTGTACCAGTGACCTTCTTGCTTCATCGCTACCCACTGTGCCACCGCGTTGCCTACCTGAAATCTCCACAGCAAAAATATCGGCTCTGATTTAACAAAAAAAAAGAAAAAGAAAAAAGAAAAGAAGCAAGAATTTCATCCTGGAGTTAGGAGATCTGTGATAATTATTTGTGCATAATTATTTAAATAATGTCAGATTTGCATATTTAAATATAGACTTTCAGAAAACTGGTTATAAAAAAAAGTTTGTGATTCTTAATGTATTCAACCAACTTTGTAAATATGGTGATAAATATTAGTTCATTTTTACCCTATTCACCTGCAGTGTCTTGCCTTCATGTTCAGAATATCAACATACTGCACCAAATAAAAGCTGTAACATGTCGGTCTCTCATGCTGATCTCAATAACAGGGCTCTCAGCATAGTGGCTCGTCTCTGTCTCTGGCCTCCACCAAAGTGTGCAGCTCCATGGATGAGGGCGACGGGCCGGGCAGTGAAGGTGAGGAACTCTGGAGAACTGACAAATGATTATAATTTATGTTTTATAATTAGAATATTTCATCTCACACACTCAAAAAAAATGGTGTTTGCTGTTTGTTTGAACTACTTATTTAAAATAAGCTTAAATGACACAGTTCTTGATAACTTGTCATAACTTGCTAACTTGTTTTATGTTCAATTCACCTAAATTTGTTAAAACTAATAAGTTAATTCCTTCGTGTTGCCTCAGCACAAATCTATTGTGTGGGACCCAGCATTTTGTTTCACGGTGCATCTCTTTCATTCTAGTTGAGCTGATGGAGGAATGTCCTCAGGTTCCTGCTTCCATTGCTGAGAGGTACAAGGTGGGACGGATGATCGGCGATGGGAACTTTGCCGTGGTGCGCGAATGTGTGGAGAGATCCAGTGGCCGGGAGTACGCTTTGAAGATCATCAACAAGAGCAAATGCAGGGGGAAGGTGAGATGATTCTTAAACAATTGTTCACCCCAAAAGTAAAATTTGCTAGCAGTTTATCCACCCTCAAGCTGTCCAAGATGTAGGTTCTTTTCCAGTAGAACAATTAAGAATATTTTTTAGCTGAAACTCATAGGGATTCATTAAATACAAGTCATTGGCTGCTATTTTGAGAGTCAAAAATATAAACAAAACATACAGACAAAACAAAATTAATACCCATAGTTTGTGAGGATGCGTTGAGGTCTTATGAAGAGAAACCATCAGTCTGTGCAAGAAACTGAACATTATTTAAAGCAGGAGTTCTCAAACTCGGTCCTGGAGATCCAGTGTCCTGCAGATTTTAGCTCTAACTTACCTCAATACACCTCCAAGGATGTCTCTAGAAAGAAGCCTAGTAAGAGTTTGATTATCTAGCCCAGATGTGTCTGATTGGGGTTGGAGCTAATATCTGCAAGACACCGGACCTCCAGGACCGAGATTGTGAACCCCTGACTTAGAACATTATTAGTGTTCTACTGAAAAAAAAAAACTCTATTAAAGGGGACCTATTATGCCCCTTTTTACAAGATGTAAACTAATAATTGATGTCCCTAGAGTGTGTATGTGAAGTTTTAGCTCAAAATACCCCACAATTAATTTGCTATAACTCTTTGAAATTGCCTCTTTTAGGCTTTCAGCTAAATTGTGCCATTTTAGTGACTGTGGCTTTAAATTCAAATCAGACTATGCTCTTTTCAAAAGAGACGCCTGTGTTACCATAGCAACAGATTCAAAACAGGACTAATGTTATCTGGCTCAGAAGAAGGTAGTCTATGGAGACTCCGGTGTTCATTTGTTCATCCTAAAGCATTTATAATGCCTTAGTTGCTTATATTTTCTTCAGCAGGTAGGGTGAAAACTGCTGCTTCTCACTCAGGGCTGTTTACGCTATTGAAGGTGACATCAACATTAATGGGAGGGGCTTTTCCTCTCTGATTACATGTATAAAGGGAGAATATGTTTCAGAACACATCAAAGTGTTTCTGCAAAAAATAGTATGAATAATTTTTTACCTTTAAAAACTGGATATATTCACACACTGTCAGCACACAACTGTGTTTAAACCTATTATAAAGGGTATTTTTGCATAACAGGACCTCTTTAAGTCCATGCCTCATTGTGATTTATTGGGATGAACTGTGCGTTCAATAGTTCTTTTAAAAAATCCTGTTCAGTGTTAAAAAAGCACGTTATGTGATGTTTTCTGACTTCACACAAACTAATAATGCAGGATTATCTGTATTTGTCTGTGGCTCACAGGAACACATGATCCAGAATGAGGTGTCGATTCTTCGGAAAGTGAAGCATCCTAATATCGTTCTGCTGATTGAAGAAATGGACACATACAGTGAGCTCTACATGGTCATGGAGTTGGTCAAGGTGAAACAGCTGGCCTTTATACAGACAATCATGACTGTAGTTACTTTGACCCTATAAATCAATTTATGAAAACCTTAAAATATTCCTGTATGGGTTTTGTAAGAGTTAGGTTATGGCAAGGTTGATCATTTCATGCATGAATTAAGTAATTAAGTAGTATCACACACACATACAGTGCAGTTTTCCATTATTCAGTGCGAAACCAGCCATCATTGATTCTGTTTATTTACTGGTGTAATTGTGTATACATTTATATTTATTCAGTTTTTTTTTATTAATTTCAGTAATATTATTGACTAATATGAAAATATTCAAAAGATTTATTTATAATACAGTTTGAGAAGTAATATTTTCTGTCTTTTTGTAGAAATTTTATTTGAAACACTTGCTTTGTTTGCCAAATAAAGTGGATTTAATTGGATTCACATTGTAAACATTAAATAAAAGTTAGAAAGGTAGTACTTTTTATTTCATATATTAAGGTTTTAGTTACGATACTCCCAAAATCATTCTGCATTAATCCGCAGATTTTTAACAAAATTTTGCGCAGAAATAGCAAAAAATGTCTGCAGATTCCGTCTGGCCCTAGATATGAGCAAAATATCAGGCTTAAACCAGCCACAGTACAGCAACAAATATATTTAACTATACTCGAGATTTTCATCCATACTAAAGACTGAATTAAGGACTGCAAAACAATGAAGCTTTGCATCACAGCAGTAAATGGCATTAAAATAGACTTATACTTTAAATTCTCATGAGATTTTACAATATTGGTACTGTGTTTTTCAAGAATTGCTCATTGAAAATATGTGCTTCAGTCTTCATTATCGTGAATCTGCAAAAATATATTTCAGCATACGTTTGACTGCCGATCGGAAATACATGCCTCAGCCTGCATTTTTGAGAAAGTAAATTACATTGCTTTGAGTTCATTACGTTGCACGTTTTAGATGACAAATCCACTAGAGGGTGCTGCCTACATTCTTATGTTTACACAGGTCGAATAGACAAATAAATGATCATTTTTGTGCAGTACTGTGCACAAAACCAAATAAATATCATTAACCTTTAATGGTATCAAATTCTTCATTCACAAATGCAAAATTTTGAAAACAGCTCCTCAATTGATTGTCTTTAAAAAGGAGTTTGCCACCTATGTAGAAGCTTTAAAAATAATGAAGGCTGAGAAGGCTAAACAACTGTAAGATTTGTTTCAAGAATATAGTTTTATTTAACCCCTTACTGAGTTTCTGTTTGATGTCTGCATGGTACGTTCTCTTTTGTTATTTTATACAAAAAATATTTTTATTATTTTTTTATTTGTATGTTTATTTGTTTGTTTTGTGTAATTTTATGGCTTTATATTTGATTCACTGTACAGTATATCTGACATGTCTCACTCAGTTTTGCGCAAGATTATGCTTGGATTGAGTTTGGCCTACTGTAAATTGTTATGTTTTTGAAAAGCAAAAAAAAAAACAAAAAAAACTAAATGGCATTGCATTTGCCTCTCTTATCTAGATCCATTTGGAGACTTTTCATCCACTTTTCTGGTGTGGTCAGTTTGCTCAGTAGCTAATTTGTACATTCTTTTTATTGTAATGCAGAGTGCTCTGGTTCAATTCTGGGCAAGCACAGTTCCAAAAAATGAAATAAAATCAAAGTAAATTCAGGGTAAAACTACTGTGTGTGGGCACAGTGCACTTTTCTTTTACGTTTGCTTTTAAAAAATACAGTTGTTTGGATTTAGAGAAGGGTTTAGGTCTGTGTTTTAAACGACAAGCCCTTCCATCTTGTGGACATGTACAAGGACATTTATCTGAAACGCACAACATAATGTACCCTGAAGTAACATATTTCAGATTTTCAAAAATGTATCTAGTTCCCTCTAGTGGATTTGTCATCTGAAACGTGCAACGGAATGAACCTGTAGTAATGCAATTTACTTTTTGCAAAAATGCAGGCTGAAGCATGTCTTGATGAGCACAATCTACCACAGCGGAAAGCAGATACAGAAACAGAGTATAGGACTGACCATTTTGACTGATCCAGATGTTTCTGTGAACGAGCAACAAATTTATGTGCATAAACAGGGTGGAGATCTCTTCGATGCCATCACCTCCTCCAACAAATACACGGAGCGGGACGCCAGCGGGATGCTGTATAACCTGGTCAGCGCCATCAAATATCTGCACAGCCTTAACATTGTTCACCGGGACATCAAACCTGAGAACCTCCTGGTGGGTGTTGCAAGATTACAGACAGAACATTGTCACCTATAAATCACAACATCAAAGTGTTACTATCACAAATGTACTGTAGCTTGGATTGACGATCACATTTGGGAGACGCAGATTCCATATGCCTTCTCCTCTCTAGTGCAGAAACATTGAAGAAACCTTCTTAACCAAGCTTTAGAACAGAGTTAAGTGTCTTTATTATAGTCTGAAAAACAAAACAGCTTGGATATCACACATATACTGTAAATATTCTGTAAAGCTTTTGACAGATAAGATTAATGTCAATTGACTTTGCAAAAAAGTTTTTTTCCAGCCAGTTTTCCACTCAAACAACTCAATCTCATTCGAACTTTTAATTGAAATGGTTATATTGTAATTATAATTAATTCAATTCTGATTTATATTACAGTAAATAATTATAATGTGGTATAAATATATAAAATTTAATATTAAATATAAATTTAAATTGAATATGTTGGGGCATTAACATACATATATACATACAAACAAACAAACAAACACACATATATATAGCTGGATCAACATAAAAAAATAGGCGTGACCTGAAGATTTTTGAAGATTATGAATCTAAATAGTTAGTGTTTTGATTGGAATTTGTGTTACAGGTCTATGAGCACCAGGATGGGAGCAAGTCTCTGAAACTGGGGGATTTTGGCTTGGCAACAATTGTGGACGGTCCGCTTTACACTATATGTGGCACCCCAACCTATGTAGCTCCAGAGATCATTGCAGAGACTGGGTAAATCATATGCTATTCAAATATAGTCATATCCACAAGAGAGTATGTGGAAATCAGTGTAAAGGCAGCTCACACACCACAACCATTACCATAAAGATAATGGAGGAATGATACACAGTAGCTTTGCTATAATTTTCTGATCAATATGTTTTAGGCTGAGGGATGATTAAAACATTAAGAGCCAATCAGAATCCTTCCAGCTTTAAAGAGCTTGAGCACATAAAGTGACTGAAAACAATAATTGCAGGGCACTTTGAATAAACAGAGCATGTTTATCAGTGGATTCTTTCGAGTTATTGTTCTTGGTGTGAATGGGCCATAACTATGAATTATAATCTGCCATTGTTGTATGTTTTTTGCTCAATATTACAGGTATGGCTTGAAGGTTGATATCTGGGCAGCTGGGGTTATAACATATATACTGCTTTGTGGCTTCCCTCCTTTCCGTGGGTAAGTGCAACATTCAAATTCATATGTTATACATTGAACTTCATATGTTAAAATTATACATTTGGAATATTCAGATTTAAAATATTAATGCTCACAACTAATGAATCATTTAAAGACACAGTTTACTTTTTAAATAAATTTGTAATTGCAATTAAATAAGGAGAGTTTGATTCCTGGGTTGAAAAAGCAGATTATTTTTAAACATTACTCCAGTATTCTGTTTCATATGATCTTTAAGAAATCATTCAGTTATGATTTGCTGCTTATTATCAAGGTTGAAAACTATTGTGCTGGCTACTTTCAAATAACATTTTTGATTAGTAATAATTGCCCACAATAATTGAGTAGCAAAATTTGAATATATTCAAACTGATAACAGTACTTTCAAATTCTAAAAATAACTAATAAATGTGTTAATATTTCACAATTATTTTTTATTTATTGTCTTAAGCTGCAAAAAAATCTTTAATTTGAAACATTTGAGTACTAACAAACAAATGACAGTTTTTCTCAGTTGCTTTGGTGCGTTTCTCACAACACTATTTACATTTGCACAACAGTTAATGCATTTCTCAAAACAAATAGTCATTTGTGCACATCATAGCAGTTTCTCATTCCTTCCAGCAAATTGCAAATGCTTCTGGACATGCATCAATTGCTTTCATACAACTCTCTGCAGTTTTATAACATTATCATGTGCTTATGTCATGTCAGTCAAAATTAACTAAACTTGTGAATGCTGAATAGTCATTCCATATAATACTAATAGTCCTCGTTTCATTACTTGAGTCATTACATACAAAAATGTTGAAATAGTTGTCAAAATCTGTTAAGTAAATTTTATAACATTTAACATTTTATTTCCTGAAAACGTCTTCTAAATTGAACAATTTCATGAATGATTTACAGAGTATGTATGTTGTAGGTTCAGTTCCAATATGTACTGCAATATTGTTTACAGTTGTGCACAGCTCTACCCAAAAAGAGTTCTGTTTGTTAAGGGTGTATTTATTCTTTTGCACAATGCTGTGAATAAATTAGAACTGCAAAGAGCGTATGCAGTAAAAATGTGAACTATACATATTCAGTATGAACTTGTACTCAGATACCTCACTAAATGCAGTGATGTCTAACTTTACCGTAGCTTTCAAATGGCTGTGCATATAGCATATAGTGCTGTCTTGAGCATTTTCAGGAAGTGTCACCAAGACTTTTTATGCTTTGGTAAACAATTACAGACTAAACTGTCATAATGAAAACATGACAAAGCCATTTGACTATCTTGTTCATAAACAATGGTGCCAGGACTTTTCATCTTGATGACACTGACACTTTCATTGACGTGAATACTTGCTTTTGACATATGAGCTATCCATTTTGAGCAAGTAACATGCTTTTCAGGGTGTCAACTAGGTTTTGCAGTTTGTTCTAAATGTTTTGAGAATTGCATTAACTGCTGTGCTAATGTAAATAGTGTTGTGAGAAATGCTTCAAAGCAGCTCAGAAAAACTGTCAAATGTCCTCTGTAATGCCTCACTCCCTCTAGTGGCTGTGATCTATATTGCTACTGTATATACATCTGCACATTCTGCTGTACATTCAGTTCTTTTTGCAATAGCATGTGAAATATTCATCAAGAATATAAACGTACCATCGGTATATCTGTTTTTTAGGAGCACAGATGACCAGGAGGCTCTTTTTGATCAGATTCTGATGGGACAGCTGGATTTCCCTCTTCCGTATTGGGACAATGTGTCTGACTCTGCAAAGGTCAGTATGCCAAAAAGCTTGGAAAATTCTGGAAAGAGACAAAACAACAAATCTCTTTTTGTTTTACATCCTCTCTCCACAGGCTCTTATTACTGGCATGCTGCAGGTAGAGGTGGAGCAGAGATACACAGCTCTACAGGTGCTGGACCATCCCTGGGTCAATGTAAGACTTCTTCTGCTGAATATCTTGTTTTTGGCATCATTGCTTTCCTGAAGAACCTCCAATATTCACAGAAACTTAACATTCCACACTGTATATAAGCCAATAGTAACTTACTTAAAAAAGTGAGTAAGCCCATTGTAACTTGGAACTGTTACCTATCTTATCTTTATGTATAATTATTTATAATTATGCACATATTTTATTTACTAAATAATTTTAAGGCAACAATTTTACTCTCTTTTCAAAGTAAAGCCAACTAATCACTTTAGGAGCAACAGGTTGCAAGTAAAATTAACTAATAACTTTTTTTACAGTACACAAAAGGTTCTTTAGATTATTAAGCCCTCCTTCACACAAATGTAATCAAAACAAATGTTTATTTTAGGAACCCAGAATTGTTCTTCTGTAGATTCACTGTATTTTTTAATTGATTTGATTTATTTATTTCGAACAGAAAAATCATCCATAAAAATTCTTTAACAAAAAAAAATACATTTCAACATGGTCGAAATGGAGCGGGATGAAGCACAAGCTTATTATTTTCCCACCCCATTACCACACACATCATTCGTCTATTCAACTTATTTCTTCTTTTACTTATTTTTCTTTTAACATGAGACATATTTTACCCTTTTGGCATCTTTAACATATTATATGTTTGATTCCGGGTGCTTCACAGCAAGAAGGTCGCTCGGCCATTTCTGTGTGGAGTTTGCATGTTCTCCCCGTGGTCGTGTGGGTTTCCTACAGGTGCTCCGGTTTCCCCCACAAGTCTAAAGACATGTGGTACAGTATAGGTGAATTGGGTAGGCTAAATTGTCCGTAGTGTATGAGTGTGTATGGATGTTTCCCAGAGATGGGTTGCAGCTGGAAGGGCATCCGCTGCGTAAAACATATGCTGGATAAGTTGGCGGTTCATTCCGCTGTGGCGACCCCAGATTAATAAAGGGACTAAGCCGAAAATGAATGAATAAATGGATGTTTGATTCCATTTGTACATTTACATTTTATAAACTAGACCCAAAAAATACATTAGTATTGCAAACAGCCATTAATTGAAATTTCATCATACCTTTCTCCTTTTGTTCTTTTTCAATCACCTCTATTCATGATTATATTCCTTTAATAATATATATTTATACAACTTTTTATATTGATTAATATCCTGACATGGTTTTAGAATTAACTTAAATTTTACTTAAAACTTAAAAACTTAAACCTAAAATTTTCTCCTTCTCTCAGATTATATCCTCCTTTTCTTTCATCAAAAAACTTTTTTGTATGCATTTCAGAAGTAATTTAAACATAAATTGTGCTGTTTTAAATTTAACCAGATCATTGAACTTAAGTATCTTCAATTTAAAAAATAAAGGATTTGTATGCTCTAAAGACCCAACATTTTCTATCAGTCTATTGACTTTTTCCTGCATTGTACATAAGGATCGCAAATTAGATTTATATGTATTCCCCCAAATTTCAACACAATAACTCATATATGGCAACATAAGTGTGTTACTGTACAGTATATAATACATACATTGATTTATTGTCCAGAATAAATCTTGCTTTATACACTATTGCTATTGTTTTTACTAGTTTTGATTTCACATGATTCATTTGCGGTTTCCAACTAATTGTATGATCAATACAACCCCAAGAAACTAAATTTCATATACTCTCTCTAGAACTTCATAATCAATTTTTTAAATCTATATTATGACTACTTTTTAATTTCTCAAATAACATAAGCTTTGTTTTACTTATATTTAATGACAATTTGTTTATGACAAACCACAATTTCAATTTATTAATTTCTGTCTTAATCAACTCCGTTATATGTTTTGGTGAATTTTCCCCAGAACAAAAGGTACCTGTATCATCTGCAAATAAAATAAACTCAAACAACTCTGATATCTTACACATATCATTAATGTAAATTATAAACAATATTGGACCTAAAACGAATCCTCATGGTATGCCACAATTTACATTTACATATGAAGATTTATGGTTGCCAATTTCCAAGAAACTGTTGCCTATTTTGGAATCTTTATGTTTACCAGTTTATTCTAACACTGTTAGTTGACACATGGCGCTTCTGTTTCTGTTTCAGGATGACAGGCTGTGTGAGAATGAGCACCAGTTGTCTGTGGCTGGCAAGATTAAGAAACATTTCAACATGAGCCTGAAACCCAACAACACCACAGCAGGAGCCACTATCATAGCAGTAAGAGTCAAATATAAATGTATTATTTACTATTATTCATTTTACTCAAAGCCAATATTCAGTGGTGCACAAACGCTTCATAATCAGATTTAAAGAGATAGTTCACCCAAAATGACCATTTACTCACTATTTACTCATCCTCAAGTGGTTTAAAAGATTCTTTATTCTGTTGAACATAAAAGATATTTTTAAGAATTTTGGAAACCTGTAACCATCGACTTCCTTTGTAGGAACAATAAATATTATGGAAGTCAATGGTTACAGGATTTCAACATTTTTCAAAATAACTTCAAGGTTCGTGACAGGTGAAGGGTGATTAAATGATGGCAGAATTTTTATTTTTGGGTGAACTATCCCTTTAAACTCAAATATTCTCATCGCTTTATTCATGAATGGTGGTGTCGTGTCTATTATGTTTTCACATTGGCATTAAGTCATGAGAATGGCTGGACTGTGTTTTGCTTTTGTTCAGGAAAATGTACTTTTCTCAGAGAGAATGAATAATAAATTGATCTTGATTAATTATTTTTAATGCATAAAGTAATAATTTACTGTTAATTGAATAAGATGAAAGTCACTTTTTTATTCTTCAGTAGAATATTAAAGAGGATTTTTAGGTGAAAACTGGCTTTTGGTTATTCATGAAAAGCATAGCAATGGCTACAGTACTTGCAGTAAAAAGGAAACTTGGTTCAGTTTGTTTCACATTATAAGATTTAAATCTATGATCAGCAACCATGGGTATTAGTTTTGTTGTGCCTGTATATGTGTATTATTATTATTATTATTATTATTATTTTAGGGGGTTTTCAACTTTTATTGGGATAGGATAGAGGAGAACAGACAGTCCCAATCGAACTCGGGTTGTCGTGAGAACAATGTGCTATATGTCGGCACATTTAACCACTAGGCTATTGGTGCCGACGTGTATATGTGTTTTTGGCTTAAAAAACCCCAGTATTAACTTGCATTTTATGAATCACCAAGGACAAGAATTCGAGCTAAAATTACCTTTTGAGCTAAAAATCATGAGCAAATAGACAGCAATTTGTCTTTTTGTGTGTGTTGTGAAAGAACCGTTTAATAAATCTGCAGATTTATGCGCTCTGAGAAAATGTACTGTATGTAAATGTACTGAGTGGTATTGAGAGATATCCTGGAGGTTGTTGTGATGTTATCGGCTGACTCATCCATCAGCGCTCTTTTCTTCTGGCAGACTCCATCCCCCTGCTTTTTTCTGGCTGTGGCATCTCTTATCTCTTCCTCTGATTCTGCCTCCTGCTTTTATAATGACTGTCAGCACTGTTGTCAGGGACTCAATCAAATCAGACACTCAAGATAATGCTATTTATCTATATTTACAGATATGCTTTTTTGTTTGTGAAGGGCATTTCACATTATAACATCCATATGTATAGATAGATAGATAGATAGACAGACAGACAGACAGACAGACAGACAGACAGACAGACAGACAGACAGACAGACAGACAGATAGATAGATAGATAGATAGATAGATAGATAGATAGATAGAAGCCACTAAATACCAAATAATTGTCATTTAGATCCTTAATATCACCACTCATTTTTCATTTGTAATAATTTAAAATGTAATACAATTTTGATTGGCTTACTACATATTTAAATATTACAGGCCAAAGCAAGTATCTTTCATTTGATATATAAATATATATGTTACACTGGCAAGTGACAGTGGGTCATTTCACCCATATTTTGACAAATAATTTTCATAAAAGTAATTTTAATCATTCAAGCAGACACTTTTGCTTTTATAACATTTTATACTGATATTTTGATGCATATGAAATTATGATATTATATTTCTGATGCAATGTAAATTTAATTTATTGCAAACACCAAAATGGGATGTCCTTTATATATTTTTAAATACATTTTTTAAATTATTTGAGGTCTATTTGAGGTAATATTTATTGTTTTTAAAATGTACATGTTTTAAAAATGAACAGGTACAATTATGATTTGTATATTAATTATTACAATATCATGTTTCTGTTTTTTACTTTTATAGACTTTGAAACATAATTACTCCAGTCTTCAGTGTCACATGATCCTTCATGCTGCTCAAGAAACATTTATTATTATTATTGTCATCATCATTATTACTGTATGTATAAATATAGTAATATTTAGTATATAACAGTTAATTTTTTCATGTCTTAATGACCCATGTAACATTTTGATTTGTTAGCACATTGCTTTGCATGTTTACGGTTTCATTAGCTTCATTCACATCAATTTAATTTCCTAGACCAAAAGGTATACGTAGAACTGGTATAAGTGAACTATAAGTGATAATAAGAACTGGTAAACGTAATTGAACAGCACATCACGGCTCAAAGCTTGCGCTGTTCTTCCCGGTGGAAGTAAAGATCTGATGTGTTGAGTTGCCCTCATTTCTCTCTGCTCAGCCGGACGAGGGGTTTTCCATCAAGCGTTCAGAGTCTTTGGACTGCGACCCAGACCCCGGGCTGTATTGGATAAGGTATGAGCGGTGTGTCAATGGCAGCGTGCTGGCAGTCTCCATAGTCTTTCTCTTTCACACTGGCCTCTTGCTGTGTCACGTGCTGCTTTTTTGCTATTTCTGCTTCTCACTTCGTGTCTTTTGCTTTTCTGGTGGTGCTTTGCTGAATTCTGTTTGTCAGTGCTTCACTTTTGCCTTTCTTTGCTCTGCATTGTTGTTTAGTGGCGTTCATTCATGCCATTGAGAAGCTTGGATAGTTGAAGTGTGCGTTTTTTTCTTTTTTTTACCCAGCATGCATGGCACTGCTGGTTATGGGTTTTTTACACAGGCTTGAATGTTTAACATAGTGCAGTTTACATTAGAACACATGCAAAGTGTTTTATGTGCACACGTTGTGTTAAGAGTTGCAGAAACTAATAATCACTAAACACAAAAAACATCAATAATGCCAACATAAAAATAGTTTGATTTAATGTCAACATTCAAAACCTACTTATTTTATGAAGAGAAACTCTTTAAGAACTTTTTTAAACTTTCCGTTTCAAACATTAAAAAAAAGATGTTGGTCATTTGAACTTTCTATTTAGTAAAGTAACAACAAAAAAAATAATAGTAATCACAGTTTCCACCAAATTAAGCAGCGTAAGTATTCTCATTAAAGCAACAAATCAGCCTATTAGTTTCTAAATCATTGAAAACAGGAGTAAAGCAGTTTTAAAATCACAAGAAAAATTACATTTCAAAATATATTAAAATAGATTTAATATAAACACATACACAACTGGTCAAACGTTTTTTTTTTTTTTTTATAATTTTTTTTAAAGAAATTGATTCTGTTCATCAGTCGGCATTTATTAAATGTAAATAATAAATAAATAATTAAATGTTTATTAAAAATTTAAATAACTGCTTTCTTATTGTATGTAGTTTCAAATGAAATTATTACTCCAGTCATTATTATTATTACCACCCCTATTATCACAATGATAATAATAATAATAATAATAATAATAATAATAATAATAATAATAATAAATATTTGAGTGATTTCTGAAGGATCATGTGACTGAAGACTGGAGTAATGAAGCTGAAAATTCATCATTAAAATCAATGATTATAATAATGATTAAATTAAATGATGAAATTAAATGATAAAGTACTTCTGAACAGTTATTTTATAGTGCAAGAACATTTCACAATTCTACAATTTGTACTGTATTTTTGATGAACTAAATGCAGCCTTGGTGAGCAGTAGCTTATTTTACAACATTTAAAAATCCTACTGACCCCAAACTTTTGACTGATAGTGTACATTTGTTTTAAATAATGCCAGGTCTTACAAATGCCAAATTTTAAAACAGCTTTAGTGTTCTTCCAGTTTTACATTTTTTTTGTTTAAAATATAACTATGTTTACTGCGTGTGTGTGCACATTTTATATATGAAAGACCTATCTGAGATGCATAATTACTTTTTTTTAATAATAATTTTTTTTATGTTTTTGAGAAAACAAGGTACATTACATTGCAGGTATTCAGTTTTTCGTTTCGTTTTGATTTTTCCCTTTTTTAAACACTAACTAACTTTAGACTAACTTTAGACAAAAACAAATAAAGTAGGAGTAAAAGAAATGAATTAAATAAACAAATCCTATCTGAGATATATAATTATGTTTTTACAATTCTTAAATAATAATTAAAACATTACATATTTTAATTTTGTGTGTGTGTGTGTGTGCGCGTGCGTGCGTGCATGTGTGCTTTATATGTATTAATAGTAAGTAATACAAATAAAAGGTAAAGGAAAACTTTTTTTTTTTTTTTTACTGATTAGACAAAAGATTGTTTTTTATGCACCATCGGGAACATACATATAAGAACACAATAGAAAAGGCGAACACAAAAAAA
>CAIGQQ010004837.1:13106656-13127716 GCA_903798035.1 Danio albolineatus | reverse complement strand
ATGTACTTTGATAATAAAGATTTAACTGGGTAAATTGTATGTAGTTTTTAAAATGAATTACTTTAATTTTATTGGTAATAGAGTGTTTGAAGGGAGTTAACCAGGCTCTTTTCCATTTAATATTAACTATAATAGAGTTCCAGAACAATTTGTCTCTATAGGTGTAATTTTATTTTGCTTCTGAAAAAATATTACGAACGTGTTTATTACATTTTCTATCAGTTAACTCAACACCATTTTTCCCCCTTAAACCTGCTTTTGGTGTGTGCGTGACGCGATCCCCTCCCACTTTCCACGCCACAGTCCATGTTTCATTGGAAGACACAGATTAGTTGTCTTGCAGTGCGATTTAACTATAATCTACACACAAGTGAAACCCCGTTGTTGGTGTCTGTACCTGATATGTGGTCAGTCATTGACTGTGTTCTGCTCTCGTGTCCTCCAGAGCACCCCTCTTGATAAGGAGAGGCAGGTTTTCAGACGAAGACGCCACCAGGATGTGAAGGCCTCAACAGGCCGCGGCACTCAGAGCTCCTTCCACGCCGGCCCGACTCTCTCCCCGCCAGATTTCACCTCAGAGTCAGAGGACATCTCACCGAGCTCCGCGGACACCGTCCGCTCGCCCACATCACCGTTTTAAAGCCACAGCCGCTCCTGACTGCAAATCCTGGGGAAACGTCTAGTAGATATTAAAGGTAACCGACTCGAGAATAGCGGAAACTAAACGCCGAGTCGATTTTTCTCTGTTTATATTCTGTCACGGTAGCACATCTACAGGGGTGTACGAAATAATCTCACACTCTGAGCAGTTTTCAGACTTTTTTTGAAGGCTTTCTCCTCATCATAACTACATGTTTGGTGCTACTGTATACAATATGAGGTTTTGTGTTTCGACCATGTTCAAATCTGCCTAGTACTGTAGTAAACCGAGTGTTTTCCGCCCTCTAGTGTTCGATAGGGAGAAATGCAGCCACATATACAGCTATGGAAAACAAGCAGAACGCTTAGAAATACCCAGTTTCTCTGGGTTTATTTATTAGATATGCGTTTGAGTGAAATGTTTATTTTGTTTTATTGTATAAAAGTGTGATGTTCACCCAAATTTTAAATAAAAAATATTCCTTTTAGAGGAACCCCCCAAAAAATAAAAATAAAAATGACAATTGGTCAGATAACCAATAAAAATAAAAAAAATAAAAAAAATAAACGGCAATTGGTCAGATAACCCCCCCCCCCCAAAGAAACCTCAAATAAATAAATAAATAAATAAAAATGACAATTGGTCAGATGTTGTTTGTTTATATTGTTATTTAGATATATTGTTATGACAAAAATAAATGTAAACATGTCTAAAAATATGCTGCTTTTTTGTTATTTATCCAGAAGCCCCTCTAAAAATTCTAATATAATTATGGGGTTGGGTAAAACATAATTGTAATTTTTGAAGTACTGAGGACATTTCTTCAAAATTTAGGGCACATTTTTGCACAAAAACCTTTTTTTTTTCCCCTCAGACACCTTTTTATAATAGTGTAAAATATTAATATTTTTAGACAATGCCATGCCAATGTTTTGGTGACACAGTGGCTCAGTGGTTAGCACTGTTGCCTGACAGCAAGAAGGTTGCTTGTTCGAGTACTGGCTTTGTCAGTTGGCATTTCTGTGTGGAGTTTGCATGTTCTCCCCGTGTTCGCGTGGATTTCCTCCTGGTGCTCCGGTTTCCCTCACAGTCCATGCGCAATAGGTGAATTGAATAAATCAAAATGGCCTTTGCAGCTGGAAGCGCATGCGCTGTGTAAAACATATGCTGGATAGGTTGGCAGTTCATTCCACTGTGGCAACCCCTGATGAATGAAGGGACTAAGCCGTACAAAAATGAATGAATGAATGCCAATGTTTTACCTTCAGAAGAGTAAAGAAATCAATATTTCCTTTCACAACAAATAAAAGCTTTTTTTTTTTATCTGACCAATTTTTAAAATTTATTTATTTATAAATCTTTAAAAAAAAGTTACCTTCATATACATAATAATAATAATAATAATAATAATAATAATAAACACTTTACTCAGACCCACATCTAATAAATCCAGTAAAACAAAACATCATTAAGTGGTCTTAATTTCCCCCACAGCTGTGTTTAATCTCCATTATAAACCTGTTTAGCATCTCTTCTCTCTTACAGTGAATCTTGTATGTGGGTTTTTACCTTTTTGTATGAACTTTGTATATTCAAACGACTTTCTTTTTGTACATTTCTTTCGACCTGACGACCTGTATTTGCATATTTCAGCATTTCCTTTGGTTTCTGTGTTAGACATTAGAATGTTCTTTATAAAATGTGTGAAGACTAGTTGAGG
The DNA here is from genome assembly GCA_903798035.1 of Danio albolineatus. Lineage (NCBI taxonomy): Eukaryota > Metazoa > Chordata > Actinopteri > Cypriniformes > Danionidae > Danio > Danio albolineatus. The sequence goes on along the minus strand of CAIGQQ010004837.1, from coordinate 13,125,356 downwards.
CTCTTTTAGCGGTGTGTGTGCGTGTCTGTAGGAATTCTTGTTTGAAAATTGATGTTATGGGTGCTGATTTAACACGTGTGACGTTGAGTGACTGGAAACTTGTCAGTCAACGCAGCTGCTATAATCTCTTCATCAGTGAGTTTGGTTTTGTCGGCACAACTCATCATGAAGGCAAATAGATCGTACAGCTGCTTTCTGGAAATTTTCTGCTGATGAGAAAACAGAATGTAGGGTGGTGGAATGATTTATTTAGCAAAAAAAGGATCCAGCAGGCAACTTGACGTCAAAATGACAATAAGTCAAATTGATTTGATGTCAAAATCATGACATCTATTTTACATCCACAAGCTGATGTCCATTTGACAAACAAAATTATGTCACAAGGGTGGCTCAGTGGTTAGCACTGTCATCTCACAGCAAGAAGTTCACTGGTTCGAGTCCCGGCTAGGCCAGTTGGCTTTTCTGTGTTGAGTTTGCATGTGCTGCCCGTGTTCACATGGGTTTCCTCCGAGTGCTCCGGTTTCTCGCACAGTCCAAAGACATGCGCTATAGGTGGATTGAATACACTAAATTGGCGTAGTGTATGCATGTGTGTGAATGTAAGAGTGTATGGATGTTTACCAATATTGGGTTGCGGCTGGGAGGCATCTGCTGCGTAAAACATTTGCTGGAATAGTTGGTGGTTCATTCCGCTCTGGTGACCTCTGGAATAGAGACTAAGCCGAAGGAAAATTAATGAGTGAATGAATAATGTCACAAGAAGGATTATATTATAAGAATTTTTTTATTTGTTGAAAGCTTCAGTTCCAAATTACAAATTCACATCGGATTATCAGTCTTACAATGTATGTAAACAACTGTGTGTCAACGTCTAATACTGACAAAAAAAACGTCAAATCGATTTTTGAAGCCGGTCTTAGATGTGAATTTGTTGCTTTGACATAAAGGTAGAACATTGACATCAAATTGATGTGTTTTTGATGTCGTTTTGATATTAAAGTGCCCGCTGGGGAGCTTAAAGAGATAATTCACCATATTAAAAAAAAAAAAAAAAGGGAAAATAATTGGAATTTACCTTCAGGCCATTTGACTTTTGTTCTTCAGTAAAACAGTAAAGAAGCCACGATTTTTGGGCAGTCACAGTAAAAAAATATAAATTAACAGTTTTCCATATTTTGTGATTCATGATTAATTCATTATTTATTTATTTAAGCTTTTTAAGTGCATTGTGGGACCTTGATCTTTCCTCTAACACTTTTGATGTTGAAAAGATTGAATTAGTGATTTTAATGGCATTTGTAATAGTTTGATGTATTGTCTGATTTATGATACGAAACCTACTTCTTCTGTTATTTCTTTCAGATTTAATTTTCTATATGTTATTTATTATACAATATATTGCTTCAGACCACTGAAGCATTAGTGATAGATCAACATGCAAATCACAACCTTACAGTAAATAAACAGAAAAACCCTGGAAATCATGAAATACGGAAGCTGTTAATTAACTTTTTTTACCGTGTGCTAAGGTGCTGTAAATTAAAGGTGATACTAATATCAATATTATTATTAGACTATTACTAATACTAATATATAATAATAATATAAAAAGATACTCAGTTTTTTGCACAGACTGATCGTTTTGCTTCATAAAATCCCAGTGTACCTTTAGTAGTCACTGGTATTCATTTAGTTTTGCCTGTACATGTATTTTTTTTTTACTTTCAAAGTCTCTGTATGAGTCACTAAAGACCATGTTTTCAGCAAAAAAAAAGAAAAAGAAAATCAGCTTAATTTTTTTTAATCAAGGAAAAAAGTCACCTACATCATAGAGGTCAGTAAATTAAAGGCTGATTTATACTTCTGCGCCGAGTGATCACCTTGCCTCATGGCGGCTGCCTTGCACGTAGCCGTGCATTTATACTTTTGCGTGCTGTTTTAGTTTCTCTGAAATAACCCTTCCAAAATGCTAGCTGGCAATAGGTTTTTATCTAAAAAAAATTTTAACGCTACCTTAACTTACAAGTAGCTAAAACTCTCATTTAGAGGCAGGAACCGGCTGACATGCAACAACTTTAATCATAAGATAAACACAAGACTGAAGTTTCAATTTGGAGACTGCAGCGAGGGCATCTCGTGTTCCCGGGACGCGACACTTGTAAATATTGGCTCGCGGCTCTCAGCACTGCCCTCACTCACTTGCTGTACACGTCGTTGCGACATGGAGTTCCATTTTTTCAGAGGTGCACGTCAGCGAGGGATGTGCGACCATGTGAATGTTTCACTGGGCCATGCGCTCGACCTACACTATAAAAAAAATTAAAAGTTGAGTTAACTTAAAATTTTAAAGCAATCGGCTGCAAAGAAATTTTGAGTTTATTAAGCTTCAGTGTTTGAAGTTGTGCCAAATTAATTTAAGTTGACCGAAAAGGCTGGTTTGTCAAATACACTTTATGTATTAATTTGGCACAACTTCAAACACTGAAGCTTAATAATCTCAAGTTTTCTTTGCAGCCGGTTGCTTTAAACTTTTAAGTTAACGCAAAATTTTTTTTTTTTAAAGATATGTAGAAATCTAAATTTAGTCTTCTCAAAAGTCTTCTCAACTGGATTTTTTTAAACTTTCAATGAATAGACAGTTCCAAACATGCAGTTGAGTAATTTTTATGAGTAAATTCAACTCTGAGCTCAAAAATATGTCCACCTAACTTACAGTTTAACAAAATGTTAACAAATCGTTAACTCTTTGTTAACATTAACATTTTGTTAAAGTTGGATTTTTTACAGTGTAGAAAGAATAAAGACAGATTTACATCATCTTCATCAGCCACGACGAGGACTATGCGACCACGAGAAGGCTGCGCCGGACCATACGCGTGTACTTGACAGAAGTATAAATCAGCCTTAAATCAGCCTTAACAGCAATTTAAATTTTTTATCATGATTGTTTTAAGGTGAATTATCTCTTTCGTGTTAGAGTAGGATTGTACATAAATGTCCTTTTTAAGTTGAATGTAGTCTAATATTTTCATCCAAATTGTTTGTTTGCATTCAGCAGTCGAATGACCAAGCAAAAACGTACGTTTAATGTGAATGTATTTGCTTTTTTGTCACACGATGGCCAAATATGATGCCACAGAATTGCTTTTTATGTGGCTCAGACAAGAAAATAGTCACTTTTTAAACCATAAGATTGTAAAACACAATTTAAAATCAAAATTTGTAATAACCGAGTTGGCTAGCTAGTATAACTAAGTACATTTTTTAAAGCAACTGATGTTCAAATTCCAACATAAAGTGCAAATAAACACTGTAGTGGGTAGTTTCGTTAAGGAGCAATTGATCTCTCCATATATTTTCATTCCTTTATGTGGTTTTCTTCAAGTTTTCGCCCTTACTATAAAGGGCTGAGTGTGTGCCAGTCTTTTGCATGTGGTTTGAGTATGAGTGCTGATCATTTTAATATCCATTTACTCTACCATCAGTACATCCAGATTTAAGGACAGTCATATTTGTTGCTTCTCAATATTTAACATTTATTAAACAGTTCACTTTAGCCTCCAGCATGTAAAGGCTTTGTGAAGGGGGGAATGAAAAGCACAAAGGGGAAAAAAAAAAGTTCTTTAAGGTATGGCATGTGTTTGCTTTTTGATAAAACAATGTATCTGCTGTGTTTGCTTGTCAGAATTAGACTAGAACACAATCCATGATCCTCCGGTTTTTCAGTAGGTTGTAGGTCAGTTCATTAATATAGGGAATATTCTAGCTCATATGCAAATTTCAGTGCGCTGGCATTGATGACATGTTGTATATTTGTATAGATGTGTATCCATCGCTTGTTCCTTGTCTCCTATCTAATGTCATTTAGGCTCAACTTTTCTTTCTGAATGAAGAGTCTTTGCTTCCAAGTAGCATTCAAAACAGTGGTGCATTCAGCAACAAGCCAAACCTGTGAATAAACAATTTCTCAAGCAGAAGTCCGTGCTTGATGTTGTTATTCATTGCACTGATTTTGTTGTTGTTTTAATTTGTAGTAGTATTTTAGGGGATTCTCAGTATATCACTATTAGTTTTTTATTTTTTTGCTCAAATACAATACAAATGTACTTAAAACAGAAGATAATAGTTTATTGATTTATTGCAGGTAAAAAAAAATGAAACTGTTGTCTTTAAAATGTTTTATGTGTGTTTAGAGACCTCTAATAATAAAAATGAAATGAGATAAAGTCAAAATTATGATGAAATTACGAAATAAAAGAATCTGAAATAGTCTAAATTATGAGATATTAGGTAAACAAATTCTGATTTAAAAAGTTGAAATTACGAGGTTTAGAAAATCTAACTTTTATGAGTTATTGAGATTAAAAATATCGAAATTATTAATTAAAAGTTCTGAGATAATTCAAAATTATGATGTAAAAGGCGAAATTATGACAATCTACTTTAAAGGTATAATTTATGAGATTAAAAAGTGAAAGTAACGTTAAAATGTGAAATTCAGTGTATGAAATTTTTTTTATCTTGTAATTCAACTTTAAAAAAGCCATAACTTTGACTTTTAAAATCATAATTTTGACTTTATATCATAATTTCAACTCGTTTAGATTGTCAGTCATAATTTCAATACAATTCAGCCTAAAGTTTTATTTTTTAATACTATTTGCATAATTTCAGTAATGTCTTTAAAGATTTAAAAAATCTAAATGAGTCAAAATGATGAGAAAAAAAGTCGAAATGATTTATTATTTAGTTTTTTTTTAATCTTGTAATTTGGCATTATAAGCCATAACTGGCTTTCATCATCATTTAGATTTTTATCTTATAATTTTTACTTTTTATTTCAGAATTTCGACTCTTTTAGGTTTAGACATGTAGTCATAATTTCAATAAAATTCAGTCTAAAGTTTATTTTTTTATACTACTTTTTACATAATTTCCACTCTATCTCATAATTTTTACTTTTTAATTAGTAATGGTGGTCATATTTTTTTGACTTTTAAAATCATAATTTTTACTTTTATCTCAATTTCCACTCAAATGAAACGGAAAAAAAGTAAAAATGATGATGTTAAAAAGTCAAAGTTTTGGCTTATAAAGTTGAATTACAAGATTTAAAACTGAGTTGAAATTATGAGATAAAAGTAAATATAATTTAAAGTAAAAATTATGACAAATATTACCAATGGAAAAGTAGAATTTATGAAATAAAGTGGAAAATATGTTAAAGACAGTATTTAAATAAAGTTATTACTGAATTTTATTGAAATTATAATTATAATCTAAATGAGTTGAAATTGAGATAAACAATTTAAAAAGTCAAAATGATGTTAAAAAGTCAAAATTATCTTATTTAGATTTTTAATCTTGTAATTTGACTTTATAAATCAAAATTATGAGAGAAAAAGTCAAAACGATGATGCTAAATTGTCACAATTTTTGACTCAATTTGGACTCGCTTAGATTTTTGTCATTGAACGGAGTTAAAATTATAACATAAAAAGTCAAGATGATGTTTAAAAAGTCAAAGTTCTGGCCTATTTAGATTTTTTTTTTAAATCTTGTAATTTGACTTTAAGCCATAACCCTGACTTTTTATCTTCATCATTTTGGCTTCTTAACACCATCATTTTGACTTTTTCCTCAATTTCAAGATTGTTTTAAAACTTGTAACTCGACTTGCAAATTATGACATCATAATTACTAATTCAAAAGTAGAATTTATGAAATGTGGAAATTATGTAAAAAAAAACTTGTATATTTGAATTACGAGATAAAAAAAAATCTTCATTATGAATTTCTTGAAATTTTATCTCAAAGTCATTTATGTAAAAGTTGAAATTATGACATGAAAACTGATTAAAAGTAAAATTTGCGAGAGTGGAAATAATGATAAAAAAAAGATTTAAAGTGACAAATGTAACTTAAAATATTGAACTCGAAGTTCGAAGTCGAAGTTCTGACAAGTCTAAATTATGGTTAAGTAAAGTTTCACAAACTAATTTCGAGAGGAGCACGTGATATGATCGACTACAGCTGATCCCTATCACTAATCATTAGTTAACTACTATATATATCCTGCCTAAACTTCATTCAACATCTTCGTTTTCGTTCTTCGTTCTAATCGAGCCAGCCGGCACTCCCTGTGCAGAGTTTGCATGTTCTCCCCGTGTTCGTGTGGGTTTTCTCCAGTTTCCTTCCACAGTCTAAAAACATAAACAAATTGTAACAACTGTCACAAGCACGTAAAACATTCATACTGAATCATCAGAACCACATTTTAGCCATAGTACAAATGGGGGCACTCGAGAACCACCTGATCTCGTATCCCTCCTAATGCTCATTGACCAGGCGGGAACCTTGGGCTCATCTATCTCCGAGCTCAGGGTTCTCTCCCGGGACAGCATGCCAAACCTGCTACCATAGTCGAGCATTATCTAAGTGTGAACTCTTGAAAAGTGAAATTACGAGGGGAAAAAAAATGCATTAAAACGTCCAAATTATGAGATTTAAATTCAAAACGTCAAAATCATATTTAAAAAGAAATTACCTGTTTAAAAAATTTACATTCTTAAAATGATTCTTTGAAAAGTAAAAATTACACGTTTAAATTTTTCAAAATATTTAAATATTGATTTAAATTCAAAATGATCAGACAAATAAAAAAAAAATCTAAATGAAGGACACAGATTGTAGAAAACATGCATTATGTACATAAATGATTAGTGCTGGTTCTGGGTGAAACTTTTGAAAGTCATCAAATTGTAAACGCTAATGCACTGAAACACAATGCAATACATTTGATAGTCTTTTATTATAAATAAAAAGTAGGCAAATACATTTTTAGTCATCACAATGATTCACTAGGACATACTCAACAGTTTGAACTCAACAAAAGTAAATGAAACGAACACCTCTGCTGAGTTAGCAGGCACCATCACTTTACAAGGTCAATGTCCCTAATTGAAATGATATCAAACGAAATCGGAGGCATTTCAACATAAATATTCCGGTAAACTCATTTGTACGGTTTTAAAAATAACCATTGCTCAAGTATATCAAATCTAAATTGCTATTCTTGTAAATAAACCGTTAACCATGAGACCACATTTATTGAGTGGATTGGCAACAAAACAAACGAACAAACAAAAACTTGTCTTCTTACAGCAGAATATTTGCACTAAAACAATTAAAAATAGTTTAGCAATTTTTGATCCATAAACTCTGAGTTTGATTTACAGTATGTAAGAGAATTAAGGACGCACATACATTATACATAATGTATTGCTTACAGCAGTGATTTTACAATGTTGTTTAGTGTACAAGTGCAATTCGGAAAGATCTTGGTGCCAGTAAGACAATTCAACACAGTAAAGAAATAAAACGAATGACTTAACGTCCTAAAACGAACAAATAAAATCAGCTATTTTCGAAGATGAACAAATCTTGCATGTCTTTTCACACATTTTGTTCGTTGCACAAGAATTCCAGCACCATCAGCATTGAACTTCATTTAATGCTATTGTCATATTTCTGAACTTCAAATACGGTAATACAAAACTAAGCCGCATACATCAATCTGAAATAAAGCAGACAAACATTCATCCAAACGCACATTACAGGACGTCACGTTTAACAAAAGAACCATTTTTTTTTTCGTCTCTCTCAAAATTATGACATTAAAAGTCGAAGTTATGATTTAAAGTTGACTTATGAGATAAATAAATACATTTAAATGATGAATTTGTTGAAATTTCGAGAATAAAAAGTAAAAAATTATGACTTAAATTATCAAAATGATGAGATTAATCCAGACTGTAAATTTAAAAAAAAAAAGTATAAATTATGAGGTAAAACGTCTAATCATGCCGCATACATTAATCTGAAATAAACCAGACAAACACTCAACCTCCCACATCGAAAGAACCTATGAGGACATTTGTGCAAATACATGATAATGTGTATATATGCTGCACATATGCCACATTTAGGGAAAATTGAGGTGCATATACAGGCCATATAGGTCTCCTGTATTGCTGCTTTATGTCCACGTATAAGTCCTATATGTACATAGAAGGTATGTCTCCTATATATCTGGCAGCTGTCGTACATGATGCCTAGCTCATATTTTCTATTATCAAGGCAATAAGAACTAACTAAAAAAAAAAAGAGCAAAAAACTTATATACAGTATGTGCGAACACTTGACATTGGTATCACATGTAATTGGCATGTTATGGATTTTAACTATAGCAAATACGTGAGAGGAGACAGAACCCTATGATGTCTGAATGGTTTCCTAAAACATTTACAAGGTCAATTCTTTCTTGTATGAAGCAAAAAAGGAAATTAATAACAAAATGGTTTGTTTTTTCTTCTCTTCAGTTTTTTTGTCTTGTTTTTGTTCTTGTACTACTTTTTTTTTTCTTATACTATTTGATTGTTCTTATTCATTCATTTGTTCATTCATTTTCTTCCGCTTATCCGGGGCTGGGTCGCGGGGGCAGCAGTCTTAGGAGAGAACCCCAGACTTCCCTCTCCCCGGACACTTCCTCCAGCTCCTCTGGGGGATCCCGAGGCGTTCCCAGGCCAGCCGAGAGACATAGTCCCTCCAGCGTGTCCTGGGTCTTCCCTGAGGCCTCCACCTGGTGGGACATGCCTGGAACACCTCCCTAGGTAGGCATCCGAGCCCGAGCCACCTCAGCTGACTTCTCTCGATGTGGAGGAGCAGCGGCTCTACTCCGAGCTCCCCCTGGGAAGGAAACTCATTTCGGCTGCCTATATGTGAGATCTTGTTCTTTCGGTCATGACCATAGGTGAGAGTAGGAACGTAGATTAACCGGTAAATCGAAAGCTTTGCCTTTCGGCTCAGCTCCTTCTTTACCACAACGGACCGGTACATTGACCGCATTACTGCTGCACCAGTCTGCTTGTCAATCTCATGTTCCATCCTTCCCTCACTCGTGAACAAAACCCCAGGATGCTTGAACTCCTCCACCTGGGGTAAGGACTTTCCTCCAACCTCAAGATGGCAAACCACCTTTTTCTGGTGGAGCACCATGGCCTCGGACTTGGAGGTGCTGATTCTTATCCCAGCCATGTCACACTCGGCAGCAAACTGCCCCAGTGCATGCTGAAAGTCCATGTTCAATGTCTAGCATCCATGGATTTTAATTATTTTACTAATATATAGATGCACACATGCATGCATATAAGTACCTATATAGGTACATATGTGCACAGTACGTGTATAAATATGCATATATGCTCATATTTGTACATACAATATAGGAAAATGGCCAATTTTTTAAGTCACATATATTAAAAACCTAGGGCGTCACAATGGCGCAGTGAGTAGCACGTTCACATCACATCACAGCAAGAAGGTTGCTGGTTCAAGCCTCGGCTGGGTCAGTTGGCATTTCTGTGTGGAGTTTGCATGTTCTCCCCGTGGTTGCGTGGGTTTCCTCCGGGTGCTCCGGTTTCCCCCACAAGTCCAAAGACATGTGGTATAGTTGAATTGGGTAGGCTAAATTGTCCGTATGTGTATGGATGTTTCCCAGAGATGGGTTGCAGCTGGAAGGGCATCTGCTGCGTAAAACAAATGATGGATAAGTTGGCGGATCATTCCGCTGTGGCGACCCCGGATTAATAAAAGGACAAAGCTGAAATTAATATTAAAAACCTATATAAAAACATGTTCATATAGGTTCTTTTCGTGTGGGTTGCGCTAAGACTGACCAAACATTACAGGACGTCACATTTAACATTATGACGAAGTTGACATGAGATAGAATAAAAAATTAAATGTTGAATTTGTTGCACTGATGAGATTAAAAAGTAAAAGTCAAAATTACTAATTAAAAAGTAGAGTTTGAGAGATAAAGTGGAAATAATGATTTAAAAAAAAAAATGATGATGGAAACTATCAAAAAATGTGGTAAAAAGTTGAATTTAAGCCGCATACATCAATCTGAAATAAAACAAACATTCATCCTCACGCAAAGACCGAAGGAACATTACAGGACATCACATTTAACGAAAGATCCTCTCTTTTCATAATAATATTATCAAAACCAGTTGACGTCAAATGCAGGAACACAGAAGAGTTGAGAAAGCAGCCTCACGGACAAAGAGTTACAGCATTTACGCTCACAGCAGCATTAGAATGAGATTTTTCTTTATGTAGTGTTTATCTTGGTAGCTTTTCATTCCCACAGGCCTTTAGGAGAGGAAAAACAAGGTGGAACAAGCCAGTAAAACAAAGAAAAAGAAACCTCATAAAAATATTGTTATCGGTTCTCTATGTCAAGTGTTACAATTCTGAGTTGGAATGGAACTACTGCTGACATTTACAGACAATATTTAGACAAAAAAAAAAAAACTGGCATAAATCTGTGCTCTCTTGATTCCTTTTGAAATATTCATGTATTAGCGGCTGGATTCATGTTTGAGCAGAGCTCTCTTGTTTATGCTATTTGTTTCATTGCGTTTCATCTTCTCCGTTGCTACATCACTTTCTGTTGTTGTTGTTTGGAGGCTGAAGTGGACATCTGATTGGCTGACGACTCTCAGTATCTGTTCTGATGCTCGAAGTGCCAGCGATTGAAATCGATGTTGAAAGCCACGATGCTGCCAGACGCCATGCCTGTGACCAGAGTCCTGGAAACGCACAAGACAGTGTTAGCGGTAACATTACTTTGACCCAAGTTGATTTCCTATATAGAAAGTGAAGTTTAAATTATGACGTTTAGCATTTGCGGCCATTCAGATCTTGAAACAATGCATATAAACCTCTGATTTACATTTAGTCACATAGCAGCCGATTCGAATGTTTCACACGATTGAATGGGCATTATCAGTGATTATCAACTGATAGATATGGGCCAGTAGGGACCTTCTGCGCCTACTGGTAGGCTCTGAAGACTGTTATCATCCACATGGTTAATCAGGTACAGATCAGATTAGACAAAATTAGCTAAAGGGGCTAATAACTTTGACCTTAAAATGTTTTTTAAAAACTTAAAACCTGTTTTTTTTTTCTTTTTTCTAGCTGAAATAAAACAAATAAGACTTTCTCCAAAAGAAAAAAATATTAAAGGGGGGCTAATAATTCTGACTTCAACAGCATTTCTGACTATATATTTTGATTTATGGTTTTTAGAAACGAGACAAAGGAAGAAAAGCATTTTTTCAATTGTGATCATTTAATTTCTCTACCTGAATACTGTTAGACTCTTGAGAAAACCAACAAATAGTGCTATTCAAACTATCTTATGAAACTTCATATTGCAAATCAGATTCTTCCAATATCATGCAGCCCTAGACAGAAAGCTTTTCTATCTGCCTGAATGGATCAATGTTTAGAACTTTATCAGACATGGTATGATGCGGTTGTGCTTATCATCTGGTGTGTGACTCTAAAAAGTTTAATATTAAACTAATTTCGAGAGGAGCACGTGCTCATGATTGACCCAGCTGACCTACCTTAGCTAATCATGATCATCCAATCAAAGGATCCCAGGTCACAATATATATTCTCATTTCCTTTCTACAACTATCTTTGGCTGGAAGAAACCTCCTCCTCCCCTTCCACCTTTATCCAGAATGGGCAGCACGGTGGCCTCACAGCAAGAATATCAATGGGGTCGGGTCCTCACTGGACCATCTGGTATTTCTGTGCGGAGATTACATGTTCTCCCTGTGTCCGCGTGGGTTTCTTTCCACCATTAAAATATACTCTACATTATAAATAAAATAAGCTTAAATCTTTTTTCTAATGTCTTACTCTCAGGAAGTTCACCTTAGCTTCAGCAGCGGGGGAGTTTGAGATCGACCTGAGCTCAATTTCCCCTCGCCCTGCGAAAGGGGGGAGACCTGGGCCCGAGGATCCCTTGAGTTATGGCTCTCTCGCAGGACAGCATGCCAAACAAGCTATGTATAAGTCATGGGGTAAGTGTGAATTCTTGAAAAAGTCTTTAAAATCTTCCAGCGAGCGATCATACAGGTGCGGATACATCTGTACCAGCTCTGCTACTCGACCCTCCAGTATATTCGTGTTGCTGTGCTGGAAGTATTCCTCCTGTCTGACTCTGAACCGTGTGGATACAAAGCGAATCAAAGAGCTCCAGGACACACCCAGTGATTGCATAATCATCGCTGACTAATGGTAGCTTAAAGGTGTTTAGAATCAAAACAAATTCCATTAAAAAGTTGGCTTTGGTTAGCTGTTTCAAACTGCTCAATCAAACTTCATTGGGCCAGATTTTGTTTCAAAAGGATGTCATTCCATTTTTTTTTTCAGTTTGGTTTGAAGTGTACCGGGACCTTTGGAGACTAAACTTGCAATTTTAACTTTAAACCAGTCCAATTTATACTGTTAAATTGTAATTATAAATAAAAGTGTATTTTTTAGTGTCCACTGCGCTGTAAATTGATTACCACTATGTTATTGAGTATGGCTTCATGTGTAATGTTGATGAATCACTCGCACACACACAAACACTCACCTCTGATCATGTGACAGGTCCATGGCTCTGACACCTGCATCACAGCCAGGATAAACGTAGAGCTGCTTGAAGTCACAGGCCTGCCACACTTCAACCACACCATTATCTCCACCTGTCACCAGGTTCTGCCCGTCACTGCTCAACACGATAGCCTGAATACAGGAAACACAGCTCAATAAAACCACAAGAACATTTGCTCAACTCGTGTTTTAGACTGTATTAAAGGCTTTAGCTGTTGATATCAGCTCTAATACACAGTAAACTATTGGAAAGAGGGAACACTGACCTTTTAGAGGGATTTATTTTCATCTATTTACAGTAAACATTCAGTTTATATTTACTCTTATAGACTCATTTATTTGTAACTTTATCTTTTCTTTTACCAGAGGATGTGTGTGTGTGTGTTTTCAGGGGATAGAGGAAACTATGCCCTCACCAGATTGGATTTGTTAGGATATCCAAATCCAAATGATTGGATTTATGTTAGGATAATCTGTAATTTGCCTTTTTTTGGTCAATATCCTGCATTGTATGCATAGGCCTGTCACAATAATCATATATATATATAGACTTATTGCACAACACATGGACATGACCTCAATCATTTTTGGTGATGTAATATCTGTATATCACCCATTCATAAAAGCCAAATTCTAGATGATTGTACATCATCTCTATCTCTATTGGAGGTGTCAGTATGGTTAAAGAAACACTATAGTATTTACTATAAATTACAGTAGTATATTTTCATGTGGGTGTCTGACAACTGAAAATAGATCTGTAGCAGATATCGCAGCATCTGTTACATTTTACTTTTTTGTTAACATTTATTATTATTTATTCAGGATATGCCTTTTTACATTCTGATTCCAATGCGATGCCTAATTAATTCAATAAATATTCTTAACTATGAAATATGTGTTCTTTGAAAGAGTGCACTTGCATCATGATTATATTATATTGTCATTGGCAATGAGTAGCATAAAATTGTCTTAAAATGACAATATCGTTTATCGCAATATGTTTTGGTGCATTATATTGTACAACAACAACAAAACAAAAAAAGATACTGTGACAGGACTATTTACGCATTATGATGGAAAGTAAGAGTGGGTTTAAACTCAGACTGTCTGTAATTTTTTATTCTGCACTAGCATGTGCTACTACAGTATTTATGGTCTTGTTAAATATCAATAAATAAAAAGAGCAGGGGAATTTTTACCACTTACAATGTTTTACCAATAAATCCTGACACCATTACATTTTACACCTTAAAATACTTTTTGTTTATAGTGTCAAAAAAAACGGTGATACTTTATTTTAATGTACAATTCACGCTATTAACAAACCATTAACAAAGACTTTCGGCGCAAACTATTCATTAGTTGCTCATTAATTGTTAGTAAAATTGTAGTTTAGATGTTGGGTAGGATTAGGGACATAAATTAAGATCATACTTTATAGATACTAATAAACAGTTAACATCTTGATAATAAGCAGGTAATGAGCCAGTAGTTAATAGTGTGAATCGTCACTTAAAATAAAGCATTACCAAAGTGATTTAATTTACCAGAATTCCCCATCTTTTTACTTGACATACAATATTGCTAACTATAGCCAAATGTAGTTTAAAGTTTGTGAGTTTTTTTTTCCTAAGGAATAACTAAAAAGCGAATTTACAGGTATGAGTGCGAATCGCAACATGAAATAAGTTAACTTTACTGCAGAAATGTGTGTAGTTTTTATATATTTATAATTTTTTAGAAGATAATCGGGCCTGACTCAGCATGAATGCCGTTTATCAGCAGGTTCCTGCTCTCTAGTTTTACACTAGTGTAAATGTGTGAATGGAGCACATACGCGTGTGGAGTCGTTGATCTCCATCTGGGCCAGCAGTTTGCCGTTGATGCTGAAGCTGCAGAACTGGCCTCGGTCAAAGTAGATGATGCAGTGGCCCTCGCTGGACACACAGATGAGACGAGGCAGAACACAGCTGTCGGGACCCTCCAGAGCCCTCAGAAGATCCCCGGTGATCGTGTGCACCAGACATGGCCCCTCTGAAACACCAAAAAAAGCCCCCATAACATCAAAAAATGTCTGGTATTGCCATACTTATGGAGACAATTGATCCCCACAATGTAGGGAATACAAAAACCACACACAACATTTATTAACAATTAATAAATAACAATTATTAGCGCTGCTGAATTATTACCCCCCTTGTATAATTGTCCCCCATTTCTGTATATTCTAAACATAATAGTTTCAATAAGTAATTTCTAAGAACTGATTTTTATCTTGGCCATAATGACAGCACATAATATTTGACTAGATATTTTTTTCACATTTCACAAGTGACATTTAAAGGCTTAAATAGGTTAATCAGGCATGTTAGTGTAATTAGGCAAGACATTGTATAATGACAGTTTGTTCTGTAGACAATCGGGTAAAATAAATATTGCTTAAGGGGGCTACTAATATTGACCTTAAAATGTTTTAGAAAAAAAATTTATTCTAACCGAAATAAAACAATTAAGACTTTCTCCAGAAGAAAAAATATAGGAAATACTGTGAAAAATTCCATGCTCTGTTAAACATCCTTTGGGAAATATATATATAAATATATATATATAACTGTATACGCACTTCAAAGAATATTTTTTAGCACAATGACAAGTGAAAAAGTAGCCAGTTTTATTGAAATGTAGCCGATTGCTAGATTGCCTTAAAAGGAAATGTCTCCTATATATTCTTATATTTTTGTATTTCAATCAATCAATCATACCTTTATTTATTACATACACTTTCATGTAGTTGCATTTAGAAAGAGGAAATAGATACATGTGGAGAGAGAGGCGAAAAAACTTCCTCTCACATTACCCTTGAATTAGGGCAGTGCCTATATATTGTACATACTGTACCTGTAGATAAAGTTCTTTATATGAGGTAAAAGACTCACAGACACCAAACAACACTTCTAAATACCTTTTCCAGATGTGGGTGTAGTAATAGAACTCAAACTGAATAGTAATGTGTGGGAACTTTTAAAATAATGCTGAAATGTAAAACTACAGTACCGTTGGCTTTTACTCACCTTTGGCTCCACTGATTATAATGCCGAGCTCCGCGCACACTGACACACACACCACCTCATAGTCATGACCCGTCAGCACCGCACGGGGAGCTGGGTAATCACCTGAAAACACACGCATCAAACAACAGTGAACAATGAATGTTTTAAAGATGAAAGTATAAAATACCATGCAATTATAAATGAAATTATATTCTACTACTACTGCTACTATACTACTACTACTACTACTAATAGGAAACATAATATACAAATAAAATATGAAATATTTTTTATTAAACAGGAAAAATCAATGGCAATATAAATTTATAAATGAGCAACAACAAATGCAAATTATTAATAGATTACAAAAGACTAAAACTAAATTACAAATACATTAATAAACATAATAATATTTGTATTAATTACATTTATTAAACAAATTAATTAAATAATAGAAATACAAATAACAGATTCAAAAATATATTTTAACATTGATAAATCAAAACATTCTTAGTGGCTTTAGTCTTTTGAAATATGAAAATAATAATAATAATTAATTAGAAGTACGTTAAAAAAACAATAAAATACTAATAAGTAGTAAAACAATTTGTCATTAGTTAATGCCTAATATTAGGCATATTAGTTAATAATAATAATAATAATAGTAAAATAATAACAATATTAATAATAATAATAATAAAAAATAATAATAATAAAATAATAATAATAATAATATCAATAATTTGTAATACGTAAAAAAGATTAATAAATTACACAAAACATTAAAAAGCGATCTTATAGGCCCTGTTGTGCGTAAATAAAATAATGACATTGCTATAAAAGCAGTCTGTATTTGAGCTAATAATGAATTACGGTCCATATGAAAACCACAGAACCTGACATTAGATTCTGCTGAAGGACCAGGAGGAGGTGAAATCAGCTCATTTCAACACACTAGCTGGCATTTTAAAGTGAAAACTTATTCAAAACATTTACTTATTATAAACCCACTGTTGCTGTTTCCAAAGCCGCTTGCTCGAGAAAAAAAAACAGGTAGAATAATAATGAATCTAATTATTAATTATTAATCCGCTAGTCCTCTGGGTCTGTAGCATCATGCATGAGAACACTCTAGTATTTGCACACACTGCAGTGAGCAGGAGAAGCAGATGAAGCGAAAGGAAAACTGCGCCTGTGCTGTAATTAGCTTGATTAGTGCAGTGAGGAAGCAAAACACTCATTATTATCCGGAGGGATCAACATTATGCTTCTGGATGGATTAAGAACTGCTTTCAGAGAATACGTGCGTGTGTGTTCACAGTATGTATGTGTGTGTGTTTCAATGGTTAGTTCACGCAAAGCTGACAATTATGTCATCGTTTACTATACTTGCACTAAACATGTACATTGCGTGTACTTGTATTAAAAGTGGGCAGCACAGTGGCTCAGTGGTTAGCACTGTCGAGTTCTGTGGAGTTTGCATGTTCTCCCCATGTTGGCATGGATTTCCTCTGGGTGGTCTGGTTTCCCCCACAGTCCAAAGACATGCACTATTGCTGAATTGGATGAACTAAAATGGCCATAGTGTATGAGTGTGTGTGTATGGGTGTTTCCCAATATTGGGTTTGCAGCTAGAAAGGCATCCACTGTGTAAAACATATGCTGGAATAGTTGCCGGGTCATTCCACTGTGGAGACCCCTAATAAATAATAGACTAAGCTGAAGGAAATGAATGAATGTAATAAAAGCAGCATCGCAGCATTACTTTAATATGGAGCCTAAAGTCTGGATCAAGGAATTAGAATATAATTAGAGTAAAACAATACAGAGTAAATCATTTCTCTAATACCTGTTATTAATATGAATGATAACTGCGTGCTTTTAAATGACTCAGAAGAAAGCATTCAACAGTCCTGTAATAGTCCATGTGTCTCATGATAAATTACATTAGATACATTCAAATTCACCATTATGGACCCTTTTCACATTTCTGGCTTTCTCAGTAGCAGAAGCGGTCACAGCTGGGAGCACAGTGAATGGGAGAGTACAACCAATCATTTTTTACAATCTTATTTGCTGAACAATAAAAGAAAAACTTCACAATGGTGTTATCAAGACTTTAAGAAAAAGGTAAAAAAATATTGTGAGACTGATAACGGTAGACAGAAGACAGAACGTCAAATTTACTGTGCTGTCCATAGATGCTACATTTCAAACGCCTCTCAAAAGCAGTAATTCGGTTTTTGTAATTTGGTGCAAAGGTGATATAATACATACATCTATGCTACCAATCAAAGGTTTGGGGTCAGTAGGATTTTTAAATGCTATAAAATAAGCTTCTCGTGCTCACCAAGGCTGCATTTAGTTCATCAAAAATACAGTACAAATTGTAGAATTGTGAAATGTTCTTGCACTATAAAATAACTGTTCAGAAGTACTTTATCATTTAATTTAATTATTTATTCCAGGGATTTTAAAGATAAATTTTAAGCTTCATTACTCCAGTCTTCAGATCCTTCAGAAATCACTCTAACATTAATAATAATAATTTTTATTATTTTTATTAATGATGATAGTAATAAACGCAATAATGACTGGAGTAATAATTTCATTTGAAACTACATAAAGTAAGAAAGCGGTAATTTTCAATTTTAATAATATATTTAACAATTTAACCTTTTTTATATTTTTCATAAATGCCACCTTGATGAAAAGAATAATTTTCTTAAAAAAAAATTATATATAATAATAATAAAAAAACTGACCCCAAACTTTTGACTGGCATACTTGCGCTTTAAAACTCTAGATATTAAAAACTTTCAAGGATTTAACACACTGATGACTGTTAAATGTGTTATAACAGTCTTGTGAAAAGGGTCCATAGCATCGAATCCAAATGTTTTGGGGTTTGTATTTTTGACATTAAAAAAATTTGTCACAATTTTCTTTGTCAGTTTGTGACTCAGTACAACACCTATAAAAGAAATCATTTTCTAAATAACTTACTGATTAAAAAATGAAGCATGGCATTTAATCATTTAAAGGGATGGTTCACCCAAAACTGAAAGGTCTGTCATCATTGGCTCACCTTTATGAGTTTCTTTATTCTGTTGAACACAAAA
>CAIGQQ010004837.1:13077959-13106646 GCA_903798035.1 Danio albolineatus | reverse complement strand
TGGAAGTCAATGGTTACAGGTTTTCAGCTTTCTTTACAAAAAATCTTTTTTTGTGTTCAACAGAATAAAGAAACTCATAAAGGTTTGAAACCACTTGAGGGTGAATGTACAGTGAGTACATTTTCTTTTTTGAGGTGAACGGTCCCTAACACTACAATGATGTTACAAAGGAATCAGTATTGAAATTTAATAGTTTCCTACAGTCCAAAACAAAACAACAATCAAAATGCACAAACTACTTTGATCATTTCTCTTTAACATTTATTGCCTTCTCTGACGATAAAGACCCCAGAGAGATTTGTAAAACAGAGCTAATAATATTTTAAACGGAGACTTCAAGACTAGTTTCAACCCATTAACTGCCTGAAATCCTCTCAATTTTTAATTAGCGCTAAGTTCATTAACATTCACATAATTAAGACGCATGGCTTTACTTTGCATGCACGGCGCTGTTAAATGAACCCAGAAATCGATAGAATGATCCAGATGTTTTTTTTTTTTAAGTTGGCGCGAAATCAAAGGTTACCGAGGCCACAATCGATACGGTTGACAGAGACCTCCACAGGGGCCCGTCTGACGGCTCTAAGCCCAGCTGTGAGTGATCTGGGCGGGACGCGTGTCAGCACTGGATCCCTCGGGAGATCCCAGATCACCTTCACCACAAAAGATTTAATCAGTCCGCAGTCGGGCCCTTTTAAAGCCCCAGCGGCGCAGCAACACAATTAAGAGGTGTAAATTGGAGAACGGCTGCTGGGGTCGTGAAGCACCGGGACCGTTGATTGAGCCGGACGGCGGTTTTAATCATTGCACGTTTAAGACACACACCGGCTTTCCTGAGCAACTGCGAAATCAATTTCTACATGTCGGAGTGCCGCAGGGGCCGCTGCTCGGACCTGCTGAATATTCATGGACGTTCTTGTCCCGACACTTTCCATTGAGAGATGGATGGAAAAAAAGGAAAAACACAGCGTGGAGAAGTTTGATGAGGCCCAGCTGAATGGTTCTTCGACACAAAAACACACGCTGATGAGGGTTTGTTTTTCCTCCACCGCTGCACTGATAGTGTTCTGATTTGTGTATAGATAAGGAATAGATAAGGAGGCATGGCTGTGGTTTGAATGAATTTCACCGCATAGTATTTTAGATCACTAGAGATTTCTGGAGTCACGTTTTAGTTACTGTGGGAGTTTTGTTTTCAGGTAAAGTACAAGAAGATTACACTACAATTACAAGGCAGTTACAATTTTAAAACAGTTTATAATAAGACTTTTGAACAGGACCACATTTGAAATATTACTGATTCCCAGAATTTCGCAACATGTTAGTGTCATTTTTCACAGTAAATTACATTAGTCTCACTTTAAAGGATTTAACGGTTACATTTTACATATTCATAATTTGAATGTGAAATTAAGGCAGGCATCATGATTACAGCAAATTACTGTAAAAATCCCTTTATCTTTTGTGTTAGTTACAGGAATTTAAACACTACTAATATAGTATTTTATTCAACATAGAAACTAATAAACATGAACTTTTATGCTAGTTCAGGCACTTATTTTGATATTTAGAAATATTTACAGAATTATTGTTATTTTTATGTACCTCACAGTAATTTACTGTGAATTTACATATAGTACCTTACTGTGAAAGTAATGCAATTGTTAGCCAGTAACTTACTGTAAATTTAAGAGCAAATATTTTTCAGTGTATGTAATAAAAAGAGCATAAACAGTTAAATAAGCGCATATGCCGCATATCATAACAACAGTATTGTAACAAACTGTGCAGTAAGTATTGGTATTTATTCATTCCTTTTTGTGATTTTAAATCGGTCTATATTATAGTTCAGGGGCGACACTGTGGCGCAGTAGGTAGTGCTGTCGCCTCACAGCAAGAAGGTCGCTGGTTTGAGCCTCGGCTGGGTCAGATGGCATTTCTGTGTGGAGTTTGCATGTTCTCCCCGTGTTTGCGTGGGTTTCCTCTGGGTGCTCCAGTTTCCCCCACAGTCCAAAGATATGCGGTATAGGTGAATTGGGTAGGCTAAATTGTCCGAAGTGTATGTGTGTGAATGAGAATGTATGAATGTTTCCCAGAGATGACAAATGCTGGACAAGTTGGCGGTTCATTCCGCTGTGGCGACCCCGGATTAATAAAGGGACTAAGCCAAAAAGAAAATGAATGAATGAATGAATTTTAGTTCAGTAAACCTCTAAATGCCATCTGAAAATGCATTCTTAATCGAGAAAAGGAATAGGCAAAGAATAGGCTCTTTTCATGATCTTAAATGTGAAGTGACTCAACAAAAGACAAGAGGCTGAGAAAAATACTGATTTTCAATGGAAAACTCAGATGGCACTTAGAGGTTTTTGCAGCTGAACTCTTCATATAACTATATATTTTTATATATTTATGAAATTACAAAGCTTTTTTATTATGTTAGGTTTTTATAGTGTTTTCTGATTTTTTATGTTCTTGCTGGGTGTCGATGTAACGTAATTTCATTCTGCATTACATCTACTGTGATTTTCTGAAAGACAAAAAGCGAACTGAACTGAAAAATTAAATATAGCAAAACAACGAAACTATTAAAACATTAAAAAATACATAAAAACAAACGCAAGGAAGAGAAAAACAGTTCATTTTAATCAGTTAATTAGTTTCATGAATACTTTATAACATGTTATGGTAATTATTATATATAATAAATATCTTTAGTTATTCATAAAATTGATGGTTCATTCTGCTGTGGCGACCCCTGATAAATCAGGTACTAAGCCAAAGAATAGTCAGTGAGTTATTGATAAATAATACATTAACTAATAAATAAATTAAGCATTACTCTAAAAAAAAAATTTTTAAATCTAAAAATACACCACTAGAGGGCAATGTTCATTCCCTATAGGAGATGCTCGATATATTCCTCATTCATTTGAAGCCATTTTAAAAATCAGCATTACAATCAACTCAGAAAAGTTTAAACAAGTAAAAAATTTAAGTAAATATTAATATTTACAAAGTTGTCTTCATTTATATATATGGGCAGTATATTTTTATATGGGCTGAATTTAATCAACATAAATTTTGTATTGTTTAACTTAATTTGTTTGTTTCAATTCAGCCCATATAAATTGTTTGTAACCACTATAAAACAATGTGTAAATCCAATCAATATTTTTTTGAGTGCCTATTAATAAGATATTGGCTTTTTATTAGTACTTATAAAGTATGACTTTATTTTACATCTCTAAACCTACTTGACACCTAAACCCATTATCTACCTTACTAAGAATAAATAGGCAGTTATTTACTGAGCTAAAAGTCATAGTTCATGGTCACAGTGAGACTTGTACCTTAAATGAAAGTGTGACTGAAATTACAGATAAATGAAGTCCATTAATATTACTCATGATTAGGCCCACACAGAATCTGTGCGCGCAGAATTCCACAGATTTCCTCAGATTTTTAGCCCATCATTGATTCTGTTTATTTACTTGTGTAAATGTGTGTACATTTATATTTATTCAGTTTTTAAATTAATCTCAGTAATATTATTGACTAATATGAAAATATTCATATGATTTATTAACAATACAGTTTGTAAAGTAATAGTTTCTGTCTTCTAGTAGAGATTTTATATGAGAGATTTGTAATTGAATTTGCATTGTAAACATTTATTAAAAGTTAAAAAGCTCTTACTTTTTAGTTCATATATTAAGTTATATTATATATAATGTATATTATATAACATATATTTTAGCTATAATACTCCCAAAATCATTCCGCATAAATCTGCAGATTTTTGACAAAATTCTGCACAGAAATAGCAAAAAATGTCTGCAGATTCTGTCAGGCCCTACTCATGATTGACTCGCACTGCCTTTGATATCATTACAATATTACATTGCATGACATAATGACACCAGAATGCTACTAAAGATTGGTGTACCGTGAGCTTGATAAAGTTAACATTGTTCGATTTATTCCTCATTAAAGCACATATAAATAGTCCTTTGTTCATAATTCCCTCCAGTTTGAAGCGCACAGACCATTAGTGTCCTTTGTGAGGGCACACAGTGCGCAGTTGTGTGTGAATATCATGGGAGTTTTGCTTCCTGTGCTTTGAAAACAGGAGCAGGACTGTACCTCGCTAATTGGAGGCAGTGAAGCTGAAATCCTTAATTAACTGTCTGAGCATCGCTGAAGTTAATTAGAGAACACGCTCACCTAAACCACAGCTCACGACACCAGGAACAAGGACAATACGTCTAACAAATGCGCTGGTTTCTTTGCAAAACACATAGAGAAGCAAGCACAGGCATGTAGGCTTGTTTTCTTAATAACGTGTTTGCAGCTCATGTTACAAAAAAATTTCTGCTTGCAGCAACAACGGATCCCGGAACAATTATGAGCTATAATGCGTTCATTAGTTATGCAGTAATAGCTTTTGTAATTATAGTGATTAATGTACAAATGGAAAAAAATGATATTCAGGGCATGAGCATTTGTAATGAACTTTATTCTAATATTAATGCCTCTTTTCTGTGATTGTATAATGTTTTGTGCTTAGTTTGGGATGTCTCTTTTCAGGGAGATCAGAATTCGATCTTGTTTTTTTAGTGCAATTTAGTCTTTAAAACTTTATAGATGTTTTATATTCATAAACATAATAAACTAGTGATAGAAAACCTGATTCATTTCCACAAAACGGTTCTTTCAGATAGTTCCTTCAGTAAACCGTGTAATATTTTGCCATCACTGTTTAGTTTTTTTTCACAGACCAATCGTTTTACTTCTTAAAGTGGTTCATCATAAAAAAGAAAATATAACAAATATTATTTATTACTTTCAGCAGTTTCTTATGTAAATTCAAAGAGTTTTCTTTCCAATAACACTGGAATTTGTCATTTATACCACTGCCTTGGTATAAGATTTGGTAGGCGGAAATTATATAAAAAAAATTATATAGCACATCTCATCAGTTGGAATACAATAACTTCTGCATAGATTATCATAGAGGCATTTTTCTTTTTTCCTATGATTACTGACATGTGCAGGAACCATCAAAATTACTTACAGCAACCTAGACCACACAGAAAATAAAATGTACACTTTCAAATTTGAGTTTATAATGAAAAAATACAGAAAGTGCCTCTTTTCTTAGGTGTTTATGATAACACCGACAACATATGCAATTATTTAAATAATTTTTTAAACAGTGTTTTATGAAAATTTGAAGGGTTTTCTTTAAAATGACACCAAATTTTTGCATTTAGACCTCTGCATT
Source organism: Danio albolineatus (assembly GCA_903798035.1). Taxonomy (NCBI): domain Eukaryota; kingdom Metazoa; phylum Chordata; class Actinopteri; order Cypriniformes; family Danionidae; genus Danio; species Danio albolineatus. The sequence goes on along the minus strand of CAIGQQ010004837.1, from coordinate 13,101,359 downwards.
TAGATTTGGGAAGCTTTTAAATTTGGGTAGGCAAAATCCAGGCGGGAACCCCCAAAATAGCACTAGACTCTATGAGGTATTAAGGCCTTGATGTATTTATTGTCAGGATGTACGGGTATTCATTTTGTTTAGCCTGTTTATGTTTCTCACCTACACCTTGGATAGCTTTAAATTCATTCATTCGTTTGTTTTCCTTCGGCTTAGTCTCTCTTTCCGAGGTCGCCAAGGTGGAATAAACAACTAACTATTCCAGCATATGTTTTACGCAGTGGATGTCCTTCCAGTCGCAACCTAATATTGGGAAACACCCATAAACACTCATTCACACACATATAGTGTTAATGGCAATTTAGTTCAATTCACCTATAGCGCAAGTCTTTGGACTGTGGGGGAAACCAGAGCTCCCGGAGGAAACCCACGCCAACAAGGAGAGAACAAGCAAACTCCACACAGAAATGCCAACTGGCCCAGCTGGGACTCGAACCAGTGACTTTCTTGCCCTGAAGCCAATCACTGAGCCACCGTGCTACCCCTAGTTTTAAATTAGCACCTATTTTATATATTTATTTTTTTTGGACTAACATTTTTGGATGGAGTTTGGATGAACTCTCCATTTAATGGGCTCCTGATTAATTAAAAGATTATTGATCAATTACAAATTAGACATTGGTTTGTCACACAAAACTATTACATGACTTATAGAAGACATCTGTTTCGGGGAGATCAGAACTGTTTTTTTTGTTTTTAATGTGCACTTTAGCCTTTTAAACTTTATAGACATTTTACATTCATAAACAAGTAGTGATGTAAAACCTGATTCATTTCCTCATAAATAAAAAGACCGATCAGTTTCTTAAAGGCATAAATCACCCAAAAATGTAATTTACTCACTATTTATTCACCCTCAAGTGGTTTTAACCCTTTATGGGTTTCTTCGTTTTGCTCAATATAAAATAAGATATTTTGAAGAATGTTGGGAACCTGTAACCATCACCATCCATCGTATTTGTTTGTCATACAATGGAAGTCAATGGTTACAGCTTTCTGGCATTATTCAAAATAACCATTGACTTCCATAATACAACAAACAAATACGATGGAAGTCAGCGGTTACAGATTTCCAACATTTTTCTAAGTAACTTATTTAAAAAAAAAATTCAATCTGGTTTGTGACAAATAAATGATGCGTAAATAAAGTCATATATAAAACAATTGAAACAATGAAATGTTTGTTTTAGGTTGAACTATCCCTGTAAAGATCCTTGTAAGTTAATCTACTGAATTAATAAATAAATACATTTGTTTTGGTAATCTTAAATCAAAATCTCACCATTTGCTTCAACTGTGTGACATTGTGACGGGTGGGGCAAAATATGCTAAGCAGCCAACCATTACCAACCATTAGTTTGCTGTGAGTGAAAAATTAAAGGAGGAACAAAAAAAAAACCCTGCCCCCTATTCAATATGCTGCTTCAGTCAGAAATACATCAACATACTGAAATCAACATACTGAAAAGTCTGCAGCAATCTGTTCAATCTTGGAAAAGATGAACACCTACAGCACACATTATACTGATGCACAATTGTGGATACATGTCTTAAGTTTAAAGAAAGAAAGTGTAAACACGTCTTTAAAAGTGATTGATAAAGGCTTTAGAAAACACATCTTTTTTTTGTTTCTATATTTAGAAATAGATATTTCATTCTTCTGATGAACGCAAAAGAAGAAAGTCTGAAGAATGCTCCAAAAATAGCCATTGACACCCATAGTATACATAGTATTCCTACTATGGATGTCTGCTGGTTACCAACATTCTTCAGAATATCTTCTTTTGTGTTCAACAGATCGGTTTGGAACCACTTAAAGGTGATCTACACCTTTAAGTATAATGGTTACTCACTGTTATTAGGGTTGTCTCCTATGATGTGGTGTCGTCCACTCCAGTACCACAGCAGGAGAGTGGCATCTCTGGACCCTGACACGATGTAGCAATCGCCGCCAATGTAAGACTCTGAGCGCGCCAGACACGTGACCACATCCCAGTGACCAAACACGATCTGAGTGAGCTTGCCTGCAAACAATTCAAAGTGCAACTCTGTTAGACGGTTCAAGTAGCAAGGTTGTAATGCAATGTAAAAAAAAATCAAGCAAACCTGGTGATGTCAAGCTCCTAAATAACAAAAACATAATAATATAAAATCATAAAAGGGAGCCAAGGTCCAAAAATGTTTTAATAACTTACTGAGGACATTAGAGAAACTTATTTTTTTAGAATATTAAGGTGAGCAAGTGAAGATTAAATGTAAACATAAAGGTGAGATATAGGCTTTACATCCAATAAGTGATTCTGACCTGTGTCTGAGGAGTAAACACGGAAACTCTTGTCCCAGAATCCACACACCAGGATGTAGCGGTTATCTGCCGTCACCACAAAACACTGCGTGTTGATCTGAATGCTCTGGTCGACCAGGTCAGTGATTTGCCTCTTGTTTGTGCCTGAGTTGTTAGCTGGAAAACACAGTTATGGAGTAATCATTAGATTTACACACACACACACAAAAAAGAAGATATACATACATTACCTGATAAAAGTCTTGTTGCCTGTCCAAGGTTTAGGAACAATAAATAATAACTTGACTTCTAGTTGATCATTTGGTATCTGAAGTGGCAAATTCCTGTAACTAACATGCAAATAAAAGGCAAAGGCCTCAAGATAACGCTTATTTTACCAAAATAAAACATGATTATGCCTTGATTCTTAACTATTTAATTAGGACAGTAAGGTCTGACTTTGCTTAGACAAAAGTCTTGTCACTTAACAGAAATAATGTACAGTATAGAATATAAAATCATGGTTCAGTGGAAAAGAATTAATATTGTGTATGACTCCCATGAGCTTGTAGGACTGCATCCATACATCTCTGCAATGACTCAAATAACTTATTAATAAAGTCATCTGAAATGACAAAGAAAGCGTTCTTGCAGGACTCCGAGAGTTCATCAAGATTCTTTGGATTCATCTTTAATGCCTCCTCCTTCATCAATAATGTTCATCTCTGGTGACTGGGCTGGCCAATCCTGGAGCACCCTGACCTTTTTTGCTTTCAGGAACTTTGATGTGGAGGCTGAAGTATGAGAAGGAGCACTATCCTGTGACTTGTAATGTAATGGGCAGCACAAATGTCTTGATACCTCGGGCAGTTGATGTTGATATCCACTCCGCAGATCTCTCGCACACCTCCATACTGAATGTAACCCCAAATCATAATTTCTTCTTCCTCAAACTTGACTGATTTCTGTAAGTTTCTTGGGTCCATGAGGGTTCCAATAGATCTTCTGGAGTATTTGTGATGATTGGGATGCAGTTCAACAGATGATTCATTGGAAAAATCTACCTTCTGTCACTTTTCTAAATGATCATATAGAAGTCAAGTTATTATTTGTTTCTCTCACTAATGGGATCGACAACAAGACTTTTGTCAGGTAGTGTATATTGTGTTATTGTTGAATAGAGCTGCTTAATGTTTTGAAGAACACTGAAATGTATTTTAACCATAATTCTTTTTGCTGAACAACATTCATTTGAATCAAATCAGCTTTATTTTAATGTTTCATTACGTCAGTGTATTCTTGCTCAAATAAAAGTGATTTCAGAGGTTAAATGTAATGTAATATGCACTTATTTTAGTAATTAATTGTGCATTTAAATCCGTGTTGACCTTCTTTAGTTAAAGCAAGTTACTTTAATATAACAAAATGGCAAAAATAATTGTTTTTCTGATGACTCTACAAACAGAGCAATCATAGCTGTAATTTCGACTGATTTAGGGTGTAATTTCAGCTAAACAGAACCACAGTGTATTATATTTCAGCAACAGCAACATAAACCCACTGTACAAACGATTACTTACATTTGTAAAGTTTGTGACAGAATAAATATTTTAAGAACAATAAAACCCACCAATCAGCGAGTCCATCTCAATAGGGAGGTGGTGGGCTTGCTCTAGTGAATATCCTGGAGCTCCTCGAAGACCTGCTCACACACATACAATAAAATTTAAAAGCGCATCATTCAGTAGCACTTAATCAGTACTATTATACTTACTACTACACGTTTCTTCCTTCCAAGATACAGTATAAAATACCTAAACATTCTTCAATTCTTCTAATTACTGGGCCATTTTCATTCTTTGTAAAAAATAAATACGGTTTTATATCAAAGTATAAAAAAACATGTTTTTTTTGCATATTGATTACTATTTGTATAACACCGTTAGTGTAGCAGAACGATACAGTAGTTAATTTGTGGATACCACAGTTTAACTACAAAAAAAAAAAAAAGACTGACATTTGTCACATGCAGGTAAACTCTCGATTCATTGGTCATAGTGTATTTATTTCTATCAGTTATCTGTCAGAATGAATAGACAACAGTTCTGCAGGAATATTGTGGCTTTCTTTGTATAGTAGTTGTCACTTCAACTCTAAAAAGCTGGAGTGACACAGTTTCAATTTACTAGAACGTCTATGATAAGCTGCTTTGACGCAATCTACATTGTTAAAGGTGCTACAGAAACAAAGATGAATTGAACTAAAATATTTGATTGTTTTGAGCAAAAATCAAGGCTTTGTCTGAATTTGTACGTGTTTGAGACATTTGTTTCGAAATGCTGAATTTCACTTTGTCTATCCTCAAGTTGATCCACATTTGCGGAGACAAACATTGTGATTTTTCACAAGACATATTGTATTTAATATGTCATCATATGTAGTTATAAACTGGTAGTTATACTGGTCTATTGAGCCACGTTGCTTGAAACTACAAGTAAATCATTCATTTTCAAGGAGGCAAAGAAAAATGTGTTTATTTTTTCTAAACCCGGCTCCAAACAGACCAAAGAAACAAACAAAATGTATAGTTAATAGAATTCATGCTTTAAACAAGAAAATATGATTAGGAGTGAAGAAATGATCCAGAAACTATTTAAAAATATTTTTCTCCTTATTATTGCTTAATTTATGTAATAAAAATGTTCTGTGTGTGTTTACATGCATATATAATCTTACACATTTACTTACACTTATTATTAAACATATATATATGTATATATAAATGAGGAAATATATATAAACTATTTATATACAATATATAATACAAATGTTATATAAATCATTCACTCATTAATAAATTAATTCATTTTCCTTCGGCCATAGTCTCTATTTCAGAGGTTGCCACAGCAGAATGAACCGCCATCTATTCCAGCATATGTTTTACGCAGTGGACGCCCTACCAGCTGTACTGGGAACCATTCATACACTCTCACTTTCACACACATTCATACACTATGGCCAATTTAGTTAATTCAATTCACCTGTCTTTGCGCATGTCTTTGGACTGTGGGGAAAACCTGAGCCCCGGAGGAAACCCACACAAACACAGAGAGAACATACAAACTCCACACAGAAATGCCAACTGGTCCAGCTGGGACTCAAACCAGCGAACTTCTAGCTGTGAAATGACAGTGCTAACCACTGAGTTCCCTTTATATAAAAATATATAGGTAACTTATAGTACATACTCTGTAAACAAACTTTCATTTTAGATGTGATTAATCACAATTAATAGACTAATAACATTAATTATTCATTCATTCATTGTCTTGTTGGCTTAGTCCCTTTATTAATCTGTGGTTGACACAGCGGAATGAACCGGTAACTTATCCAGCATGTGTTTTACACAGCGGATGCCCTTCTAGCTGCAACCGATCACTGAGAAACATCCATACACACTCATACACACACAAGGTCAATTTAGCTTACCCAATTCACCTAAAGCGCATGTCTTTGGATTTGTGGGGGAAACCGGAGAACCCTGAGGAAACCTATGCCAACACGGGAGAACATGCAAACTCCACACAGAAATGCCAACTGACCCAGCCGAGGCTCGAACCAGCAACCTTCTTGCTGTGAGGCGATTGTGCTACCCACTGCGCCACTGTGAGGCCCACAACATTAATTATAATTACACTAATTATAATATAGTACATTTTTTATACATCATGTACATCTTTCTATATTTAAAAACATTCAAGAGGAAAATACAAAATAAGATCATTATTGTTTTTGCAGCCTCTCACATTCCCCATCCTCAGACACCTGCCCGGCCGCCACAGTCAAGTCCACTTCCTGACCTCCTTCCCATTAGACACGGGGGGCTTTTTTTGGAGACCCACCAGCCAGATCTCCACGGTGCTTATTGATTTCTCTCGCTCTCCAGTGTCAGACAGGCCAGAGCTATGGCACCCCTGAGGCAGCCCTACAAGGCAAAGATCGCCATTTTGCGCTCAGTGTGGTGGCCTTATTATTTGGAGGGGGGCCGACAAACACTCAGAAGCGACCGTGCAGCTGCAGCCATTAGTAGTGTGAGAGAGAGAGTTTGCCATCACTATGTTTTGCAGTGACAGCTGGGGAGGTGTGAGGCGAAAGGAGAGGCCGTGATAGGCTAATTTAGCCCGTCGCCACGGCACCCGACCTCTGACCTGCAGGTGAGGGGGGCTCCGGGGGAACGGCTAGTTGGGTAATGTTGTTCACACATGGCCAAGTGGTAACATGTGGCTGGTTTTTGTTATAGTACGAGTTACTTTGTTACTATTCCTTCAAGCATTCAAGCGTGGGTGAATGAGTTTGTGGGTGAAGTTTTTTCAGAATAATACACTCAGAAATGTTTGTTTTTCTTGTTTATTCAGTTGACTTGTGTATTTGCACAGCAGAATTGGCGCAAGATTTATCATATCATATCATATCATATCTTATCTTATATTTTTTATATTATCTTATATTATCTTACCATATATCACATATCATATCATATCATATTTTATGTTATGTTATGTCATGTCATGTTACGTTACGTTACGTTACGTTACGTTACGTTACGTTACGTTACGTTACGTTATGTTACGTTACATTACGTTACGTTATGTTATGTTATGTTACGTTACGTTACGTTAATGGATGTTGTGTTTTAGAGCTTCAAAAACTCAGTATAAAGACAATATAAAGGCCTATACTGTATATCTAGGATGGCTTAAAGGTAAATAATGGGAAAATATGTATCTCCCTTTGGGTAAGCTATTCTTTCAAGCATTCGTTTTCATACAGTACGAGTTTTCATACAGTACTCACGGGGGGAGTTTGTAATTTGTGAATTTGCACTGCCGAATTGAACCAAGCAGATTGGACCCATAATATCTTTTTGTGCAATTTTTTTTTGTGTAAATAATGAGAAGAACCATTTGCTTCCTGTCAGAAGGCATTTTTTAACCAACTGGATTTTTCTACATTACTTTATATTATTGATAGACGGACATCTTCAAGAAATCAATATAAATAACGGAATAAATTATCGGAAAATATATACACACACTTTTGGGTAAAATATACTTCAAGCAGTTGTTTTTGTATAGTACATGCATGTTTAAGTTTGCAGGTGAAGTTTTAAGGAATAATACACTCTGAAATATTTATTTTTGTCTTGTTTATTCAGTTGATTTGTGTATTTCCACTGCAGAATTGGACCAAGATGATTAGACCAATAATTAGATCATTTTGTGTATTTTGATCCACCTAAAAATTGCTGCTTGTTTTGTAAGAAAATGTTTATACTGTAGGTTGCTTACAAACAGCTAAGTGGTATTCCTTGATTGTGTTTTTGTAGCTTTTTAGGTAAAATCTAAGGAATAGTACACTTCTGAAATGAAAAATCTCTGGTATATAAGACTTTTCTTCCTTTTTCGGCTGTTTTGTGAATGTGCATCAGAGAGATGGACCAAGACAAGCATTTCAACAAAAAGTATATCATTTTGTGTAATTATTTCACTATAAAGTACCTATTCTTTGAATGTTTCTCTTTCAATAATAAAGACCATACAACTAAAACTACAGCAGTGAGTAAACAGCCGCTAAAGCTGTCCTGTGAAATTAAAATATATTTTAATGACAGACAGATAGATGAATAGATGTTAGTTTCAATATGTTAGTTTTAAAGATATCTATCAGCTAGTGTGCTCCAAAACAATGACAAAATATGCTTTTAGAAAATATTGAACTGATATAAACATCTAAAGCTTGCAGTTTGTCACTGCCGCATAAATCGATCAATGGTTTTTTTTTACGTCACCTCATACTTCAGTTTCTCCTGAAATCTTCCAACCAATCAAATGCTCTCTAGTATCTGTCATACCCTGCCCTCTTCAAGACACTTTTCATTTGCTTTTCATTTGATGCGCTTGAGCTCAACCACTCTCATTGGCAGAGCTGTGATAAAACTAAGCGCCATTGGCTGTTTTTTAAGGGGAGGAGCTCATCTATGTCCCACCCTCTCTTCAGTTTTTTCAGTTTTTTCAAACATTGAATAAAAAATGCAATTTTCAAAGCACTTGATGGGACCTTTAAGCAAGCATGTGATAAAAGTGATGCGCATAAGATTGCAGGTTTGCAACATGTTTGCAAGTCCTAATATTAAACAGGTTGTTCTTGGTATTCATTGCCTTGGATATTATAACATTTGCAAAAAACAATTACACATTTTTTAAAATCCATACTTGAGTTCCAAGACTGGAGATATAAAATGTTCAAAAATGACACTCAGACATTTGATTACAGAAGACTGAACAGAGGAAACTGTGGAGGAATTGAATTGAAATGCTCCAGCCACACCCACCCACAATCACCAATGGAACCAATGCAAATCCAGAGATGTTTGCCAGATAAAGCTTACTTTTCCAGTAGGTTTATTTTTATTATTATTAATTTAGTTAAACTATGCCTTTATATGTCAGCTAGGGCCACCTGGACCACTTTAGAATGGTCTAGAGCAAGGATGTCCAAACTCGGTCCTGGAGGGCCGGTGTCCTGCAAAGTTTAGTCCCGACCCCAATCAGACACACCTGAGCTAGCTAATCAAGCTCTTACTAGGCTTTCTAGAAACGTCCTTGCAGGTGTGTTGAGGCAAGCTGGAGCTAAAATCTGCAGGACACTGGCCCTCCAGGACCAGTAGAGTAAATATTTATTTTAGACACTCAAAATTATATAAATTGAGGCCCAAGAAACTTGTATTAGGTAGAAAAATCATGGTATGCTTCTCTTCAAAACCTTCCTCTTGGATGCTTGGTTGGGATGGGGTGGTTCAATAATCAGAAAGTTTTAACACAAAGTAACAAAAGCCACCAAAAGGCATTTTTTTAACCAATTGGGTCTTACTAGGTTACTTCATATTACTGACAGATGGATGCACTTTGTGGAGCTTCATGAAATCCATATAAAGGTCTATATAAAGTATCTATGATGGCTTAAAGGGAAACAGGAAAATAGGTAACACTTTATTTCGATGGTCCATTTGAGTATTAGTAGACTGTCTACTTAATATCTGTTGATACTGACATTCAACAGACATTTAACGGACTATAAGAAACTTTGCAAGTACATGTCAACTTACACTAACCCTACCCCTAACCCCAACCTAACAGTCTACTTATAATCTAATGAGAATTGGTTACAACGCAACTTATATTCAACAAATGGACAATCAAAATAAAGTGTGACCTGAAAATATATACCCTTTTAGGTAAACTATTCCTAATAAAGCTACTAACTGGTGGACTACTATGAAGTGCATACACAAACATTGGGACTCACCCACGGTGTTGTGCCAGCGGTTGACGGCGAAGAGCCTGCTGCAAGTGACGGTGACCACGGCTGGAAGGGTCAGGTGTGGAAGTGTGTTTGCGGCCACGTGAGTGACGGGAGAGTTGGAGGGAAACTTCAGCACCATGATGACATCCTGCTGCATCTGATCCTTAAACATGAGCGGACTCTGCGGAAGGAAACACTGTTGAACAGAGAAAGCAAAAGAAAGAGAGGGATGGAAAAGAGGAAGGGGAGGGAGGGATAGATGAGGAGAGGTTGTTAGCGAAAAGGAAAGTGTTGGAACACAGAGGAATGGCAATCAGGGAGAAGAGGTCTTAAAAAGAATATATATATATATATATATATACAGTATATAGCTGTGGAAAAAAATAGAGACCACTTGGTAACTTTCAGTTTCTCTGAATGTATTTGATGGACTAAAAATGTTTGCTTTTCTTTTTAAAACATTTCTCCAAATTTATTGATAATACTGCCTTTTACAGCCTAAAAGAGTGCTCAGTCAAACAGCAAAAAGCGCAAATATATATTAAAAAAAGGCAACAACACCAAAGCTCCGAACATTCCCATTTATTAAATTAAAAGGCTAACACAAAGCTAGTTATGTTTCGAGCACTGCAGCTCTTCATCAGCCAGTGTGCTTGAAACATAACTCTCTTTGTGTTAGCCTTTTTAATTTAATAAATTGGAATTTTTGGAGCTTTGGTGTTGCTGCCTTTTTGAATATTTTTTTAGAACTAGAAATTGTAATTATGAAGAAACAGAACATTTCCTAATGGTCTCTATTTTTCCCCATCTGTAGTTTTCGAAAATGGTGGAAAGGGGTTTCAAAAAGGCAGCATTTTATGATTACAAAAACACAGTAAACATAATAAACACAGCAAAACTGTAATATATTAACAAAGAATATTTTTACAATTTAAAATGTCTTTCTTTCGAGGTTCTTTGATGAACTAAAAAATCAGAAGCTCATACCATATTGAAGAAAGTTTGTTTATATGAAATGTAAAAGTAACAATGTTCTTTTTTTTTACTTAATTCATCAATGATAAGTACAACTGTTTTTTTAATTGTATCATGGTATGTTTCTCCTCAAAAACCTAATGTTTTTTGGCTAAAGAAAAAAAAGGTAACACTTTATTTCAATGGTCCATTTGAGTAATGTTAGACTGTCTACTTAATATCTGTTGATACTGACAATCAACAGACTATATTTAACTGACTATAAGAATCTTTGCAAGTACATGTCAACTTACACTAACCCTACCCCTAACCCTAAACCCAACCCCAAACCTAACAGTCTACTTATAATCTGATAAGAATTAGTTGCAATGTAACTTAAATTCAACAAACGGACCATCAAAATAAAGTGTGACCAAAAAAAAAAATCGTCTATGTCCTTAGGGTGGTTAAAATAATCATAAATTGTTCTATTTAATATTTCTTTCAAGACTCTTTGAAAAACAGACAAGTCAAAAGAAAAAATATATATGATTATTTATTTGAGATTTAAAAGTAACAATTAAAAGTTGTTTTATTTTCTTCTTTTTTTTAATAATTCATCCCTGATAAATAAAATAATCAAAGAACATTTTTATTTATTTAAAACTGACCACAAATATTTAACCAAAATACAATAAAATGCTAAACTCTGGATGAAAACACACATGCTTTAAAACCTGTGGGGTTTATTCTTATATTTGAACATAATATTGTAAATATTTAATTATGTACATCTTCGGCAAGCGCAAACTCAACCGATGATACAAATGTAAAGCAGTAGGCTGCATATAATTATTTTGAAATAAACAAGCGCTAATGATAAAACTTGTATTGACAGCATTACTGCATTCTCTTTGTAAACTTCAGAGTGATTGTTATGACAGATGCGTGATTGAGTTGGCAATGATTAGCAAGGATGTGTGCAGACTCATAATGCCAGTAGAGAGCACTGTTCTCCTGACACTGATCCTGAGTGAGTCTCTAGTAAGTGTGCCAGGTCTGTGTGTCATGTGTTTACGTTAGGGCCCTACGAAGGTTGCACTGCACAAGACCAGTGACTACCTGCAAGTACAGTAGCAGAGCTTGACCATTTAACATATGTGGGGATTCTGAGAGAGCAAGATGCAGACTTTGAACTGGATGAAGCATAGAATGGAGGAAATCAATGACCTGGATTTGATTATTAGGTGGTCATTTATTTATCTATTTATTTATTTAAGACATAAAAATAACTATATGTGGATTTTAACATCTCAAATAGTAAATTGGCACCACCGGTGTTCCTGCTTTAACTGATGGAGCTGAATTAAACTACAAGGAAACAACATCTGTTTTTTGACAGCGAATTATCATATTATCAGCATCTGGACATGCTAATAACATCATACTCAATGCTGAGGAAACGACTTTGGAGTCACTCATCATATAATGTACAATCAAGCTGCTACTTTCAAAAGATGCTGAACACAAAGGAACTGAAGAATATTGAAATAAACAGATTTTCATAGTATTTTATGTCCCTGCTATAGATATTTATGTCTCTTTAATGGTATTAAATATACACCTACAGGTATCTGTCTGTCAAGAACTGCACCAGTCATTTTATTGTATATTTCATGTTTATTTTGTTCTCAGATTTTTAAATGCATAATAAAGAATGAATCACTAAGTCAGCAAGAATGCATTAAATTGATCAAAAGTGACATTTGATACAAAATGTCAAATTTTAATTTAAATGCCAAATTAATTTATTTTTCTAGTCATCAAAGAATCCTCAAGAGTTATATTCAAACATTTTAACTGAAAAAATTTCACAGTGTGTCTGATAATATTCTGTAGAAAGTTTTATTTTGTTTTATTTTGGATAGAATAAAAGCAGTTTTAATTTTTTTAAGAACAATTTTAAGGTCAAAATTATTAACCCCTTTTAAGCTAATTTTTTTTCAATAGTCTACAGAACAAATCATCATTATACAGTAACTGCCTAATTACCCTCACCTGCCTAGTTAACCTAATTAACCTAGTTAAGCCTTTAAAAGTCACTTTAAGCTGAATAGAAGTGTCTTGAAAAATATCTAGTAAAATATTATTTACTGTCATCATGACAAAGATAAAACAAATCAGGTTTTAGAAATTAGTTATTAAAACTATTCTATTTAGAAATATTTATAATATAATATTCTCTCTGTTAAACAGAAATTGGGGGGAAAAATAAACAGGGGGGCTAAAAATTAAGGGGGGCAAATAATTCAGACTCAACTGCATAGACAGACAGACAGACAGACAGATAGACAGATAGATAGATAGACTGTCACCATAACTGCCTGTTTAACCACAAATTATCATTAATCTACATTTGCTTAAAGTGGTCTTGAAGTTGAAGTGAACAAATATAAACCAATTAGTAAATATAATAGTAGATTTTAGTAAATAAATCAGTATATAAAACAGTATATCCCTATTTTAGCTACTGCCCACACAAATGCAGATCTCTATAATCTAGAAAAAACTTCTGGGCATATGGACAGTAGACTGCAGTTGTTTTGGGGAACCGGTTGGAAGGTCAGGCGTCACTGCCCTTGTTCCAAATAATAACTTCCCCTCTGCCAGGCAGGAAAAAAAAAGAAACACACAACAACCACGCACACAATGATTTTCTCCACACACGCTGTTCTCACCAGGTGCATGGCGGAGCTACGGGGCGGATGAGGCTCGATGAGCAACTGAGATGGCGACTGTCCAACACTTTGGATCTGAGCCTCGGTGGCCTGCAGCAAAACAGAGAGAAAACATACAGAGGAAAAAAGAGAGAGAGAAAAAGAGAGAGAGAGAAAGAGAGCGGCTGTCAGGATCCATCCGCATCAAAGTGATGGGTCAATGCGTTACTTGACAATGCAAGCAAACCCAAACCCCCTCCATCATTCCAACCTTGCAGGGGTGGTATTTTTTTTGGGGCTGGGGGGGTTGATTGGTTGGTTAGTTAGTGGCTATGAGTGGTTGAGTTCTAAAAACTACCCCCACCCCGCACCCCTTCAAAGCCTGCAGAGTCATCCAAGTGTTAGTATGGAAGAGACAAGCCTTTCCTTATTAACATGCTTCAGTTAACAGTTCGCATTTCTAGGAGCAGGGCCCGCGAACACCCTCCCCTTCACAGAGCAGACGTTAACCTGGACTGACTGACTGCGGCACAAACCCTCCCTCGCTGATCAGATTGTGCCGGAGACAAAGGGCAGAAAGAGACACACACACACACTGTTTCAAAAAGACACAATTTTCAACAGGAAGAGGACTATTAGTGATGGTAGTAACACTGATGATTAAAGATCACAAAAATGCTACTATAGAATGCATACTGAGAATGTTTAGACACTAATACTGCATTTTATGGTTGTGCAATATGGTATGGACATCGTCGTTTATGTTGAGGTGTCTCAAAATACATAGTTTACGGTAGTACTTTTATCATAATTTATATGAACGCATACTTTAAAATGTAAAAAAGAAAGTCCTTTACGTACGCTTAAAATATATGAACTATTAATCGATTGGATTCACAGAAATGGTATTATATCGTGATGTATATCATTATCAGAATATGAGATTACTTTTATGGTGATATGAGATTTTTGTCATCGCCCAGCCGTACTGCACATTTTCTTTTTGTTTATGTGTATTTATTCGTCATTCAGTTTGTACTTTATGCACAGTAATCCACAAATGAGGAACATTGAAAGTAACTTAGTTTCATGAAGGCAGCAAAAAACAGTCAAGAGTAAGCAAATGTTACAGAGGCCACAATAGATGTTAAAATAAATAGACAAATAGTATAACAATAACACATTAATATAACAAATGCATAAATCTAAAGAGTCGCCAAATAAATGTATTCGCCAAAATAATGCTATATTAAATAAAAATCATACACACTAAGTATTGCAGTTAATAAAATAATGCTTAGTCACTGATAAATCTGTCAACATTAATAGTCAGTTCACACAAAATCAAACTGGAGTTTGGAATCTAGAATTTAAAATACAATTAAAAAGACCATTATGAAGTAAATTTCAGACTTATACTTTGCTAAACAGCGAGGATTTTTTTCTAATGGCATGGTTGTGCTAATGAAAAAGATTTTAACTTGCCTCATCAAAACAATTTAAATTTATTTCTTAACCACAAATTTTTAATGTGTAAAAACAAGATAAATCTAGTTATAATATTCACAAGTTAAAAAATAAAAACTATAATAAACAAAATGTATACACAACAGTCTTTCTAAAATACATGGAGAACTTAACAAATGTTATTGTAAGGAAGATAATTCCACCATATCTGTAAATTAAAGATTAAAGAATAAACTTTTGTTAAAAGTTTTAATGAGACAGATTACTGGTGATCAGTCGGCCCCATTGGGTAACTTTACATAGACAGAGGAAAATTAAGACCCGTTTAAAATGATTTAAGACCTTCAGCAAACAATTTCAGTAAATTTTAGACTTTTAAGGCCTAACATTTAGTTTTTGAAATTTAAGACATTTGAAGACTTTTTAAGAGCCAGAGGACATCCTGAGATTCAGATCAGGCTCACTGTGTGTTAGATGGCTATGATAGCCTGCAAAATAAACTGAAGCTTTTTTTTTTTTTTTCTTTTTTTTTTCATTGCAATGCAAAATAATAACAATAATTCATTAATTCGTTTTCTTTTTGGTTTAGTCCCTCTATTAATCTGGGGTCACCACAGCAGAACAAACCAACAACTTATCCAGCATGTTTAACACAGCGGATGCCCTTCTAGCTGAAACCCATTACTGGAAAACATCCATACACACATTCACACACAGACAACTTAGCTTATCTAGTTCACCTATACGGCAAGTCTTTGGATTTGTGGGGGAAACTGGAGCACCCGGAGGAATCCCACGCGACCACGGGGAGAACATGCAAACTCCACACAGAAATGACAAATGACACAGCCGAGGCTCGAACCAATGCCGTCTTGCTGTAAGGGCGATTGTGCTACTCACTGCACCACCATGACGCCTCAATAACAATAACTATTTATTATCACTTAAAATGCTGCATTTTAAGTGTTCACATTTGAATAATTTGTTACTGTAATGTAAAAAGCTTATTATAATAAGTTATTGACCAGTAACTCCACACAAAACTATTAAGCTCATAAATTAGTTTTAAATTGGATAAATTTCAACCAAAAGTGCATTAAATTGGATGAAAAGAGACAGTGAATACATTTATAACCACACACACATACACACACACACACACACACACACACACACACACACACACAAAGGACTGAACATTGGTTTTCAACTGTAATAATATTTCACAATATTACTGCTGCATATTTTAACAATAACAAAAGAAAAAGTGCAACCTTGGTAAACATAAGACACTAAAATAAAATACAAAAAACACCACCCACTCCAAACTTGCATGGTAGTGTACTATAGTGAAGCTGACATGTACAGCACTATAGTCCAACATATACTACTATTATCCATTCATTTTCCCTCTTAGCTTAGTCTCTATTTCAGAGGCCGCCACCTTTCAGCCATGACTACACGTTGCTAATATAATCCATCTAAACAGAAATGGAAAAAGAGAAAAGAAATAGAAAATCATCTGCATATTAATAGATAAAAGGCATTATGTGAGTGCATAGATTTAAAAAGCTGAAATAATAAATAAAATCGGAATCCACACCACAAACAAATGCAAAATTCATGATTCAGCTTTGTCATGAGCACTATTGCACTTCATAACCTTGAATTAAAATTAGTTTGTGGTGCAGATTCCATTTTTGCCACTGTTTTTCATCTATTTCTTACTTATAATCCATGAAATAAACTGATAATCCATGAAATCCATTAATTGTCAAAAAAAACATAGAAGAAACTCAAATCCATCACACACATCCCTCATGTTATGTAACACTGACAGACGTGTGTCGCCGTGTCCTGGTTATTGATAGGGTGTATGTTTGTGTTTATTTCTGTGTGTGTGTGAAGCGTGCAGAGTTGTTGCGTGTGTGCCACTGTGAACGCTAGCGTTGACAGACACCTACAAGCTCCCCTCGGCTGTGCTGAGGCTCTGATCCCATCAATCTCTCGTCCCACGTGGAGAAACTCCCACAGTCTCCCCTCAGTGCTCTGAAGCTCCGGACGCTCATGTCAGATCAAACTGCCGCTTTATCCATGTCACTTCAACATCCACATCTGCATCTTCAACACGCTAACAATCAGGACTCTTGGAAACTTTTAATAATGTAAAAAGTTGTTGCATTCAAACAGGCCGCACTGTCAACATGATCACACTAACAGTTTGAGAAATGTGTGGTCTCACGCAGTTTCTTTTGGAGACATGAGATTTTTCCATTTTAAAGTCAACACAGAATTGAACATTGTCTATCCATAATAACCAGATTTAACTTCACTTTAAATAGACAGTTTATAATATACTTGTAAAGATGTTCACACTACACCAATTTTTTGGAATATATATCATTTTTCCTCACCATTTTCTAATTTATGCAATTTATATAATGCAATTAACACTAGGAAGAAGAAAATAAATTCTTAAAACACGCACATTTGGACTGGTGCTGAATGACAGTTTCAGTTTACACTAGATTCAGTTTCACTTTGTAATAAAATGACACTTTTAATCCCTTAAAATAATAAAAATGTAATAAACTTTCCATAATTTTCTAAAGGAACTTGTATAATTCCATTAACATCAAACAAATAAATCGTGAAAAGCACAAGCATTCGGATTGGTGCTGAATAGGAGTTTCAGTTCACACATGATTCAGTTTTGCTTGAACATTTTTTGTAATATATTTTTCATCTTTCACATTACTGCATTTTTGGAATAAAAGTCACTTCATTCCATTGTATTTTAAAGGATTTTTTAAGGAATGCAATTAAAGCCAGACAAATAAAACATGCATAAAGCACACATTTGGTGCAGAATGAGAGTTTAAGTTTTCACTTGATTCACTTTTGCTTTAAACGGTACATTTATAATGTATACATCTATAGCGAGAGAATTTTTCTTGGAATAAAAATAGAACCTGTCATATTCTAAACGAATATTGTCTATCCATAATACTGTATTTTCTGTAGTGCAAGTCACCCTCCCCCCAATAATTGTATTCTGAAGTGACTTATATGACACAACTAATGGCCAGCAAACATGCACATTTGAACTGAATGCGAACTAAATGTAAACCAGATTTAACTTCACTTTAAACATAAAGTTTATAATATATTTGTAAAAATGTTCACATTACACACATTTTTTAGAATGAATTCCTCACCATTTACAAATTTGCACAATTTATATAGCGCAATAATCACTAGAAAGAAGAAAAGAAATTCTTAAAACACGCACATTTGGACTGGTGCTCAATGACAGTTTCAGTTTACACTACATTTAGATTCACTTTATAATAAAATGACACTTTTAATCATTTTTAATAATAAAAATGTAGTAAAGTTTCCATAATTTTCTAAAGGAACTTGAATAATTCCGTTAACATCAAACAAATAAATCTTGAAAAGCACAAGCATTCGGATTGGTGCTGAATAGGAGTTTCCGTTCACACATCATTCAGTTTTGCTTGAACGTTTTTTGTAATATATTTTTCATCTTTCACATTGCTGCATTTTCTGGAATAAAAGTCACTTCATTCCATTGTATTTTAAAGGATTTTTTAAGGAATGCAATTAAAGCCAGACAAATGAAACATGCATAAAGCACACAGTTGGTGCAGAATGAGTTTAAGTTTACACTAGATTTACTTTTGCTTTAAACTGTACATTTATAATATATACATCTATAGCGAGAGAATTTTTCTTGGAATAAAAATAGAACCTGATTCTAAAGGAACTTATATAAAACAATTAACATTAAACCAATGCAAAGTGCAAAGCGCACACATTCGGATAGGAGCTGAATGAGAGTTTTACCTAACACTAGATTCAGTTTCACTTTAATTTAAACCGGATGTTTAAGTACATAAAACTGCATTTTCTGAAATGAAATTATTGGCACTGAAAAATATAAATATTGTGTTTCTGTTTACATTATATTCAGTTTCACTTTAATTTAAAACGGACATTTAAAATAAAAGATTCTTACTGTAATTTCTGTTTATTTGATATTTAAATTTATGTTTCTGTTGTTTATATGGTACAAATTAATTGAATTAATGTGAAGAGGAGTGAGGGGAAATAAAATACATTTTTACACTGTACAGGTATCCTTGCACTATGTCAATTTTAATAATTTGAATATATTATTACACACCTGTATGACCTTTATAGGTGATTTTTTTCAGCCAGTGTGACTTATAGGCAGGTGCGACTTACTTATCAGACAAAAAAAAACAACATCTAAATCACATCTTAAAGAATATCTCATTAAAGTTTTGCAAATTAATTACAAAATTAGGTTCTACAACAACTTCAAAGCACTTTGTCAGCAGTAAAACAATCAGATCCACAGAAATACATTAGTCCTTGGCATAGATTTGAACAATGGAGGGTTGAAGTGAAGGTGTGCTTGATTCATTTCTTTATTTTTAATTACATTTTACAAGTAGATATTGGGTGGTGGATGGTGTAGTTACAGGTGTTGAATACTGTATAACTACCCCTCCCTCACAAACTGCTAAAATGAGAGGAACAGAGAAAACTAGTTAATCACTGATATAATTCCAAGAGAAAAATAAAAAATTCTAAAAGTCCGACCCTGATGGTGAATTTCAACACACAGACCTCTCACGACTCTCACAACGATCACATTTGGCAACAATTAAATGTCAGTGTGTGCTGTTTTACGATGCTGTCTGTCAAATAATAATGCGCTCACATTATAGCTATTTTAGGTCTGACTCAGGAACAGGGGTCACGATGTCTGCTCAAATAATGTAATCTGATCTGAAGATCTGAGAGAAACAGGCAGCCATGTGGAAAGTATCACTATATTTCTGCCATGAAACAGTGAAGAAAAAAGCCAGGGAAAAAAATCCTTTAAAAAGACCAAAAATAAGAATATAAATGGTCGATATGCTCTATATTGAAACTAGGCTGTTAAATGCTTTCAGGTTCGTATGTTAAATACTGTAAAAAATTACAGGAGTACTATGAAATATTATTACAATTTAAAATACTTTACCATCACCTGACCTTTTAGATACTAATATTTTTTACCATCAACATTGAATGTTATTGTACAACTATAATTGTTTTCAGGATTTTTAGATGAACAGAAAGTTTAAAAGAACATAATTTATTCAAAGCAGAAATATTGTACCACTAAAAATATTAATTAATAAATAAAACTGAATAAAAGAATAACTATAAAGTGTTAATGAGCCACATACAGTGAGTGACAGTTCAAAATGACCACTACCGCCGCAAGTGATGCTGCCGCTGGACAAAGGAACTATTAAAATGCTTTTAGGTGTAACAGCAGTTTGTGACAATGCCGCCAAGGGCCACAAAGGGACAGGATGTGATCAAACAGAATATACAGTAGCTGTAAATACACTGCTATTTGTAAATAAAGATGAAATAACGAAATAAGCATTATAACAGGGCTCACCAATCTCGGTCCTAGAGGTCCGGTGTCCTGCAGGGTTTAGCTCCGATTAGCTTGTTCAGGTGTGTTTGATTAGGGTTGGAGCTAAAATCTGCAGGACACCGGACCTCCAGGAACAAGTTTGGTGATCCCTGCATTATAACATATATAATTTCTCTGTTTCTGTACAATTATAGTTTATAGTTATGCTTGAGTAAAACATATAGGACATTTTTGGTAAATTACTGATGAAATTTCTTCTAAATTTAAAATAAAAATGTTGTCATTTAGTGCAATTATTATACAAAATAATAATAAAATAACAAAATAAATAATAAAAAAAAATGGTGCCATGTTCAACAAGCTTATAATTTCTTTTTTTCAGAAATCTACTGTATATATGTTACAATAACAGTGATTTTTAATCACAACAAATGAAACATTTTTTATTCCTACCAATTTTGTAAAAACTTTACATGAAAAAAAAACATTTAAAAAAATATACGGAAGTCCTAAGAGGCCATGCATTAAAATATTTTTTCTCTCTTGTTATGTCGTGATCACGACTTAATTATTTCGTGATCTCAACAAAACAACTCGTTTTCTCGTGATCTCGATATAACAAAAAGTTCTGCTTATTCTCAAACTTAACTGCACACCTCTTACCATTTCTCTGGTCAGCCGCAAACCATTTAAACGGCACCTTTCTAGCATCATTACAACCGTGCAGATGTCCCGGGCCCTTCAAGCTGACTGGCAATGAAACGGACGATACTCTCAGGGTCGCTATATCTTCGACGATAAAGGCGGAGAGCTGAAAGCCACCTTCTCAAGTGTCGGACACTGATATAGAAATTGTCAATCACTGAAAGGCATAGAACTATCTCAGTTTGATTCAGTCCCTGGTCAAAATAAAAGCGCATGCGTTTGTCCATGATGTTTCGTAGGCGTTTGCTTACGGAAGTCAGAATAAGCAGAACTTTTTGTTATATCGAAATCACGAGAAAACGAGTTATGTCGAAATCACGAGATAATTAAGTAGTGATGACGACATAATAAGAGAAAAAAAATATTTGAATGCATGGCCTCTTAGGACTTCCGTAGAAATATAATCCGAATACAACAAATATTTACATTTCACTTAGACTCATAATTTATTTCCATTGCTGTAAATACTGTATATATCAGCACAGCCGAAGAAAGATAGATCAGCACTTTAACTTCCAGAATGTAAAGTCCAGAAAACCACCTGCATTTATAACGACTGTACCTTGTTATACATCCAATTTTGACAAGTTAAATCTCCAGGTAAGGTTATATAAGGGCCACGTCCTTTAAATCATCTCAATGTTGTCAACAGACCCACAATGTCAACGGGCTGCTCATCTCAGCTCTGGAGAAAACACATTTCACCACAAACAGGAATCTGTAACCCTTAACTGGCAGTTCATTACTATAATCCACTTTAAGCCGCTGCTCTTTACGGCTGATAAGAAACACCTCTTGCTGATTGTCTGACTCAGATGTTTAAGCTGCTACGCTTAGATGGACACAAAACAGCCGTCATAACCTGCAGCACGTCAATCACTAGATGTGCAAGTTTGTCAAAGCTCTGATGTTTCTCTCAGGTTCTCAGAGAAGCATCGATTTTTCTATGTGTGAGTTTAGAAATGGGATGTAGTGTAGTATCAGCTACAAGCATATATATTGTAAATACAGTATATACTGTACAGTTCAAGCTGAAATTATCATTCTATGACATTTTAACGCTTTTAAAAATATTTCCCTAATACCGTACCAAACACCAAAGCTTTTTTTCAACATTTCTAGTTAATAGTTGATTTCTAAATTAAGTCTTCATGCTTGGTTTGTGATTTGACATGCACTGTCAACCCTTATATATACAGGTGTATGCCGTTTCAAATCATGTCCAGTCAACTGAATACACCACAGTTGCACTCCAATTAAGCTGCTGAACATCTCAAGAACGATCAGTGGAAACAGAATGTACCTGAGGTCAATTTAGAGCTTCACGGCAAAGGCTGTAAACACTGATGTACTGATTTTTTTATTTTTAATAAATTTGCAATATTTTCAAAAACAATTTTTTTTCACATTATCATTATGGGGTATTGTGTGTAGAATTTTGAGGAAATAAATGAATTTAATCTGTTTTGGAATAAGGCTGTAACATTAAAAAATGTGGAAAAAGTGAAGCGCTATGAATACTTTCCGGATGCACTGTGTGTGTGTGTGTATATGTATATTTATAGATATATCTTTAGATATCTAGATATCTATATATAAGTCGTCAAGTTATCAAAACAAAGATTGTCAAAACAAAACAAAGAAGGACATTATGGTGTTGAAAAAGTACAATAAACATATTTATACATATTTATTCTAGGCTTTAAAAGTACTAAATGCATGACACCTTAATTTTTTTATTCTTCGATTTTGGTTTATCGAAATCTTTGATATTTCAAATTTTTGGTATATCTCAAAATAGTTTACATTAATACATTTACATTAACCCATAAGTTACATTAACCCTTTATCAGGTGAAGAATCCTTTTTTGATAAATCTATTAATACTGATTGTGATATATAGTTGAAGTCAGAATTATTTGCCCCCCTTTGTTTGTTTTTTTCTTTTTTTAAAATATTTTCCTTTTATTTTATTTTCCTTTTCTTCTGGAGAAAGTCTTATTTGTTTTATTTCGGCTAGAATAAAAGCAGATTTAGATTTTTTTTAAAACATTAAGATCAAATTTTTTTAGCCCCTTTAAGCTATTTAATTTTTCAATAGTCTACAGAACAAACCATCATTATACAATAACTTGACTAATTATCTTAACCTGCCTAGTTAACCTAATTAACCTAGTTAAGCCTTTAAATGTCACTTGAAGATGTATAGAAGTGTCTTGAAAAAATAGTAAAATATCATTTACTGTCATCATGGCAAAGATAAAATAAATCAGTCATTAGAAATGAGGTATTAAAACTATTATGTTTAGAAATGTGTTGTAGATATGTGGGAAAACAAATAAACGGGGGGCTTATAATTTAGGGGGGCTAATAAT
>CAIGQQ010004837.1:13044342-13063467 GCA_903798035.1 Danio albolineatus | reverse complement strand
ACACACACATCCACACACATTCCTTAGGCAACATAGACAAAAAAACACCCCCCTAATATATGTCATATATATATATTTAATCAGTGGCAATAAATTGAATAAACACACATACAGTACTAAATGACAAACCATGAAGCACATATAGAAAAAGCTAAACATGTGTGCACATTCTGTCTGGCCCTGACTATGATTAATAAATGCTGTGTATTGTTCATACTAAGTTCAAGTTAGTAAATACATTAAATAATGGGTAATTACTTCATAGCATCTCTTGCTTTTATTTACCCAGAGTGTCAATACTTTTGACCATGACTTAACAATATCTCTCAGAGTCTCTGAGTATATGTGTGAGATGAGTTCCTATATGAGACAGCACACGATTTAAACCCAACCACATTCTGCAAGGTGGACACACACACACCCATGAGGTCCTGTCTGCTGTGGGCCAAATCATGATTGATGAAGCCGGCATTAGGGTAACATTATAAGGGACAGTGGCCGGGCCTGTCCTCCGTGACATCATTCAGGTCAGCAGTAGATTACATTAGTATCGAGCAGTGAACTACATTACGACCTTCACTGTGGAAGAGCAGCACGCAGAGGCCTGCAGAGCACCAGAGGATGCTGTATCATATGAACAAATGAGTGTGATCTCAGGGGAACAGACGGAAGGAAATGGATTACAGATTAAATACTGCAATACGAATTTAAGATCGCAGGTTTGGTTTAGACATGACATCAGCTGATGTAATATAGCCAGCAGAGGGATATTAGATTAGCAGGACAGCTCTTATCTCACATTTTCTGAATCAATACCTTGTTTATTTAATCGGGTTTTCGATGCATTTTTGTTCTATCAAGTGTCTCAACAAAGGGATCTATATATCCAGCATATGTTTTATGCAGCAGATGCCCTTCCAGCTGCAACCCTTCTCTGGGAAACATCCATACACACTCATTCACACTCATACACTACAAACAATTTAGCCTCCCAATTCACCTACAGTATACCACATGTCTTTGGACTTGGAAACCGGAGCACCCGGAGGAAACCCACACGACCACGGGGAGAACATGCAAACTCCACACAGAAATGCCAACTGACCCAGCCAAGGCTCGAACCAGCGACCTTCTTGCTGTGAGGCGAACGTGCTACTCACTACGCCACCGTGGCGCCCAAATTGTGGTTATGTGTCTATAAAATTACGGATAACAAATGTATGCATTTTAACTTTGTAAACTATAAAATCATGCGTCTCCTCACGGTTTGTGTCTCATTTTGTAAACCAACTGCTCCACTCTTTTTCCCCTGCACTGCCGGCCACGCTCAATCCCCCCTTCTGCCCGCAGTGCTCCACACCCATCTCGAAGCATTTTTTGAAAAATTTCTGAGGTAGAATTGACCTGAAAGAGGGGGGGTTTCATGGCCCTTTAACGCTTTTGAGCACTTTAGACTTTGCACCTAGATCGTTAAAATAGAGCCCATTATATTATCACTCAAAGTTTCTTCACAGATATATTAAGCATCCAAAAAATAGAATAATGAATGAATGAAATTAGCATGAAATATTAAAGGTGCAGTAGTAAGTTTGACACCCAGTGGTTGAACTAGGTATTGCACTCCTGGATCAAAACAAACGTAACCGCAGGCTGCAAGATTAAGGACAGGAGTGAGTGATTTAAACTATGCCCTAAATATAAGCAACGGCACGCGGTAGGAGGAATATTCTCCATATTAAAAGGAGTTTTTGTCCTAACCAACACCTCGAATTGATATAATGTATAAGAAACGCCTTCTATTTCTCACAGGTGAATAATAGAAAACTTTGACAATGATCACCTCTGATACACCTCATGTGCTTTATTCAGTGTTAAATGCTAATACTGTGAGTTTGAATGCCGTTTTACATGACATTTATTGCCTTATACTGAGAGCAGCAGCAGATAGTTCACCTCAGATCTTGGAAATAAAATAAACCGTTTAACTTTAGAACTAAGCACATATGAGTGATTCAGGATCTACATTTAATAATGTTAAAGAGGGTTAATATATATTAATTCATTCATTTTCTTTTCGGCTTAGTCCCTTTATTAATATGGGGTCGCCACAGCGGAATTAACCGCCAACTTATGCAGCATTTGTTTTACGCAGCGGATGCGCTTCCAGCCGCAACCCATCTCTGGGAAACATCCACACATTCTCATTCACACACATACACTACGGACAATTTAACTTACCCAATTCACCTGTACCGCATATCTTTGGACTGTGGGGGAAACCAGAGCACTCGGAGGAAACCCATGCAAACACGGGGAGAACATGCAAACTCCACACAGAAATGTCAACTGACCCCGGCGAGGCTCGAACCAGTGACCTTCTTGCTATGAGGCAACAGCACTACTGCGCCACCGTGTCACCTGGGTTAATATATATTTAATAGATTATAAACCTTACCATTTCGTGAGTAAGTGCATATTCTGTGCTTCTGAATGGCTGTATTTAAATTTCTGTTGTGTTTTTTAAAACATCTGCAAACATATTATGGTATTTTTATGCTTTAGAAGAGTCAAAAACTTACATACAGCAACTTTAAGAACTACAGTATACACCTATCTTTAATATGTGTGTTAGCCAGAACAAAAACACATCACTTGGTTTGCACACGTTTTTAGAATTATTGCAGTAAGACCAATTCACACTTCAACAGAACAGACATTTTATCTAGTTTTATGGAATCACTGTCACCATCTGTCTGAGACTGTTTGCCGAATCAGCATTCGTGACTGTCTCTCAGTGCAATGTGTACTGGGCAAGATTTGATTGATTGGGATGATTTGTTCTCTTGTCCGACAATTTAGCAGTCCAAACTGCATAATCTTACTATTGTAACACACACACAAACAGAAACACGCACGCACACACACACAAAATTGTGTGGTTCTGCATAATATAATCCTTTGGAAAAATGGAGACCTTGGAAAAATGCAAATGTTAGCCTGATAGCACTGCCTACACAAATCCTACCTCAAACTCCTGCAAATCTAAACCCACGCCTTCTGAACGCATAAAAACATCACAACAGTACATCACGTAACATTCACCAGAGAGAAAACTTCACATTACAGAGAGTAATAACAATATCAAACTGTCTGAAGCGCATCCGTGACAGCACAGATGATGTAATTCTGTAACAGTGCACAGAGGTATGCAACTACATATTTTGACCGGCAGGTTGGACTACCTATCAAAATGTTTGGACTGAACGTTTTGCTTGGACAAACAATTCTTGATTCTACAGTACAGCTTCAACAGAATATTAAAATAAATTTAAATACATTTGGACCATTTAATTTAATGATTACTATCGGAATATGAAGAGACTTTCAACTATCATAATAAAAACATTTCTGAAGGCAATCACCTATTGCTACAGTTTAAACTATTGCTATTGTTTAACATTAATTAAAACAAGGATATGCATTAATAAGAAGTGGTCGTGGAAGCGAATTTGTAATTCGAATTATGCTCAGAGCTCCATAGTTTAAAATAGGCTAACAGTTAAACCATAACACACACAGCTGTCTAAATAAATAGGCTATAAAACACACAGTTGATGTAGGCCTATTAAAATATTATTTAAAAACTGCACTGAAAGAAAAAAAAGCACAAGAAAGAATGCTGCTTTGAAACAGAAACTCATTTTATCAAAGTGTTTCATTTTATCAAAGTTAACCTTCTAGAGAAATTCTATGTCTCCTGGGATCCGAGCTGTATTGGTTACCGGCAAGCGTGAGCAAAATGTTATGGAGCGCTTGCTTTGGGCGGTTTGCAAGACCTGGATGGAGGAATGATTAGTGGAGCGTCACACCTCTCTGCTTTTGCTCACGCGACTCTGGCTGCTACAGTATATCAGTTCAATATGTTCACTATGTTACATAACTGCCCCCTGCTGGTCATGTATTTCCTGTGTTAGACCATGTTGTGCTTTGTCGCACATTACCGCAGTAAGATGCGACACCACTTTAGATCACTCGCGCATTCTCAGTGGCCACTCTGTACTTTAAGCAAATGATATAATTCCTGCAGGTGCATATTGAGTTTATATTGACTATGTTTATGATTTTACACTGGATGTCTACAGACAAACAGTTGTTGAACTTAGCGAGCGAGTTTAACTCACCATCCTGTTGATCCTGACAAAGTCCTCTGGTTTCTTCGCCCAAGCTGGTAGTTCAACATCACAAACAGGGACGCCGTCATCCCTGTCACCCAGACAGTAGCCATTACTGTTTACAAACATCTCCGGCAGGTAGTAGAACTCAGGGATCAACTCCTGTGAGACAGGTGGAGGAGAAACAGCAAAAGAAGCTCAAACATTTCCACAACAGATTTAATAATATTGTGCAGTGATAAAGGGAATAGGGGAGTTCAAATTGACATGCGAACATACCGATCCTTTCAACATTACAGTGCATGCTATGTAAGCCAATTAATCAAAATGTTGGCTATATTTCAGACGGCCATGGAGAGAGTGACCCCAGGAGACCAGTGAAGGACCATCCAGAGTACATTAAAAAACACTCTGAGAGTGTGGGAATGCAGCAAACGCACGCAGATGGGGGAGGGGGAGGATGTAAAGAACACAAGAGAGATGACAGAAAACTTTATTAAGGTTTAAAATGAGCTGCTGGGTGGATCTGCTGAGTTCGATGAAGCAGGGTTTGTTGTGTTCAGAGGCTAAACTGGGCTTCATTTTAAAAGTTTCATTTGAATTTAAAATTTGAGCACCTTAGTCTGTTTATTGGGTGCTGCACATGAATAGTTAGCATGCCTTAATGTCCAAAACACATTTTTTACATTCTGTACATTACTGCAGCAACTGTGTGCATTGTGACTGGCCAAACAGCTCAAGCATGTGTCAGCAATGTAATGCCTTTTGCCAAAATTAGATTCACATTAATTTAAAAAAATGCACAAAAAAATGCTAATTTTGATAAATGTAGATGGCAGTAAAGTTCTTTTGTTATTATGCCAGAATGAGAGTATAGTTCCTTTAGCCATATTAAACTAGAATATAAGAACCTTTTATTTTCTGTTGCTCTTAGTACACGACGTAACTTCAGATTAGCCAAGCTTTAAATAGGAAATTGATCAAAACACATTTTGGCATTTTTGAGCGAGATGCTAACGGTCTAATCTGATTCAATGACTTAAGCTAAGCTAAGCTAAGCTAAGCTAAAAGTGCTTGACTTGAAAAATTAGCACATTTTCTAAAAAAAGTGGAGTTTTCCTTAAAGTGGAGGTGAACACATACCATGTACTGCTCAGGAATGATTAATTTTTGCCAAATGTTTTACACTTCTCTGACTCTGAAAGTCTCTCATCCACTGTGTGCATTGTGATTGGCCAAACAGTTCAAGCATGTGTCAGCAATGCAATACCCTTTACCAAAATTAGATTCATATTCACTGAAAAAAATGCACATTTTGATCAATCAAGATGGCAGTAAACTTTCTCGTTATTATGCTGGAATGAGAGCATATAGTTTCTATAGCCATATCATATAGCCATATCTTGAAAAAAAAAAAACTTTTTTATTTTCCGTCAATCTTAGCACACAATGTAACTTCAGAAGAGTTAAGCTTTAAATCGGAAAATGATCAGAACTCTTTTTGAAAATTGAGTGAGATGCTAACGGTCTAATCCGATTCAGTGATTTATGCTAAGCTAAGCTAAAAGTGCTTGACTTGTAAAATGAGTTTTCAATTAAGTGGAGGTGAACGCAGTCACTGCCATATACTGTAAAGTCTGTGAAGGAATTATTCATTTTTACCTAATTTTTTACGCTTCCCTGACCCTAATAGTCACTCATCCACTGGCACAAGCTGCCACATTCCCAAACCTTTTCCTTTCTCACTGCTATATCAGTGCAAATTACCCATAATTCCCAGTGAGAGACGCCTCTGTACATTGGGGCATGTGCACACGAGGAATGTGACCTCCTCCCTGTTTAGTGTCACTCAAAAGCTCCTGCCTTTGAAGAACCTTTAAAACCATTTAAAATCATTTAAGACTTCATTCAGCTGCACACATCTGAACCTGACAGGTTGAACATTTTCTCTCCAATGCAAGTTGTATTATCTATTGACATGAACTGTTTAACTGCTTGGTGTGTATAAGAGAGTTCTTAAAGGGATAGTTCACCCCCGCTAAAAAAAAAACATTGTTGGGTGAACTATCCCTTTAAAATTCAGTAACATGAGAAACTTGACATGGAGGGTCACAAAATTTGGTATGTTTACAATAAAAGCTTGCTTTTGGTTCAGGGTCGGTATTTGTCTCTTTTGTGATGATAAGCCACAAATTTCATCAATTATTCAGAATGACTCTAGTACCTCAGATAACTCTAAAATGCTAAATTATTGTCTTCACTGTTAGAAACCAGTTGGCTGGTTACTCCATTAGATTGGTCCATAAGAACCATAACTCTAACCCAAAAAATAATTCATTACAAATAGAATAATTAAAAATGTCTTTAAATACATTACAAAATAAAATGACTACATTATTATATCATTCAATCATTCATTTTCTTTTCGGCTTAGTCCCTTTATTGATCTGGCGTCGCCACAGCGAAACGAACCGCCAACTTATCCAGCATTTGTTTTACGCAGCGGATGCCCTTCCAGCTGCAACCCATCTCTGGGAAATTATTATATCATTTAAACAATAAATCGTTATTATTATTAGGGCTGCAAGATACTGGACAAATCTGATATTGTGATATTTTATTTTTTTCTGAAATAAATATTGAGAAATGAATACAGTATTAAAGTACAGAAATTGAATAATCATAATGCAAGAAAAAAATGCTTTTCATACTTTGCTTTGTCTAGTTTCTAGATTAAATTAAGAGTATTTGCTTTAGAGAAGTAAAATGATCGGCCAGTGGGATAAGTTAAATATTTTTGTTTTCGCTTTAAAATGTAAAAATGTAAAAGCAAATATTCTATAATATTCTAAAACTTTTCCATAAATCTTATCATTTCTAGATATCGATGCTGAAACGATATATTGTGCAGCCCTAACTATTATTATTAATAATAAATATTCTATTTTACAGCTCTAAAAAGGACCTAATTGACCAAACTTAACTAAATAAAATGTAATCACTTAAAATTAAACTTAAGATCTGCAAAATACAAAACATGGAGAGACTGGAAACATCACGAACTGGCTCTGATATAACGGTCATTTGAATTTTTAACAAAATGATATCACATGAGAGACTTGTCAGATTGCTGGGAAACAACCTGGGACTGACACTGCTATCGATTATATGCTCACTCTCTGTGAATTTAACATCTTTAGAAGACTTTATCAATAATAATATAAAACATTCACAACAGAAGTACTGAAAAATGATTAATTGGACATACAATTTGTTTCAAGTGGTTGAAACAATTAATATGGGCTGAATTTAAATAAATAAAATAAGTTGAACATTACTAAATTAACGGTCCCACTTTATATTAAGTGGCCTTAACAACTATGTACTTACATGTAAATATAATTACAATGTACTTACTGTGTTCATAATGTATTGCAGAACACTTCAGGTGCTCTTGAGGTGGGATATGGGCACGGTTAGAGACAGGTTTGGTGGTATGGGTAGGTTTAAGAGTGGGTTAAGGTGTAAGGGATGGTCAACAGTGTAATTAAAGATGTAATTACAGAAATTAATTACATATGTAATTACATGCAGGTATTTAATCAAACAAAGTGTATAAACATGCATTTACACAATAAGTACAATGTAACTAATTATTAATTACAGTGTAAGTACATAGTAGTTAAGGCCACTAGTAAAAATAAAAGTAGTTATAAAGTGGGACCAAATTAACTAATTAACTAATTTGTTTAAATTCAGCCAATATAAATTGTTAGCAACCTTAAAAACATTTAGTAAATGAAATGAATTTTTTTTCAGTGTACCTTTAACTGCACCATCTTATCTCCAAAATTAAACTTAGCGCTAGGTTTGGACTCGAAGGGCAACAATCAAAATTGGACAGAGCTCCATCTCCACCCTCACAGGAGGATCAGCTTATAAACTTTGCAGACAGTTGCGAACAGTTTGGGCTGCAAGCGTCGTGATCCGCGTCCTCAAGCCGCTCCGCCTGCGAGCCAATAATTCCTCTACAGCCTCATAATGGGCTGACAAGTCAATCACACTCAGACTCTTCAGCTTTACAGCGTTCGCCCTAATGACACCCTCCTGGAGAGCTGTCACCGGGCACCACTGCCTCATCACACTCCTTCAGACAGAGCTCCAACAGCACATTATTGAGAAACACTTGACGATCGGAGGGAAACTTACTCTTTTGCTCTTAGCAGGAGGCCAGAGTCTAGCTGGATATTCTGACAATGTTTGAAAGCATATTTTGGTACCTGGCTTGAGGATGATACGACTTCTAAATGAAATAACTTAATGCATATCATATGTTACACATCCTTTACACATATAGCAAACTCTCTTTAACGCAACTGCACTTCTTTAAAATAGTGCAGTATTTTATTGTCTTTTAATTTTGTGATTTGAATCTGAACTGACTGTCCTTGCTTTTATGTACAGTTTTATGTACTTGACCTTGAGTGTCAAGAAAGGTTCCTTTAAATAAAATACATTATTATTATTATTATATCTGAGCATTTGTAATGTAAGTATAATGTTATCATAAGTATCAGGGTCAGGAAATTACTATGATATGATAAATTTTTTGCTATATGAAAAAGTTTTAACCTGTATAATCCCACCAGTCACAAGTGCAATGACAAGTGAGTCTTTTTTCCAGCCCAATCTCTTGAAGAAACATAAATATTTGAAGTATTTTTTTTAGAAAAGCTGCAAATTTGTATGGGTTTATGCAAAGAAATTCTTACTAATAATTCTTCATAAATACATATGATTTTAAGAAGGAAGCATGCCCCAAATGCCAACCATAAATAAAACTGTCATTAGGAGGTGTTTAAGAATTTCATGAAATGAGAGTTTCATAAAAAATTTGCAATAAAGTAAAAAAAGAAAAAGAAAAAGAATTGCCGTGAGATTGCATTGCTTTTTCCTGTTTCTGGAAGCTCTAAAAGTGCTCTTGTTAACTTTGGAGAAGAAATCGTCACCGTGGAATTATAAGGTTCTATGTGCTTTCTGAATGATTTTGAGATATTGAGCTTCAAAGTTTTTGCATCCCACGTCTGTAACATTTTTTTTTTAAATAAAAATTCTTAAAATGTAAACCGCCTATAAAAACCATCCCATAATGTAAATAAGTTGTCAATTAATAAGAATATGTCAATAACTCAATTTTGACAAAAATGTCAGATAGAACCTTATAATTCTAAGGTGATGAAATTCAACTTTTGAATGATAAATCAAGGGTGGATTTAACCAATAAGCCATGGCTGGAGCTTGTGATTCATGACTGTTGTTAGTTTTATTTGCTTTTTTGAATTGCATTATGGAACTTAGACCTTTGCTCTGTCATGTTAAATGTTTAACAAATAAGTTTAATTTATTGTTTCATTTAATTTTTTAAAATTTGAATTTTACCCAGGGCGCCACGGTGGCGTAGTGAGTAGCACGTTCGCCTCACAGCAAGAAGGTTGCTTGTTCGAGCCTCGGCTGGGTCAGTTGGCATTTCTGTGTGGAGTCTGCATGTTCTCCCCGTGGTTGCGTGGGTTTCCTCCGGGTGCTCCGGTTTCCCCCACAAGTCCAAAGACATGCGGTACAGGTGAATTGGGTAAGCTAAATTGTCCGTAGTGTATGTGTGTGAATGAGAATGTATGGATGTTTCCCAGAGATGGGCTGCGGCTGGAAGGGTATCCGCTGAATAAAATAAATGCTGGATAAGTTGGCGGATCATTCCGCTGTGGCGACCCCAGATTAATAAAGGGACTAAGCCGACAAGAAAATGAACGAATGAATAAAAATTCACCCACGAATTACAAGGAACACTCAAAACTTAATTTGCAATAACACTCAAAACTTAATTTGCAATATATATTAAAGCAAAAGGACATTCTGACTTTTTGAGTTTTGATAATATACTAATGTACTAATATACTAATAATATATAATGTACTTTAGCCTACACTCTGAACATGATGTTTGCTATTTGTTCAAACTACTTATTTAAAATAAGCTGAAACAACATAGCTCTTAATGTTTATTTCGGGACAGCTAAATAGTTTTAGTATGTTCAATCCACTTAAATTCGTAAAAACTAATAAGTTAACTTAATTCCTTCATGTTACCCCAACACAAATCAATTTTGTGGAGCCCAGCATTTTTAGTATAATTTACTCATATATGCCAAAAGATTCACGGAAAATTGCATTTATAATCTTACATAATGTAAGTCATAACCTCTTTTAAAGGTATACTTACTGTATTTAAAGGAATAGTTCACCCAAAAATGAAAATGTACACTATATTTATTCACTCTATAATGGACTCAAACATTTATGAGTTTCCATAGCCATCGACTTCCATAGCATAAAAAACAACAACATGTAAGTCAATAATTTACCAGAAAAACTTATTTTGTGTTCAAAAGAAAATTCAAGCAGGATTGTGTCAAGTAAAAAGTGAATAAACAAAGACAGAATTTTTAGTTTCGGATGAACGGTCCCTTTATATAAATATCGCATCCTAATCTGAATACAAAACATATCAGCCTGTTACCTATGTCATCGTTATGCAAAAAAAAAAAAAAAAAACCCTGTTAAAATCATTGAAGCTATGAAATTAATCTGTTACTTAGATCATTTTAGTGCTTTGGTGTTTTTGATGAAAGAATTGGCGAGTCTGTGGATCCGAGTAAGTGCACTCAGAAAAATAAATTATAAATAAAACCGTGGTGCTTTCAAGCATGTTTAATAAGGCTATACTATAATATCAGCTGCAAAAAAAAAGAAAGAAAAAGAAAAAAGTAATCTAATACTACATACAGATCTACAGAAAACACAAGGCAGCTAACTGACAATCTTTATTTTCACATTTTATTTTAATCGTGACAGCCATAATAAGTTTAGTTTAATTGTGCATGGGGCATTTTTGCCACCTCATCGCTAATTTGTGACATTTCCCCCACAATCCCTTGTTAATTTCAGCACTGATACAACTATCTGTAGTTGTAAAAAAGGTCAATGACAGACAACGTAATGACCTTTGCAGGACAAAGCCTGTGCTGAGGCAGCGGTCTGGAAAGATCAAAGGGCCAGTGAACTTTGATTTGCTCCTTTAACGCTGTATCCTGCTCCATGGGATCATTACAGAAGATAGAATTATGGGTGATGAATTTGTTTAGGGTGGAAAAATACAGAATAAACTTCTAAAGGCCACTGTGATGCTATAAAAAGATTTTATAAAAAGATTTTATTAAATATTATCAGACATACTGTGACAATTTCCTTGCTCTGTTAAACATCATTTGAAAAATATTCAAAAATAAATAAATAAATCAAAGGGGGGCTAATAATTCTGACTTCAACTGTACACAAATGAAACTGTATCAAATTAAAAATTAATCTTCGCAATCTTACCTAAAATTACTGTACAGTTTAAACATCGCTAAATAACTTGATGTATCATAATATACTGTTAAATTTTATTGCTATTTTTTAAATCCAATTTCATGTTGTATTTTGACACTGCTGTTATTCAGCTATGTTTAAACTTTACAGTAAATGTATTATTTAGACAGGATTGCAAATACATATTTTTCATTCAATATTAAGCCTTTAATAATCATTTATAAGGGATTTATAAAGCATGAATAGTCCTCACTTTAGATCAGGTCACAAAACTAGATGAAGTTGAGTTAATAAAGCATTTATTAACATACATAGTAACCATTATTATATGCCTAAATAATACAATATATAAATGTTGATTTGAATAGTTTAGTAATCGTTTACTAACTCATTTTGAATTATCTTACCACCAACTACTCTTAAATACAACTGGTTTGTAAATAATGCGACACCTAATTTAGTAATGAAAAATTCATCAGTAACTAGGGCTGTCAATTGATTAAAAAAAAATTACTAATTAATCACACTTTTGTTTATGATTATTCAAGATTAATCACGAAAAGCCGTATTTATTACAGAAATAAAAACACAGGCATGTAAGTGTCATTTGAATTTTAAAACAATCAATGCCAATAACAAACTAAAATTATTTCCATGTTGGATTCTAAGTGAACTACAAAAAAAATCCAAAATACAGGCATTGCAAATATGGAAATTGGAAGAAAAAATAATAATAATAAAGTATTGAATACAAACAATTGTATTCATTGTAAAGTTGTTTTGTGAGTTGAGAACATTAATTATAAAGTAGAAACAATTTTGCTTCGTCCTCCTTAACATTTAGCCAGGTGCTAAGACAGTCCAGTCTATTGACATTATCGGGTGACAACACACACGCTCGCACGCGCACACACACACACAGACAGAGAGAGCGCGCGCGCAGTACAGCGCACTCCCTTCAAATCATCCCCACGCACACAAGCAAGGATTCTGATCCAGCAACGCGAAGCAGACGCTTTAGAAAAGTTGCGTGTAGGGGGGAAACATGTCAAACTTAATGAAAATTTTTCATTAAGTCAAATAAATCAAATTTGAGGGTGCTTGGAATCAACTTAGAGAGGAATGGGCTGTCTTTGACAGCTTGCGACATCATCTGGCACTTTCACTGAGTCCATTTACATGGATCCATTTTATCCATATTATCCTTTATCCATATTCCTTTGCTCATTAAACACACGCAGGGCCGGAGCAAGCTGAACTGGTACTCTAGGCAAATGGTGATCACGCCACCCTCAACCCGAAAGTGAAAAAGAAAGTGACCGGTTCGCGGATGAACGTGAGGACCGGGAGGGAGGGAGTAGGTGTCGCAGATTAAAGTGAGGACCGGGGGGTTTGCTCACTATTCTGCCATCCTTGTCAACCGCCTAGGTCGCCTCTATGGACGCGCCGGCCCTGAACACACGTCGGCCACAACAGGAAATAAAAAAAAACTGCCACTGCGTTAAATGCGTAATATTTTTTAATGGTTTAAATATTTCAAATTAATGGGCGTGCGTTAACGCGCTAATTTTGACAGCCCTATCAGTAACAAATTATAAAAGTACAATTATTAAGCACATTATAAATGTACTTATAAGTCAAGAATAGAGCATTTGTTGCTGCAGATATAAACTGCTTACTAACGTCTATTAATGCAGATAGTGTTTTATTAAGTGTATTATTATAAAGTGTTACCGAAAAATGTTCTGTTGAAACAGAATTAACAAATTAAATATAAAATAATTTAAGTTTAACAGGAGGGCTAATAATTCTGACTTCATCTACAATTCAAGATACTTTTAGCTGATCGATTCCGTTAACGCACAATACATTCAATCAAATTAGGAATACATAACATAAAAACCCATAAAAGCATTCTGCTCATACATAATAAAGATCTCCTTCTCCACAAGAAAATACAAGAAATCTCCTATTGTCTGTCCTAAAAGATTGCTGACCATTAAACGTGTTTAACATGATCCACGCAGACACCATAGTGTTTCCAAGAGGCCTGTTTTTTTGCGAACATATCCAGTGTTTCCCTGTACAGCCGTTCATATCGCCTGCACCTCATGTTGTTGTATGCTGTTCCTCAGCCCGCGGTAGTAAAAAGCCCTGCCTTTACATAAAAGACTACATTTTAAATAGCTTTTGTCATTAATGCTTTATTAATTGCCCGAGGCGAAGCTAACCCGTCAGCGAGTGTGCTGGAAAAGTATGACACTTTTAGGTCAGCTCGAGTGCGCTTGCTGAGGCTGAAATGGAAGGAAAGCAACGGGGGGAACAACCATTACTGTGATAAAGCGATGCGTCTCCGAAATACATGCACGTTGAACAGTGTTCTACTTTAAATGTTTATGAAGAAAGAAATTTCATTTGCACATATAGCTGCTCGGAAGCCACAGGAATTAAATATCGCTGCAAATCATAACAAAGCAATTCCATCTGTTTTTTGGTTGACGGAACCAAGAGAAGCTCTGTTTATTCAAACCCTCACAGTTGCTGCTAGTAATGTTGTAGCTACTTACAGTCAGGGAGTAATGACTAGTTCCCGAGACATTATAACATATAAAACCTGATATCTGATTACCTTCACATCTGCAGTATCGCGCTGGCAGTGCCTCCATGAGCGGGAGATGCTGGAGAAAGTGCGGTTTGGGTGATCAAACTTGTTGCCGTTGGCGTTTAAGAAGAATGTGGTGAAAGGCTCCTGCAATTGAGCAAAAACAACAATGTCACTTTTATTGACCCAAATAAGCTCAAAAACACATCTGAAAACAACCGTAGAGGTATCACATGATGCTAATTAGTGGTTTGCTTAGACAAATCTGCGCGCTAATGCTATGCGGTGTCCAAAACATGGGCAGAATGAAAAAGTTAAATTCATCTCGATTCATTTTTATGGTAATTGGATTCAATCTCCTGATGGAGCCCTTGTCCGTCGCACTGGGAAATGTTCCGTTTGCACAAACATCTCAATGTAGGGACTCATCTGTCAGATTATGAAGAGTTTGTGGAGGTTTTTTTTTTTGTCCTCTCATTTTTTGTAACAGTGCCCGAGGCGGAGTTAATTATATGGCCTGTTGGCTGGGGAGCTCAGCTATGGCTCTAATTGGCAGATTCAGGGTCATCAGTCTGGGCTGGCAGAACGAGGAGTTGACATGGAGATGCTGGATCAGCCAGAGGAAAAAGATGATGGTGTCTACAGTCTCAGTCAAGCCTGGTGTGAAAGCTGCCAGAGGAACCGTCCAAATCATCATCATCATGGACGCAATTGGGCCGCTTGGAAAGAGCCAATTATGGCGTTCTCGTTATGCGTGTTAATTTATTGTCCTTCACACTTTAATTAAGCCTACAGTTCTCGCTATTAACCATCAACTAGGACTTATAGCTCAATAAAGTACTAATTTGCTACTTATTAACAGTAAGGTGGGTAGTTGGGTTTAGGTAAGCCTGAATGTGACTTAAATGTATCATCAGACACATTTATACATACATTTTACGGTACTTCCGATAATTAATATTGTGCCATAATCTCAATTCCATTAACATTATGTTCAATCAGAATAGGAATACATAGAAAAAAAGAAGAAAAAAAAACAACATAAGAATAAAACCATTCTGCTTAAACATAATTAAGACATCATACATAATAAAAATTTCCTGCTCCACAAGAAAATACAATAAATCTCACTAGACTTTATTTAAGCGTACAGTTCCCACTATTAGTCATTAACTAGGACTTTTAGCTCAATAAAGTACTAATTTGCTAATTAATGGTAAGGTGGTAGTTGGGTTTAGATAGGCCTGAATGTGTCTTAAATGTATCACCACAAATATTTATACATACATTTTAAGGTACTTTTGATAACTGATATTGTGCCATAAGCTCAATTCAATTAACAAGCAATAAATTCAATCAGAATAGGAATACATAGAAAAAAAAAACATAAAAATAAAACCATTCTGCTCAAACATAATAAAGACCTCATACATAATAAAAATCTCCTGCTCCACAAGAGAATACAAGAAATCTCATTAGACTTTAAGCCTACAATTCTCACTATTAGCCATTAACTAGGACTTTTAGCTCAATAAAGTACTAATTTGCTGCTTATTAATAATTAATTGTGTTTAGGAATTGGGTAGAGTTAGGAATGTAAAACAAGACCATGCAGAATATACTTTATGGGTATGAATAAACAGCCAATGTTAATTATTATCTTAATAATAAGCAACTAGATAATCTTATATAACCCTATGTAAAGTGTTACCTTATTTTTTCTCTTAAAGGTGGATATATTTTTAAATTAGAATTCCTCATTAAAAAAAGGTTTGATTATCCAGTTCAGTCATCTTTTAAAATGAATAAAATATTAGCACCTTGACTGATTTGAGTTCTGGTAAGAAATATTTAAATTGGAAAGTTGGAAATTTCAAGTTGGAAAAAACAAAACGTAACTATGTCACATTTTGTCAGTTTAGTGGCTAATTTGTAAGAGTTCGTATGAGTTTAAAATTTTTAAAAAGGAGGCTATGCACCTAACCTCACCTCTAAACCCAACCGTCATTGGGGGATAAGCATATCATACTAAATTGTACGAATGAGATTGTATAAATTCATACGAATTAGCCAAAGTTACGAATTGCTATGAGATTGTGTTGGAAATATTATTTAACAAACAGACGACAACAGTGTGTTGCTTATCATTGTAAAGTTCTAGTAGAAGTAGCGATTTATTTTTATTGCAATGTCAGACTTTTTTTTTTTATTTTTTTTTTTTTTTACAATCTTCCTGGCAAATACTAACTCACTCAGTTTCCTTCAATTTATTCCCTTGTTTACTAGGGGTCGCCATGCATGGCAGAATTATATACCATTTATTTACTTTATCACGTTTTACCATTGGATGCCCTTATTAACGCAGCCTAGCTCTGTGAGTGCAATCATTTGTGCAACCCTCAGCTCTTGGAAACATCCATACCCTCTCCTATTCACACACACTCATGCACTATGGCCAATTTAGTTTATCCAAATGACCTATACTTCATGTTTTTGGACAGGGGTGAAAAAGTACCGGGAGGAAAACCATTTGAACTTGAAAACGTGCAAACGTGAAAACTCTACAAAGACAACTGAGAAATGCATAATTTGAAATGTAAGTTATTTGACATATGATAAAATGTTTTAAATCTTTTCCTGTATAATATTACCAAACAATTCTCAAAGAGAGCATACAGTACTTAACTGTACAAAGTTTTCTTATCCAGGGTATCAAGAGAAATCAGAGAATGAAATTCAATAGTTTTTAAGACCTGTTTTAAGACTTATTCCAAACTTTTTAAGACCTTCTCACCATTTTAGGTTTTAACTGGCAACATTTTACTGACAGTATATTTACTAAATGCTGATTGTAGGAAACTAAACCTAAACTAAAACATTATTCATATACTGAATATAAATGCTAATCAAGCAGGTGGCACCTATAAAACTAAAGTAAATAAAGAAGCATGATGTCAAATCTAACAGGATTTGATTGATTTTACAAACGGCACAGCATCTCAATATTCACAGATTAAATTCAGGCAAACTTTACCATACTAATACAAAATTTAATACAAAATAACATTTCATTTTTTTAAAATACCTTTTAATGGCCTTATATTTCTTTGAAATGACTTATCATTTATTTATTTTCTTCTTTAAGACTTTGCAGACACCGTTATCATTGTAGAGAACTAAAACCAAGATATGATGTAACAAAAGTGAAAGAATAAAAGTCCTTTCAAATTCAAGAACAGCTTCATTTTCTGTGCTGATCCTTGTTTTTTTTTTTACTGCCAGTCCATTGGTCCCACATCATCACTTGGAGACTCAGGGCAGGCGAGGACGTTAGCAGGAGACAATGATGGACACATTTCCCCCACGCTCCGCATGCTCTCTGAGAGGCATAAAGCTGTCACGTACCAGCATGTAAATCATTACGCAGAGCTTTTTGACTTCTCTTTCACATATGCCTGTTTACCAGCCTGTGAAATCCACTCACCGGCTCTCTGTAGCGGAACATCAGGCTCGCCGATTGAGATGTTGGGGTTGATTCGCTTGTGTGGCGTTACGTGCGCTTTGACTGACGGTGATTTGATCCACTAACTGGGCTCGGGGTTAATATACTGGAATGTTTTATGTACACACAAGACTACTGACAGCATCATTTTACATGGATTTTGCATGGTAAATGTGAGATTTAATCTGCAGATCCAATAAAAAGAGGCATCCGCTGCGTAATTATTGAAATATTCATGAAGATATGACATAATTGTATTTCCTTTCTCCAAAAATGGACCTGCGCAATATTATATATCATTCACAGAGGCTTAATATGAGCCAGAAGCAGCTCAGCTCTGCTAACTATCCAGTAAAACTGGGTACTTCCCAGATGTTTAAGGTATCAAATTCCTTGCATCCATCCAATCAACGAGACTTACGATTCGGACAAGCCAGTGGAGGGTGGAGGCAGCGGTGGAATAGTGAGTTGTGTAGTGGCAGGGTGGAGTTTCCTCGTCCCATGATTCATAGCGATCAGCGCAGAACACGGCACGCTTTGGGTTCAGCGCTCCGATTGGCTGGAAAAACACAGATGGACGAAAAAAAATCAGGAAGTTGACATATATTTAACATTCTTTTGGTTCTATGCACTTATTTAATAACAAATGCAATGTTTTGCTCATTTCTCATTGAGATCACTGACATAAGTGTGCAAAAAATGGAAATGAACCATTCCGCACAAACTGTTACGTTGACAGAAGCCATGTTGCTCTCATTCTGTGTGCTTTCTATACACGAACGATAAGCAACCGTCACATAAAAAAGACTTATGGCACACATTACATCTGTGGAGCTGAGAGCTTTGCGTGCATCAGTGTGTGTGTGTGTGTGTGTGTGTGTGTGTGTGTGTGTGTGTGTTCATGAATGTTTGATGGAGGAGGCTGAGCAGAACTCCTTGAGGAGAAACTAGTGGATTTTTCTTGAGGTTTGTCTGTCACACAGCATTACTATCCTGTGTACTATTAGTTTGAGGATCTTGATGATTCACTCCAGGTCAGTTTAAAAATTCAAGACTTACAAGCAACTAAAGATGAGTGAATAGCATATAGTAAACTTGGTATGGTGCAACAGATCTTCTGTTAACAGGTTTATGTCTTAAGTCACCAGGCAATTTTATC
Source organism: Danio albolineatus (assembly GCA_903798035.1). Lineage (NCBI taxonomy): Eukaryota > Metazoa > Chordata > Actinopteri > Cypriniformes > Danionidae > Danio > Danio albolineatus. The sequence continues at coordinate 13,044,608 of CAIGQQ010004837.1, read as the reverse complement.
ACTACACAAAGATATTGATAAATAAATATAATATTCATATTTTTATGAAATGTTGCAGTATTTATTATTTGTCTTTTAAAAATTATTTTTATTGCAATTTTTGATTTATGTAGACGTTGAAAATTGCTAAACAAGAGTTTGCAGAGGAAAGGGCAGGACATGCTGTCAATCACATGAAACTGACTATGGCAAACCACAAAAAAAATAATTAAATAATCAATTCCTGACAGACAAATATAAAATATATACACAAATATATATATATA
>CAIGQQ010004837.1:12967578-13027605 GCA_903798035.1 Danio albolineatus | reverse complement strand
CTATCTATCTATCTATCTATCTATCTATCTATCTATCTATCTATCTATCTATGTATCTATCTATCTATCTATCTATCTATATAGATATAGATATAGATTTTTTTTGTAAGTCAATGGTTATATCTCAAGTGGTTTCAAATTGTTATTACTTTGTTGAACATAAAAGAAGATATATTGACGAATGAGGGAGACCGGTAACCATTGTCATCCATAGTAAAAAATAATAAGAATCTATGAAAATCAATGGTTATATCTTCGTTTGTGTTTGACGTAAAAAAGAAAGTCAGACAGGTTTATTGACAAGTGAATGGTGAGTAAATGTAAACTATCCCTTTAAGACCTACAACAAACAGATTGTAGGGACTACAGTGGGCCTTTTCCAGGCTTTGTGAGACTAAAATTTACAAAACTGCAGATTAGGCAGTCTGCAAATCAGAACACACAGGGCCAACAGTTAACTATTCTAGGCCCATTGTATATTTTTTAAAGAGGAGTTTCATAAAACCTGGAAATCAACAGACAGGAAGCAGCAGAAGCAGCAAAGAATAACGGTAAAAATATATGAAGAATAATGTGATTTTATAAAACAATGTGTTATAATAAACATTTGAAAAATATCGAATTGACTACCATCAGTGTCGGGTAAACTACTTAAAAAAGCTTATTACTAATTGCATCATTAAAATTGTATTTAAATACTTCTCTACTTAATTTGGTCTGGAAAGTACTTTAATTACTTAATAAGCAATTTAATTACATGACTCAATACTACTTAAAAGCTCTATTAGTCTCAACATGGACAATAGAAATTGTACTTTTAAATTCTTTACATTTCAAAAGTCAAACAGCTTTTTAGCTTTATTAAAAAAAAAAAAAAACTAGTACTTGAGAAACATTAAACATTGATATAATAACACCATTTTTCAAATACACCATAATATTGTCAATTATCTTTTAGTCAAGTCATTGTTTCTTAAGTATGTGGAATAGTAACTTAACAAATGGGACCCGCTTTAAAAATCTAATTATTCTAAAAAAAATTGTGTAACATGAAAATAATTAAATGAATACATTTACTCTGTTACTGTTGAATTTATTTACGGTATTTAAGACAAGTATATTACAAGTAACTATTAAACTACAAAAAAATAAAAAAATAAATAAATCTGTTACTTTACTTTTTAGCTAACAAGTAATAAAATCACAGTAACTAATTATTTTTACTACTATTTATTACTACCATTAAATGTGCAATATTGCAATGTAGGATAAAAAAAATTTTTGACTAGAGTTGAGGAATTTGAGGTAAAACCAGAAAGAGTGCTTACAGATATGGAGAAACTCTCCATTTTCAGTGGATTTTGTAATTCTGTAAAATATATTTTTTTAAATGTTCAAAAAGCAACACTACAAATAAATAAAACCCTATTGTAAAATGTTACCAGTAACCAAAGCCCGTTGACTAAATACTGACTAAATTTATATGGTTAAAAAGGTGAATAAAACTGAGCAGGGCAGAAAGCTTAAAGGGATAGTTCACCCAAAAATGAACACAACACAAACCTATTAGACCTTCTTTCTTCATTGAACACAAAATAATATATTTTGAAGAAGGTTGAAAACCAACAGCCAATGATTGTATTTCCTTTTTAAAAGAAAATACCAGTTTCCAACATTCTTGAACGTTCAGGGCCCTATCATACACCCAGCGCAATAAGGCGCAAGACAAACATTGTTTAAATAATAAATCCATTACCGCTGTTTTGTTGACTCAGGTCTTCCAGTCTAGAAAGGCGTGTTAAGTCACATTGCTGGCGCGTTACTATTTTGAGGAATTAAAACTGTGCAATTGACCAGCTGAAAGCAGGTCTAAAGTCCAGCAAAGGACACCTGCACATTGCAATAAATAATACTTTCTACATAAATATAAAAACCACTGCCTGCAGGCTTTTTCATTCTATTTGTGACAATTTGCATTTGTATAACATTATTATTATTATTAGCGGTATTATTTGTTATATGCATATTTATATTTGTTTTAATAAAAACAAGTTTAGATTTGTCCACCTGTTGGGTTTTGGAGACTTATGCATCACTATATGGGTCCAAAAGACATGTGTTTGGATATAACTCAGTTTTTTGACCACACTTCATTATTATTGTTCATTTCTTCGTTTGCTGGAAATTAGAACTGAATTTAGAAATAGTTTTGAAACAAATCTTTGTGCTTAATAAACAAAATTAAATATGAAGGCTAATGGATGTCTTCAGTGGAGTGCGTACAACATTGTTTCTTTATTCACAAAAGTAAAAAAGTAAAGAGGCCTAATGGAGGATGCTCGTTCTTTATCCTAGCGCTGCAGATGGTCTGTTTAACTACTTTCTTGCTAGTGAAGCGTTCAGTTTTTCCACTTACAAAGTCGCCATGTAAATAGCAAATGCACCATGGCGAGACGTAACTGACTCTTAAAGGGAATGGGAGATGAGACTCTGATTGGTTTAATGCACGTTATGCTCAAAACACACCCATAACTCATTAAGAGGATAGGCACAACCTTGTTAGCCCATGCGCCGGAGTGCAAACTGTATTTTTCAGTCCTTGAATAGAAAAAGTGGATTCAGACAAGCCCTTAATGCTTTTGCACCATGCGCATAAGACTCTGCACCTAGATCGTTAAAATAGAGCCCATATTCTTTTGTGTTCAGCAAGAAAGAGAATCTCATTAAGGTTTCTTAAATGAAATTTTTTGAGGAACTTTCCTTTTAATTTCTTTCTGTTCTCAAATAAGATACTTTGAGTGTCTGTTTTGGTATCCTTAAAGCAAAAAGACAAAGTAGCACAATTTTACTTCTGTTGGCCATGAAGATCTCCAGCGCTGTGTTCTGCAGTAGAAAGCGTCGGGTGAACACTGCTCGGATCTCGCTGAACATCCATTTCCCATGAAGCCCCTCGGAGTAAACCAGCACCTGCAGACAGGCGAAAAGAGGAAAAGAGACACGTTAACCAAACTGCAATCCAGCACATTTTTCCAGTTTTTTTTTCTTCAGCTCAATGTCACACATGTTATGATCGTTGCTCGGCAAACACATTCCATAGTTGGAGTTTGATTGTCACTCCAATCATCGTGCCATGAAGCCACTTTGACGAAACATTCCAGTCCCGTCAGGAATGTTGGCTGGCATCCATTGATCGAGGCTTTGATTATCTCAAAATGCAGTCTGCTTTCTGTTGATGATGCAAAGGATCATCTTTGCACCTTTCCACCATTTTTTTTGACACGTCTTTCTCTTTTGGGGCCGACGCTCACACTGTGCTGTCCCTACAGGGGTAAAGCAGGCGTAAATAATCAATACTAACACGCGAGCAGGGCAAGAGGGGGATCATTAGTGAGTTTCTCCTCAGAGACCCTCAGGGACCCTGGAGGTTAGATCAAGAGCTTCATCCTGACAAGTGAGAATGAGTCGAGCTCCGTTCCCCACCTACCACTTTAACGGACCAAGACACAAACACAAACACACACGTACACACTCACACACTTCAGGTCCAACATGAGAATGACTTGTGGCACATGGATAAGAGCCCGTTTTTTTGTTGACTTGATGGTAGAAGAATGTTTTCACTGTCAGAAATATAAAACCTGTCACTGAGGCGGCATTTTTGTACCTAACAGGTCTTTAACGGTACATTTTGATACCAAAAAAGTACAAATGTGTACCTCATTGTACATTAAAGGTAGGGTTTTTTGTACCCTAAAGTTACTAATGTTCACATGTACAGTACAAAAGTATACCTTTTGAAGAGGTACCACCCCAGTGACCGATTTTGTTCCTTTATTTCTAGGTGTGTTAGGTAAGGACGAAGTGCTTACAGTGGTCTCTCACTATAACGCAGTTCACCTTTCGCGACCTCACAGTTTCACAAATTTTTTTAAAGTGCAATTTGACATGCTTATTTTTATCTCATTTCTTCTGCGTCCTGATTGGCTGTAGACCATTGTCAATCAATCTCCTGCACAGTACAGAATGCATTCAGATTGCCAAAATAACATAAATCCTTGATCGCTAAAAGTGTGAGTTCTAAAAAGGATGCAAAAAGGGTAGTAACTGTCTGCAGCAAGACCATCGCAAAGGGGGTCACACACACCGGATGTGCCGCACCATGCAGTGCCATGCATTTTAGAATTGCAAACATAGGTTTATATCAGGGTATGCACACAGGCTATGCAAGTCAGGACTGTCTGCGGTGCCCAGCTACAACTCTGCTGAGACACTTTTCATATTTCATTTCATTTGAAATAACATGCGAATGTGCACAAGGTGTGTTAGGCCACTTCCAACTTTGTTATGTGCGTGGCGCACCCGCTGTGCGTTCCCCTTAAGGATGGAGTCTGCTTTAGTTTTGTGGATCAGTGACTGCAGGAAAAAGAACATTATGCCGGATGCCAACATTATCCACACAAAAGCTAAAAAGCTTTATGAACCATTTGCTGACAGCGATAAATGTTTGCACCTGACAACAGGTTTTGATCTTTGGTTTCATTCAGAATACTGGACTTACTTTTCTATGAAAGTTTGAACTTTGAGAGTGTCTAAACAAGACAGAAACGTATAAAAAGTGTATTTCAAGAGTTCGCACTTAGCTGATGATTGATTATAAAGTGTGTTTGGCATGCTGTCCTGGGAGAGAGCCCTGAGATCCTTGAGCCCTGGGCTCCCTCCCATGCAGAGTGAGAGGGGAGTTTGAGCTCAGGTACAGTAGGTCTCGAGAACTCCCATGCTTGGTAATGGTGAATGAAAATTCTGAATAACTATGGAGAATATAGGCTGAATTAATTGCTCATCGATGGTGTGGATTTGTTTTGGTCAGTTTACCTACTGTATGTTACATGTTTTAGGTCTGTGGGAGGAAACCAGAGAGCCGGGGGAAACCCATGCAAACACAGGGAAAACATGTAAACTCCACACAGAAATGCCCACTTGGCCAGAAAAAAGACCCAAGCCGGTGAAATTCTTGCTGTAAGGCAACGGTGCTAACCACTGTGCCTCTGTGCTGCCCTGTCGAGGAAAGGGGAGGAGTAGGCGTGGAAGGGGGATTCTTCATGACGAAAATGGCTAAGCTAAGATACTCTCGTTATTTATAGTGATTTAGGAGTCATCTGATTGGTGGATCAAGCGTTAACTAATGGGGGACCAATCATAAGCACGCGCTCCTCTCAAAATTAGTTTATGAATAAACTTCACAAAGTGTGTAATGAGGGGTTTTACAGCCTTCAACATCTTTTTTTTGTAAATAATTGTAAATAATAAAACAATACTAATCATAATAATAATAATTAATTTCATATTATTTAAATAAATTAATATTTATTTCAATGCTACTTTTTAAAATTAATATAAATTTCAGTTTAGTTTTAGGGGCTGTTTTAATGACTTTTAAAGCCAAAAAACAAGATATTTTTTAAACTCATTGCCTGTTTGTTTACACAAAACATAATTTATGTGGCTGAAAACGCAGAAGAATTGAAACGGGTTTCAAAATAACATATTTTGAATGGGTTGATTTTTGTGTCTGTTCTACGGTGGCCGAGAGAGCTTGACGCACTGCAATTTAAGAAAGCACATGCAATAACAAAAAACACCAGCAAATTAAGAAACGATCTTCATAAATTTGACAGCACACCTGTTGCACATTCTCACAACACAGACAGCGGAAGAAACGCACAGCAAATTGGTCAAAACACAAACAACAAAAGAAACGCGCAGCAAATTGGTCAAAACACAACGGAAGAAACGCGCAGCAAACATCCACATAACACAACGGAAATGTTTCAAGAGGACCCAAAAACATGACGGACCCAGCTGGGATACGGACCTGCCGTGACTGTTGTTCAGTGAAGTGATTGGTGGTCTTTGAAAGGTGAGTTGTTTTTCGTTTATTTTAATATCCTGATTACACGATTCCGTTGTCTTTTGTAAATGATCAGTCTAATTAATGATTAACTGAAACGTTGCGTTATTAAATAAATTAACTAAATCCGTATCTCATCTGGGTCCATCATGTTTTTGGGTCCTCTTGAAACATTTCCGTTGTGTTATGTGGCTGTTTGCTGCGCGTTTCTTCCGTTGTGTTTTGACCAATTTCCTGCGCGTTTCTTTTGTTGTTTGTGTTTTGACCAATTTGCTGCGCGTTTCTTTTGTTGTTTGTGTTTTGACCAATTTGCTGCGCGTTTCTTCCGTTGTCTGTGTTGTGACAATTTGCAACAGGTGTGCTGTCAAATTGATGAAGATAGTTTCTTAATTTGCTGGTGTTTTTTGTTATTGCATGTGCTTTCTTAAATTGCACCGTACTGTTCAGCTGAAAATGAAAGTATTTGATCAACTCATGCATGTGCCTAGTATACATTTTTAGTTGAGTGTCAGTTAAAGGCAAGCACGAATAAAACATATACAATTGTGGATAATGTGGTAGTGTTGTTTGTATAGTGTTTTTTTAAATGCATTATTAATAATTTAAACCATTATTTTACTAGAAAAACCTCTTGAGATTTGTAACCTCTTTTTCAAGAGTGTCCTGGATGAAAACAACATAGACAACACATCAAAATAAATCAATACAAAATACAATTAAGTGAACACATGTACCACAATAGTATAACCAATCTCCAAATAGAGTACACAGTAAGATTGTTTATTATTTTTATTCATAATTATTGTTATTATCAATTATCATGTTGTTATTTTTAGAAGACATAAAATGATGAATAATAATGAATATTTTGGGGTTTGACTGTATGTATCTAATAAAAACACTGTTACCAATATTTGTAAAATGCACAGTATTTAACTGTAATATGAACTTGTTTTTGAATATTTTACTGTAGGACAGTTATGCCTTATGTTACTGTATTTTAAAGTTGCATTCTAAAAATGACTGTAAATTTTACAGTAAAGATATACATACAATTCTGTAAATACATACTGCATACAGCTAGACAAATGGTGCTGTAAATGTAAATACAGTAGTTTTGTTGTAATTGATTTACAGTAAGTTACTGTAGATTCTACAGAAAAGTGTTAACAGTGAATCACAAGGTTATATAATAGATTAAGATAAATATAAAATATAGTAAAATTCCCAAAGCATGTAATTTATCATTAGCAGCTAAAAGATGATAAATACGTATAAGTCCCGCAATAACAATTTATGTCTGCCTAAGGGACGTTCTTAAAGTTTCATCAACAAAGTGTGAATTTACTTCATGATTTCAGCAAAAGTAAAGATGCTTCTTACACACTGCGAATTATATTGTACACCAGCACAGAAATGCCCACTTGGCCAGGAAAAGACCCAGCCGGTTATATTCTTTCTGTGAGGCAACGGTGCTATCCACTGGGCGTCTTTGCTGCCCTGTCGAGGAAAGGGGAGGAGTAGGGGTGGAAGGGGGGATTCTTCAAGACGAAGATGGCTAAGGTAAGATACTCTGGTTATTCATTGTTTCAGCAAAAGTGAAGATGCTTCTTACACACAGCGAATTATATTGTACACCAGCACCAAGCCTCTGACGGCATAGCATCACTTGCCTAAAGGTACTGTTTACTAACAAGGAACAGCGCTAATTACTGAACTGAATATTTCAGTACTGAATATTTAATACAGTATTTCTGATCACTTTTGTGCATATTTGAAAACTTTGTCATGTAAATGTGAAACTTTTATATACGCAATGAGAAAAACGTTTCCATTTTCTGCTACATTGTTTTTAGCTCCATAGATGGTTTTGCTAGTTTTAGTTTAGTTTTAATTTTGCAAACAAATTTGTATTTACCATTTACTTATTTAGTTTCAGTTTTGCTTTCAGTTTTAGTAGTTTAGCAGAGTTGACAAAGCACTTTCAGTGTAGACCAAAGCTCTTGTGCAAGTTGGTCACTGGACTAACTGCTTATTAATTCTGAAAAACTAATCATTATTTTACTTCACTTCCTTTTTTCCGTAAGTCTTGTCAGCATCATTTAGGTTTAGTTTTCATTCATTATGACATTTTTATTTTATTTAAGTTTACGAAAACCAATTTTAACCATAATTTAATTTTTTGTTTTTGTAAATAACCGTGTTTGGGACACTGCTCAGTAACTGTGAATGGGAATCGGTAAGCTTGCTTAATCATGGTTAGAGACAGAGAAAGCCACCACCAACCAGACTTAATTTCTCTCTGGAATAATGCTCGGCTGACACCGGAGAGCCTCCTGTCACTTCTGGGTCTCTGGGGCTCAATTAAAAATGGATTATATGAAAATGCTGCAGGTACCCTCACTCCATACAAAGCACCAACAACCAGTGTTAGAAATACAGATAGGCGCACCCTCTTGCCTGACACCTCCACAGAACTGAACTCAAAAGAGCTGTCACAGATACAGGATGGCTGGAAAACAGCAATTTTCAGAGTTTAGTGGGAAGGTAGTCGGAGGAACATTGAAGTTTCAGGGACTTCCCATAGGCTGAGAGAACAACGAAGAGAGAACAACTCAGAAAACAGATGAAGAAAATAGAAATACTTCTTGTTAATTATAAATAACAAATAAATGTATACAATTAGCTGTATTTATTAACAGTTGAGTGATTTCATTCAGGATTCTTTGATGATTGTAAAGATTTTTTTATTTTGGCAAAAAAAAATTATTAAAAAAAAAGTTTTATTTAGTAAAGAGGTTTTAAATTGATCAAAAATTTTAACAAAGACATTTATAATGTCACAAAAGATTTATCAAATGTCAAATTTATTAAATGTCGTTCCTCTGAATTTTCTATTTGTTACAGAAAGATGAAAATGTATTCTAATTTATTTTTGACATTTTTAACATTTTTTTAAAGTACATCACTGCTTTTTGATAGGGACATGTGAATAATACACTGACTTCTAAAGGATCATGAGACTGGTGTAATGATGCTAAGAATTTAGCTTTGACATGAGAGGACCAAATTACATTTTAACATAAATTCAGATCGAAATGAGGCATTTTAAATAGTAAAATATTTCAAAATTGTATTGCTTTTGCAGTACTTTGAATCCTTTTGTATGTGCTTTAAAAAACAAAAACATTAAAAAGTGATCGTTCTAAAGCACACATTATAATTTAAAAACAAACAAACAACAATGCTAAAATCAAATACAGCAACAACAACAACAAAAAAATTATAAATAAAACAAAATTATTAAGAAACAGTATTACATCTAAACAAAATCTGAAATACATATGTCAGGTGTTTTCCTGAAATCAAAAGATATTTCAATACAAACACAAATAAAACAAGACCCTTTTTGTGATTCAGTGGACATATTCAAATTTCTACACATGCCCTTGCCTGTCTCTTCCTGTGACAAAGCACAGGCCAAAGGTTGACCCGACAACAAAAGACACTGCTGGAGAAAAAAAGCATCCTAAAATAGGTCAGATCAGAACAAAATTTGTCATAACACCCGAACCGGCACATCAAACATCAACAAGCCAGCGCCCCTGCAGACACAGAGGTCTTTTTTACAAAGTGCAGTCGTTATTCTCTGCCGTCTTTTTGTTCTCATCGTGGAAAAACGCAGAGAGAAAGAGAGAGGGAGAGAGAGATGAACGGAGGCCCAGCTGTAAAAAAATGGGGCTTAATGAACCTGTCTGGCTGGGCCGTCCGCTGCCTGTCAGAGGTGACGAGTGTCAGGGACGAGCGGCCCCGGGTCCCAGACAGGCCTGCCAGCTGGAGGCTTCTGCCCCAATCTAATCACACCAGCAGCAGCCGAGCAGGAACAGACTCCAGGCTTTTACCTCGCTGCTCGCAGCCTGTCAGCACACACACAGGGGGCGCACCGATACCTAGACCATGTGTTGGAGGCAGGGACTATAATTTTGCCACACCTGCCAATTGGCTGGAGTCTTTTATTGGCTGTTAATAATTTTTATTATCCATGAAACTGTGTGCATACTGTTAATACAAAATACTACTATTGTTTTGTTTGTTTGCAAATTATTATTATTTAATAGAATCATTAGAAAATAATTCAACAATAAATGTGACCCTGGAATACAAAACCAGACAAAGTTGCACTGGTTTTTAGAATTTCTTAATTTACCATTTATTTGCACACTCAGATTTACCAAATGATTTTGTATAAACAAATTGATCAAAAAATCATTATGCTCATCTTACGCAAGCCATTTTGGTTGTTCGCCATTCTTAATTGTGTAATAAATACTACTGTATAACCAAACACTCCTGAACGAAGTAATAAAGGTGTTCAGGGCAACTGCACACCTACAAACCACACAAAAAGGTTTGCTTTTATTGACAACTGATTATTAAACAACCTCATTACAAACATGTTTGGCAAATAAAAAGACACATGAAACTCACAGGAAGTCATTTACAGCTAAGCTACTATTAAGCTACTTTGCTGTGCATTAGAATATATATGATTACAATGCAGGTTCTGCCATTTGATGAGTTTCATATACTTGCTAATGCTAACTTTGATTAGCTTCTGACACATAGCAAGAGTCACACTCAATACAATTCTTGCTATGATCAAACCACTAAGAATTTCTGATTAATAAACTACTAATTTGCTAATTATTAATAGTAGGTACACTGTAAGGTAACACTTTATTTTGATGGTCCATTTGAGTATCGGTATACTGTTGGTTTAATATCTGCTGATATTGCTCCTTTACTGACAACATTTAACTGACTATAAGAAACTTTGCAAGTACATGTCAACTTGCACTAACCCTTACCCTAAACCCAACCCCAACCTAATAGTCTACTTATAATCTAATGAGAATTATTTGCAATGCAACTTAAATTAAACAAACGGACCATCAAAAAGTGTGACCCACTGTAAAAAAAATCATCTGTTTATTAACAGTTTTCATATTTTGTGATTCACAAGTGTTTTTCGTTTATTATGGTTGTGAATTGCATTGTGGGATCTCTGCTCCACTTTTGATGCTGAAAATTCAATTCAACAGTTTAACAAAGTGACTTTTACTGACATTTCAGTAGTTTGAAACAATATAACTAAAATTATATTATGTGTAATAAATTATATAAAGAGCAATAAGTCTGTAAAATGTAAAAGATCTGTAAAGTATAAAGTCTATAAAATAGCGCTGTCACCTAACAGCAAGCAGGTCACAGCTGGGTCAGTTGCCATTTTTATGTGGAGTTTGCATGTTCTCCCCTTTTTACCATTCTACCAGAAACGTACATTATTTGTGCTTAAAATAAAAACATAAATACAGTGAATAAAAAGTATTTCATCCCCCAAAAATTCTGAAATGGACTGATGGTTGATGTCTGTGAGTTGTTCTGTAAAGGAATATGTCGTTCATTTGGTTCTCTCTTTTTTACAGATTTACAAACCCTGTCGTTGTCCTTCTCTTCAGCTCAATTGAACCTACAGCTTTAATAGTTTTAAAGTATAGTTTTAAAAAAGTTATTTTAAAAAAGAAATCTTCAGAAATAGCAAGGTTAAGTTGTTATCATTCACATCAATTCATTAAAAACATGAAATTATAAATACACTTTATTAATTATTTGTAAAATAACTTTACAATTGTCCCTATGTTTCTGTCAGTCCTGTCACATTTGCGTTAAATTTAACATAAAATGTGTGCAATACACCTTTAAGTTTATGACTCAGAGGAAGTGACATCATTTGACGATGACAGCGATCAAGGATGCGTTCTATCATTGAATTGTATAGCTGTGTCTCATTTCAGAGGCTGCATCCTCCGAAGGATGCAAACTTCAGAGGTGAGTCCTTCAGAGTCCACACAAGTTGAACCAAGCGTTTTGAAATGAGACGATCTAGCCTACATGACAGATCCCGTCAGCAGGCAATCGTAACAACTGCTGTTTATAAGTGCTAATAAAATCTGTAATGACTTTTTTTCCAAAGTGATTTTAAAACTTATTTTAAGCGATCTGAAGGCAAAGCAAGTACAGTAGCTGGAAATACATCTCCTTTGATCCATACATGTACATTGTAAAATTGTAAAATTGTAAACTGTCTATAAAATCCCTCTTTAGTAAGACACGCCACACTCTTTTAGTTTCTTAACATGTGTTTAGACATCAAAGTCAAATAAACCTAACTCATTTAAACTGGAGTTTTCTTTTAAAAACTTCCTGCCGTTATCAGCTCGCAATGAATCTTGGGACGTTCGAGGTCGCAAAGGATCCACTGGTTATTGCTAGATCGGATAAGGTTGCGGCCAGAAGTTAGTTAATGAGATTTATTTGTATTATTTATTAAATTTCCCATTTATTGTATTTTATTATCGTCTATCCCCACCCCAACCCTAAACCCAACCATCACAGTAACGTAAAAACAGTAGTTGTACCAAATGTTATTTATGTTTTCTATTAAATTGCCCAATAAATTTTATTTTTAACACCAACCCCCACCCCTACTCTAAACCCAACCGTCACAGTACTGTAAAAATATTAATTATTATTATACAGTGTCATAAAGAAATGCTGCTGTATTGATGTGACTAGACTTTACTGTTGTGTCCTTCATTATCTGAGAAATGAAGGATGCATTTTGAGGCTGCGTTTGAAGGAGCCTTCGAATTTGTTTGAAATGAGACAGCCTTCGTCGCGCCGCGATGACGCAGGGCACTTCGATTGCACCCTTCGGAGGATGCAGCCTCTAAAATGAGACGCAGCATATGATTTTATGCTTGTTTTTGAGGAGGACAAGCTTAAAGGTCAGGCCCTATCACATTTTTATAAGTGAAAATGTAGGTAGAATGTCCCAAATACGTTATTTTAGTGTTGAATTTAAGCCCTATTTGTTGCTTATGCAGCTATTGAGCTGTAAAATGTTCATAACCAACGCATATCACCCAACTGCAGGGGTACCCAAACTCGGTCCTGAAGGGCCGGTGTCCTGCAGATTTTAGCTCCAACTTGCCTCAACACACCTCCATAGATGTTTCTAGAAACTCTAGTAAGAGCTTGATTAGTTGGTTCAGGTGAGTCTGATTGAGGTTGGAAGTAAAATTTGCAGGACACTGGCCCTCCAGGATCGAGTTTGGGCACCCCTGCCCTACTGTATGTATCAGTGTAATTTTGAAATAGTTTATACTGTTTTGTTCTCAATGCAATTTAGAGTTCTGCGTTCCATAAATAACCACCGGACCCCCACCGGCAAACCAGCCCTGCACGATTCTTCTCGATTTGCGGCCGTTAACAGCCATTATTGAGCCTGACACCCAAGCCAAATCTTTTTCACCATCCTTATTCTTCAAAGGACGCCCCGAACTGCCCGCCGAATGAACATTATGACAGGGGGTGAATACATCAAAAAAAGATCCGTCGTTTTTTAAACCGGACACAATTTTTCACACAGGCCCTGGAGAGATGAGTGCAATCCCTCTCCATGTCAAATGTGTGCCGAGGATATAACAGCCAGCATGACTGATATGTTTATAAAGCCGGTCGTCTGTCGCACTGACAACCTGCCATCATAGCACCTCTGCTGGGCCCGCTGCAGATTTGTCTAATAGGCTTCCACTGCTGGGACTGTGTGGAATGAGAGAGGGGAAAATGTGTCCGGAAAGTGAGGGCACTTCTCATCTCAGGAATGGTGACTACTCCCTATGGTGCATGAGAGAAAATGTATATATGAGCTAAAGAGGCTCAAAATCCAGTCATTTTAGCTGCACATAGACACATTTAAAGGGGCAGCGCAGCCAAAACACAATTTGGCCATTGTTTACTTGGCCATGTGAACACAAGAGGAGACGTTTTGCACAGACAAAAATGTAGTACATGGGTTGAAGACAGGATTTTAAAGGATTTCATCAGACTTCATCAGACCATTGCCAAAAAAGTATGTCAAGGAAGACTGCACCAAAATAGGGTATAATGTATCTCCACAATGCTAAAGTGTGTTTTTTCCTAACATTGTACAGTACATGTTATGCTAAATATGACCTGACTGCAGATAAGACATTTTAGCAGAGTAAAACCTACTGGTCAAACTATATTAAAAAATAGATTTTTTTGTATATTACATATAAAGAAATTGGTCAAAAATCATCAGTCTTATGAAAGCCATTTTGGTCATTTGCCATTTTTATGGTACATGAGAGAAAAGAGATATTTGAGTTAAAGAGGCTCATATCCCACAGACTAAGTCATTTTAGCTGCACATAGTCACATTTAAAAGAGCAATGCAGCCAAAAAACAATATTGCCATCGTTTACTTGACCAGGTGAACACAAAAGGAAACATTTTGATGATAACACATTTTAGGAATTTACAGAAGATTAAATGTTAGGTTAATAATTGGTTTATACAGTACATATAAAAAAACTAACAAAAATATGACATATTAGAGACTATTTGTGGCCCTGGACCACTAAGTCAGTCATTGTCTTTTTAAAAAAAAAATTTTTATTGAGAATTGTATATCATCTAAAAAGCTTACCACTGATAAATGGTTTGTTATAGAACAATATTATATTTGAAATCTGGAGTCTGAAAAGAAATCAAAATACTAAGAAAATTTAAAGTTGATGTTCTGAAGTCTTAGCAATGCATATTAATAATGCATATAACCAATTTTTGATATAATTACAGTAGGAGATGTATTCATGGAACATGATCTTTACATAATATTCTAGTAATGTTTGGTCTAAAAGGAAAATTTATCATCTTGATCCTAAACAATGTATTTGTGGCTATTCCTTTAAATATAACCATCCAACATAAGGGTCTATTGAAACTTCATAGATCATGCAGCCCCAAAATATTAAGTACTTGTCATTTTAAACGTTTATACTTTGCCACAGTCCCTCACAAAATGTTAACAAAATAACTTTTTGGTAGTTTATATGGAAATTATAGTTGTCTTATTTTCAATAACATGCACTTTGAAACTCAGTTCAGAAACCCCTAAGATTAATAAATGCTTTAGAATTATCTTAAATGTTCATGATAACTCACATAGTTCAAGTTAAAATGAGGAAAAAAAAAATATTGAGATTTGAACATCACCTAAAACGTTGAATAAATAGGCTTTCAATTGATGAATGGTTTGTTATAGGACAATATTATATTTCATATCTGGAGTCTGCAAAGAAACAAAATACTGAGAAAATTACATTTAAGGTTGATCAAAGGAAGTCTTAGCAATGCATATAAATGCATTAAGTTTTGATGTATTTACAGTATGTACTAAATATATTCCTGAAACATGATCTTTATTAATATTATAATGATTTTTGGTCTAAAAGGAAAACTGATATATTTTTGGCTATTCCATAAAAATATAACCATCCAACATAAGGGTCTATTTAAGCATCATGGATCAGGCAAGCCCAAAAATATTAAGCAGTCGTCTTTTTAAGCCTTTATACTTTGCCACAATTCAACACAAAACGCTGACAAAAAAACTTTTTGGTAGTTTATATGGAAACGATAATGGTCTTATTTTCAAAAACATGCACTTTAAAACTCAGTTTCAAAAGTTTGTGTTATTTAGGCTTCCAAAATTAACAGTCAAAACACTATTTTTTTTACAGTGTCATATAAATGACCTCCTATTAATAAATGTTTTAGAACAATATTAATTAGTTTAGAACTAATGTAATTCATTATTGTTCATGATGACTTACGTACACTCTGCTTGTTCAAACTACTTATTCAAAATGACCTGAAACAACACAATTATTAAGATATTTTTGAGACACCTTCATTGATTTATGTTCAATTTACTTAAGCTTGTTAAGTTAACTTAATAAATTTGTGTTGGGATCATGAACTGTGTGCATTTTTACAGTGTAGTTACAGTTAAAATATGCAAGTTTAATGTAAATAAATATGCATATAATTTGCATTTTGCTAAATTAAAACTCAACAAGTTATAATCAGTTACGAAGCACTGTTTTGGTAAAATAAATAAATTAATAAATATAAAATGCTGTGACATGCTGTGCTTGAACTGACAGGTTTTATTTTTGGCCAAGCGGAGATTAAACAGACCTTTAAAACAATCACTGCCACTCAACGGCAGTAACGGACACATTAAGACAGGGCTGAGTGACTTTTGTAGCTTGTAAAAGGCCTTTACTGCAGGTGAGTCTGAAAGCAGACACGCTGGTTTACACTGTACTCGCACAGAGGAAAGACCAGCTCGGTTTATGACAGTCTTTACCAAAGGGCCTGTGTTTTTGAACAGGTGAGGGCCTGGACTGTTTACCGCCGGCTGTTGTTGGCTTCTGGCTTCATGAAAAATAGCACAGGATGACAAGGTGTGACTACTCTAGTCTAGTCTGCCCACCATGTGTATGAATGTGTGTGTGTGAGTGTGCATGTGTGTCCTATCACCTTGCCTTGTTGCTGCCAAATTCATACAGTACATACCTTTTTCAACAGAGCTGCTGCTGCCCTTTCAACCTTCATTTACATCACATTGAAATAAATGTTTTATGTTTTTGGACAATTTGAGCCCAGAGGTGTGCCTCAAATACTGATTCTGTCATTTGTGCTCTAATTTAACTTTAGGATTTTGCACGTTGATTATATCAAACACCATTTTGAGTTATATATATAGTTTTTTACAAAAATGTTTAATCTTTGTTTGAAATAATTTATTGTTCAAACATTTATATGCCGTTTACCAAAAAGAACATTGTATTAATCTGGGGCCGCCACAGCGGAACGAACCGCCAACTTATCTAGCATATGTTTTACGCAGCAGATGCCCTTCCAGCTGCAACCCATCACTGGGAAACACCCATACATTCTCATTTACACACATACTGTACACTACAGACAATTTAGCTAACCCAATTCACCTATTGAGCCTCTTTGGACTTGTGGGGGAAACTGGAGCACCCAGAGGAAACGCATGCGAAGACGGGGAGAACTTACAAACTCCACACAAAATTGCCAACTGACCCAGCCGAGGCTCGAACCAGCGACCTTCTTGCTGTGAAGCCACATCGCAACCCACTGCGCCACTCTAATTACTAATTTCTAATAACTAATTTATTTTGTCTTTGCCATGATGACAGTACATATTTCAATAGTAATAATACTAGTATTCAGTTTAAAGTGCAATTAAAAGTCTTAATTTGCTTAATAAAAGGTTAATTTGGCATGTTAGGTAAATTATAACAATGTTATTAGCCATATTTATTACTATTACCAGGGAATTGTACCAAAGGTTTATTCATACTGAACTGAATTAAGAATAGATGTATACATTCTAATTGCATATGTAAATTTACATTATTTTTGTTATTAACTATAACTATGTTATTAACTATAAACTCACCGGCCACTTTATTAGGTACAACTGTCTAACTGCTTGTTAACGCAAATTTCTAAACAGCCAATCACATGGCAGAAACTCAATGCATTTAGGCATGTAGACATAGTCAGTATTGAGTATTTTATGAGTATTTCAGAATCTGCTGATCTATGGGGATTTTTATACACAACCATCTCTAGGGTTTACAGAGAATGGTCTGAAAAAGAGAAAATATCCAGTGAGCGGCAGTTCTGTGGGTACAAATGCCTTGTTGATGCCAGAGCTCAGAGGAGAATAGTCAGACAGTCAGGCAAGAGTAGCTTAAAAAAAACACTCGTTACAACAGAGGTATGCAGAAGAGCATCTCTGAAGGCTCAACGGGTCTTTGAGGTGGATGGGCTACAGCAGCAGAAGACCACACCGGGTGCCACACCTGTCAGCTAAGAATAGGAAACTGAGGTTACAATTCACAGAGCTCACCAAAATTGGACAATAAAAGATTTAAAATAATGTTGCCTGGTCTGATGAGTCTCGATTTCTGCTGCGACATTCGGATGGTAGGGTCAGAAATTGGCGTCAACAACATGAAAGCACTTTGGGCCCATTAATACCAATTGAGCATTGTGTCTATACCACAGCCTACCTGAGTATTGTTGCTGACCAAGTCCATCCCTTTAAGATCCCAGTGTACCTATCTTCAGATGGCTACTTCCAGCAGGATAACACGCCATGTCATAAAGCGCGAATCATCTCAGACTGGCTTCTTAAACATGACAATGAGTTTACTACTCAAATGGCCTCCACAGTCCCCAGACCTCAATCCAATAGTGCACCTTTGGGATGTAGTGGAATAGGAGATTCGCCTCATAGATGAGCAGCCGAAAAATCTGCAGCAACTGCGTGAGGCTATCATGTCAAAATGGACCAAAATATCTGAGGAATATTTCCAGTACTTTTTTGAATCTATGCCACAAAAGATTAAGGCAGTTCTCAAGGCAAAAGGGTCCAACCTGGTACTAGTAAGGTGTAGTAAACTAGTAAAGTGGTAAGTGAGTGTAGCTGGTTTGTGCCTGTGTTCCTGTTCATGTTCCTGTTGCTCTGTTCCTGTTTCCTGTTGCTCTGTTTCCTGTTGCTCTAGCCGAGTGTAGCTGTGTGTTTGTTGCTCTCTAGCCGAGTATAGCTCTAGCTCAGCTCGTCTGCTGCTAAGTTCAGTTTTTATTTTAAATTTGATTACTAGACGTCGAGATCAAACTCCGCCGATCATTTTTAAATACTAAATCCATAAATATTAGTACTGCAAACGTGAGCTCACTGTGTTAGCATCGCAGCTAACATTCCAACAATCCAGCTGTAAGTACTTAAGTACTCTCTAGCTGATCTTTGGCTTGTTTTCTCTGCCCGATTTTACTGTTTACAATCCCTTATTAAGACTATAAAACTCTGTCGATCAAGTTAATTACTAGCTCTTTAATTTTAAATCTCTTCCACGGTCACAGCAAAGCAGCTCACGTGCAAACAGCTCACCGTTGGGCTTTTACTCAGACTCCGGCTTGCTTTTGCCCTCTCTTTTCCAGTTTGTTTGCTGATTCGCGGCTATTTTTCCTCCTACGAGTGTCGTAGTTTATCTGCTTACTCGTGCCCGACTGCACCCTTGTATTGCACCTTTGTATCTTACCCAGATTTTGATCGCGCCTATCGCGCTATTTATTTATTGTGAAGCTGCTTTGACACAATCTACATTGTAAAAGCGCTATACAAATAAAGATGAATTGAATTGAATTGAATTGTGCATTTGTATTTAACTAATTTGTGTAAATATGTCCTTAGGCTCTGTTCATAACATATAATATACTTGTGATTGACATGATCTAAAAACTATGGAAGTTAAACATTATTAAGAAAAAACATAACTTTTATCAGTACATGAGTAAAAAAAAAAAAAAAATACAATAAAACCAAAACATAATAAAATATGAATCACTGATTCAAATCTCAAGCTGTTTACCCAAAGTTTCTGTACTGTAAATCCTTTTAAAAGATGAGAAATGCTCATCTGAAAGGAAAAACACACTCACAAGCGCACACACACACACACACACTCACATCAAAGGCTGTATTTCATCTGATCTCTCCTGCATGTGACATGAGCTCTAAGGGCTGAAAATAAGCGAAATTTAAAATTCCTTCAGATTATCAGAAACCTCTCATTGGACGCTCCCCGCGGAATCCATTTGCAACCCTATATAAAGGGGGAATGGCTTCGCAAAGCAGGTATCGGCGGAAAGAGGATGTGGTTTTTGCATAATCACTGTCAACACACATTTAGGGTGTGCGAGAGCGTGTGTCGGTGTGACACGGTTTCAGTCGCCAGGCGAGACCGCGGTGATAAACGGATGAATATGAGCTCTGCTCGCTGCTCACATCACTGCCTAATATGTCCAACCCAGTTTGTCAATAAAGGTTTCAGTGCGAGGACCGTATTTCAGGGATGCTCTTGAGGTTGTGCGTGCCATGAAAACAGATACATTGCTGAAATCTTCTTGCGGTTGAGCCCTTTTGTTTTCCATTAAATATTACTTTGCAGGGAAATGGAAGCTTCATCGAAAATCAACATGGCTACTAAAAGAAACCGTATATACAGTATCCTCCACTATTATTGGTAAGTATGAGCAAAGAAGGCTATGAACAAAAATATCTTCTTCGTTTAGGATTTGATATTTTCTTCTAAAAACAAACAAACAAAAAAGACCCCTAAAGACTCTTGATTTTGTTTTTGGAAGAGAATGGAGGCTTTTTTTCTTGCTACCCTTTTGAATACACTGCAAAAAATATGTTGCTCTCATTTTTAACTCGACTCAATGGTTTTTGCAATGTCATTTTAACAATAACCTTTTAAATAACAGTCATTAACAAACAATTAGTAGTGCATTTATTACAGTATTTATTCATCTTTGTTAAAGTTATTGTTATTTGAGGTAACTAACATTATAGTTTATGTTAACAAGTACAACTTTACATATGAATAATGCATTAGGTAATGCTGAACTACGATTAATAAATGCTTTACAAGATTATTCATACTTAGCTAATGCTAGTAAATATATTAATTAACAAAAGACATCAATTTAAAATTAGTTTACCTTAAAAAAAGTAAGTTGAAACCTGACTAACTTTCACATGTGTCATGACTTTTTTTATTGTCATATTTTACAGCGTAGTTTGTGGTGATGTAAATGACGTTGGATTGTATTTATTTTATGTTTTTGACTTTTTGACTCAACTATCTTCTAAAATGCTCCCTCTGTTAATCTTCCTCCTAATGATGTGTGGAGACAAGACAGGCACACATCCTCGTGCAAATGGATTCATAATACTTCCAATTGACCGTTGGTGGAAATATTTTGCTCATATAATTCATAGGGTAGAGGTACCAATCCACTTGTTAAGTCGTGTTGTATCGGTGACGTATGGAATACTGTTTCTGGGTCCTGCTACTCATTTGAATTGAGAAAATGTTTGTTTATGACCACTTTTTAGTCCAATCTCACATTAAAGTGAATTTGATATAAAATCAAGGTGTACACAACAGCCCCTGGGCTAGCTGCATCACAAATACCAAAATTTTAACAATTTGTGAAAAATTAATCACTTTCTGGCCATCGGATAATAGGCATGGATATATATATATATTACGGTTGTGATTTTCGAATATGTTACATCGCTTTGTGAATGTTTATTATTACCTTTTGATGAGTCTCCCCATACAGTCTGATAGAACGCTTGGACCCGGAAGCTGCTTCGGTTGACGTCACACTTGACAAGCAGATAATTTTTTGCACACTTAGCATTAAAGAAATAGTTCGTCCAACAATGAAAATCATTTACCCACTGTCCTCAATGTATACGGCTTTTTTTCTGTCAGACGAAAACAGTCAGAGTAGTTTTACATTTTCTCCTGGCTCTTCCATACTGTATAAGAGCGTTTGATGGTGGCTTTTACTTTGAAGCCTTCAAAAGTGCATAAATATGTCATCAAACTTACCCATACACCACCAGGGGTTAGAGCATGAAGCATATTGATGTGTTTTTATAACCAAAATATGAAATATTTATAAATTATAAACTCCAATAGCCGGTGACACGATGGCTCAGTGGTTAGCACTGTCGCCTCACAGCAGGAAGGTCACTGGTTTGAGTCCTGGCTGGACCAGATGGCATTTCTGTGTGGAGTTTGCAAGTTCTCCACACGTTGGCATGGGTTTCCTCCAGTTTCCCCCACAGTCCAAAGACAAATGCTGTAAATGAATTAAATAAACTAAATTGGCCGTAGTGTATGTGTATGAATGTGTGTGTATGGATGTTTCTCAGTACTGGGTGGCAGCTGGAAGGGTGTCAGTTTGACGGTGTCAGTTCAGCTTGGCGGTTCATTCCGCTGTGGCGACCCCTGATGAACAAAAGGGACTAATCCAAAGAAAAACGAATGAATGAATGAAACTCCATCGCTAACTTCACATTATGCACAACTGACGTATGATGCATGATGTCAGATTTGGTTTGAAAAATAGTATTAGATATCTGCCAACCTGCTTAATTAAATTGATGCAGCTATAAAAAAAAAGACGAAAAAAAAGAGTCACTATCAAACACAATTGTTAAGCTGAAAATTTGATTTAAACAGATTGAAAAAAAAAAAAGAAGATAAACACTAAGGATGGCTTTAGAATGAGTATATTATAGGATAAGTTTCATTTCTTGGGTAAATTATTCCTTTAACAATGATTTTTAACAGTAAAAAGGTTAAACAATCAAGACATTTTGTTTTCACAGCCTTCTTCGCTCATACTGTAGTTACCAAGGATTCCGATATTAGCAGAGGGCACTGTAAACGTCCCCGTAGGCACATACATACACACTCAGCTAATGCTAATTTAGATAAACAGCTTGAGAGGGCTTGTGTTAAGGGCTTTTTAAAAGACAGAGTGTAATTTTCTACGGGGTCCATTTGCTGAGCCCACACTAATAGCCTTTCTTAAGAGACTCATCACGTTTAAGATGACTGCAATCACACCGGCCTGATGAATAGCGTCTTCAAATGGACAGAGATGGTGCAAACAAAGCACTGAACTAGTAGGTGGAACTGAATGAGATAAAGTGCACGGCCAAAACCGTGTGGAGATTCCCTTAGCAATGAATAAGCTTGGTTATTTTTGTTTCAGTAGACGCTTTAGAGCTGTCAACGTTCAAGATGTCATTCAGTGAGACAGACTGGGCTGAAGTGCTTTGTAATGTACATATTTTGTTTTGGATGTTTGACATAATCTTAACTGAAACACAAAGAGAGGGCCTCCCCTTTTTAAAAAATAGAGTTTAGTTTTCATCACAGCTTTGCCAGTGAGTAGTTGAGCTCAAGTGCATTAAACCAAAAGCAAATGAGAAGAGTCTTGAAGGGGGGCGGGGCATGTCCGATACTAACAAGCATTTGATTGGTCAAAATTTGATGAGAAACTGAAATATGAGGTGACGTGAAAAAAAAAATACAACAATTATCCATTTAGATGGAAGTGACAAATTGCAATCTTTAGATGTTTTTACCAGCTTTATATCTTCTAAAATGTGAACTATTTCCCACTTGCAAAAATGGGAAACATATGGTTACTAACAAAAAATATATATTTTTTAATTTCACTGGACCTTTAAAATTCAAACACATTATTTTCAATGAATGAATTGCATGTTGCCAGTTAGGGTCTGTTCGCTAGTGGTTAAAATGATCACAAAAAAGGAGAAAAACATAACTGGTTTCACAGTTTATTACAAGAGCACTTGGTTTTAGCCTAAATAACCTATGGATTATACTTTTAACAAACAAATACACAACACATCAGTGTGTTACCCCTTAACCAGCTTGCGTTAGCACTTATTTAAGCTGTTCATCTCCAGCTATATTCATAACTAGGAGGGTAAGTGTGGCTAATAAGTAACGGTACAGAATGTTGTCTAGGCTACTACCCACACTCCAAAAACGACCTCATTTCATCCCAAATATAGACAAAACCAAACACTCAGATAAATATTTAACAGTTTTAACCAAATCCAGCATTTTTAGAATGTAAATATCACTGAACATTGACTAAACATTAACATCAGTGCAACATCATATACTATTAATGCCCTTGAAACCACACTACTTCAGTAAATTGAAAATACTGTCACAACAACAAATCAGATTTCTTTTGAAGTATTCAAATTGGCTTAAATTACTGTAGTCAGTGGCATACTGTGCTGAATGCCTTTTCAGTTTCTGAGCCAAAGCCCAAAAGAAGGTCAACATACAATTTACAGTGGAAAAACTTGTCTAATCTGCACAAAGACCAGACCTGAACACCTTTTGGATGGAATTTCTGCAATTGACCTCACTGATGCTTGTTAATCCCTGAAGCTATGCTCCAACTTCTAGTGGAAAACTAGAGCAGTTATTGCAGAAAAGGTAGGGCAAATTAATGCCAATAAAGCATTATTGATGCATGGCAATAAGCATTAAATATGCTTTTGTTAAACCCATCTGTTTGCATTTTTTTTAAAGCAACTGTGTCTAAAGGTGTGGAGAAAAAACACATTACTTATGATGTTGTCCGAAATTTCCACCAATCAGAGATTCGCAGTGAGAAAAAAGAAAGCTCCTTCTATTGCCACTGTCACTCCCTCTACCTCAAAATAATTAAATATGCATATTTTACAATAAATCTTAAATGTTTAATTTCTATTCAACAAACAACTTTAAGTGAGGGTTTATATTTCGCCATTATTTTAATTTGACTGTGGTAGCGTCCAAAACCGCATACCTCCATACTATATAGAATTCAAAAATCAGTATGCGAGAAGTACCCGGATAACCTACTTCCGGCGAGATTCTGAAGTGCGCATCCCATGCATGCTGTGCTATCCCATGATGCCCCACAAGAGAATTCATGAATGGGAGTGAAGCAACGCAACTGACGTGGGTAGGTCATGTGACCATGACAAAATGTAGTACGTCCAAATTCCATTTATACTGCTCACACTCTGTATAGAACGCACTTTTCTAACAGCCGAGTAGTATGTTTAAATTCAAATTAAGTACCTACTGAGTAGTAGGTGGTTTCGGACGCAGCCTGTGTATTTCATAATGGGATAATTTCATGGCATTATAGTCCATTCACTGCAAAAAATGCTGGGTTCCACACTTTAAGTTACAGTACCTTATTAGTTTTTACAAATTTAAACTTGTTGAACATAAAATAATTACGTTTTTGCAAAAAAAAACTAAAAATAGTGCAGTTTCAGCTCTCAAAACTCAAGTTTGAACAAACAGCAAACCTTACATTTTGAGTGTTCCCTTGTTTGTCTTTTGTCTGATATTTACAGTACATAAAGGGCAAGTTCAATGTGATTCTCCTCAGAGATGGTTGATTTAGTTCATTCATGGCTTATAACATTTCATCAATGACTTTTAAAACAATCCCTATCATAAGCATGAATGGGACAAAAGTATATTCTGGAACCAGCATTGGTGAAAAATTGTGAATAATGCAACTGAAAAGCATACATGACACAAAATGCATCTATAAGCAAGAATGCAAGGGTGAGCAAGATGCAGGTCTTTACACAGTACAATTGGCAAGGCTTTCACCCAATCTTTGCAGTCGCGAAGCTCACACCTACCTCAATTATTCCTTTCCCCCAAAAACTCACTCCCAGTCCTCTAATAATATCCAGCCCTAAAGATTTCCACATGACATTTACAGCAATGTAAACCCAATGCCACAAGATGCAATAATATCCAGCTGCAGACCCGCACATTTCACGCCACACTAGATTTAGACCACTATCCAGGCTACCATCCAAGTGGCAGGGATGTACACAGCCAGTAGGTTGATTAGTGTTACAGCCGCGGCTAATGAGAATGTAAACACACATATAAATATACAAATATTTATCCTCCTTACACCGGCTGCCTGTTAAGTTCCGTATTGATTACGAAATATTGCTTCTTACCTATAAAGCTTTAAATAATCTAGCTCCTGTTTATCTAACCAACCTTCTATCTCACTACATTCCAACTTGCTCTTTAGGATCTCAAAACTCATCGCTTCTGGTAGTACCCACAAAAGCTAAGTCTACTAAAGGAGGTCGAGCCTTCTCATTTATGGCACCTAAACTCTGGAATAGCCTTCCTGATAATGTACGAGGCTCAGACACACTCTCTCAGTTCAAAACTAGATTAAACACATATCCTTTTAGTAAAGCATACATGCAATGCATCACATAACGGTATGATGCATGAATGTGCTCCACGCAGGTGAGTGTGCTTGACAAACCACCTGTAGGACACACTGTAACTTTAACTTAATTTGATTGTAATGCAATAATGTGTTTTGTAAAGCTGCTTTGAAACAATTATTGCAAAATGAGCTATGCAAATATACTTGAATCTATCATCATTTTTGTGATGCAGTACAACAATAAATACAACTTATTTTGTAGATATTATATGTGTATAATTATATGTGTAGATATTATAATAACACAATCAGTAATTGTAAGGGGCAGGTTTAGGGTTGGAGTGGGTGTAGACATTTAAGGGGTAGGTTTAGGGTTGGGGCTGGTATACTGTAGATGATAATAAAACACAATATGTTGAACAAACTTGAACTAAATATCTCAATCTACAGTCACAAATGTTATGGTTCATTTTATTGATCAAAATGAATATCAATCAGAAAAATCTAATTATGTTTAGTATTTTGTTTAGTGTTAGTAAATCTACATATACTGTAATTAATAGACATACACTGTAAAAATAAAATTTTAATTTAACTTTGCCATAAATTGTTTAGTTAAATCAAATGAAAATTTCTAGTCATCTCAACTTGCATTAGTCAAAACTTTCTAAAAATATTAAGCTAAACTTTATGTAACTAAAACCATTTTGTTGAAACCTGATTAACTTATATAAATGAGTTAAAGTAACATAAAAACATTTGTTGTCATGACTTTTTGTTCTTCGCAAATGATGTCATTTATGGTTCATTCTGGCCTGGATAAAAAAAAATAATAAAAAAAAAATAAATAAAAAAAAAAAATAAATAAATAATAAAATAAATAATACTAATAATAATAAAAAATAAATAAATAAATAAATAAATAAATAAATAAATAAATAAATAAATAAATAAATAAATAATAATAATAATAATAAATAAAATAAAATAAAATAAAATAAATAATAATAATAATCAAATCAAATCAAATCAAAAAAAAAATAATAATAATAATAATAAAATAAAATAAAATAAAATAAAATAAAATAAAATAAAATAAAATAAAATAAAATAAAATAAAATAAAATAAAGCATGTATTTACACTAAAATCACAGATTTTTTATATAATATTTATTACTTAAAAAATCTATAATCTGCTGGCAGAAGTATGCTAGGAAATCTCTGCGCTGAGTAGGAGGGGTGTTGCTTTCATCCTCCAGGGTTGGAGGGAAACATAGGAGGGTAATCTGGCTGTTGAGCATGGTAGATAATTTGCACTTGATCCCCTTGTAATTATATAGTTTAAATCTTTTTACCCTTGCTAATCCAGCGCCGCGCGGAGACGTTTTCCGGGCGGCGTTGACGGGGCTGTTGGACAACCCTCGTCAACTTATGTCAAACACTTCCTAGAGGATTTTGGGAGTGGGAGGAGAAGGCTGCTGTTGATATAATTATTTTGACTATGTTTATTTCATGGGCTCATGTACTTTGCATATCACTCCACACCATGAGGAAGAGATGGAGGTGGAGGAAGTCTTGAAAAGAACTGGATTGAAGGGGAACTAAATGCAGTTGATGGTAAACCCAAGTTTTGCTGTTAATTCAGACAATTACTTGCATGTTTGTATTGCAATAAATGAAACACTATCTTTTCTGGATAATTCTTAATTGATTGATAAATTAATACTGAATAACTGTTCAAGCTGTACAATGCAATGAGATTTACAATTTTAGTACCAAATCAAATAATGCAACATTTTGACTATTTATTTATTCATTCATTCATTCATTTTCTTTTCGGCTTAGTCCCTTTATTAATCTGGGGTCGCCACAGCGGAATGAACCACCAACTTATCCAGCATTTGTTTTACGCAGCGGATGCCCTTCCAGCTGCAACCCATCTCTGGGAAACATCCATACACACACATTCACACTCATACACTAAGGACAATTTAGCCTTCCCAATTCACCTACTGTATACCACATGTCTTTGGAGTGTGGGGGAAACCGGAGCACCCGGAGGAACCCCACGCAACCACAGGGAGAACATGCAAACTCCACACAGAAATGCCAATGGACCTAGCCGAGGCTCGAACCAGCGACCTTCTTGCTGTGAGGCGAATGTGCTACTCACATGCCACCGTGGCGCCCACTATTTATTTATTTAATTAATATTTATCTTCTTTTTGGCTTAGTCCCTTTATTAATCTGGGGTCGCCACAGCGAAATGAACCGCCAACTTATCCAGCATATGTTTTACACAGCAGATGCCCTTCCAGCTGCAACCCGTCACTGAAAAACACCCACACACTCTCATTCACACACATACACTATGGACAATTTAGCTTACCAAATTCACCTATAGCTCATGTCTTTGGACTATGGGGGAAACATGGGAGGAACATGCAAACTCCACACAGAAATGCCAACTGACCCAGTCGGGGCTCGAACCAGCAACCTTCTTGCTGTGAGGCAATCGTGCTACCCATCTATCTATCCATCTATCTATCCCCAAAATCATAAATCACAATGGCCCTTGATGATCTATAGTTGACTACTGAGCTGAAGTACACTCGCTGAAGTACAATAAACTGTAAAAATAAAAAAAACTAAATAAATAAATAATAATAATAATAATAATAACAATAACAATAACAACAACAACAATAATAATAATAATAATAATAATAATAATAATAATAATAATAATAATAATAATAATAAAATCCATAATTGGCAGTTTTCTGCATTTTTCTAATTAATGTCATTTTTACCCCCATTTATTTATGCTTTTGAACTGCATTATGGGACTTTGATCTGTCCTCCAACAACTTCTGATGCTGAAAAGCTTGAAAAAGTGACAAAGGTGAAAACAGCTGTTGTAAATTACATTCATAATTAACATATTTCACAGATTTAATTCTATATATGATATTTCTTATACAATATATTGTTTAAATATCAATTCAATGTCAATAAAATAGATTTTTTGAAAAAGTTGATTTTTTTAACATTAAATGTCAACAGAGAATTAATCAAGGTCCCATGATTTAATTCACAACTGCCAACATGCGGAAAACAGAATATAATTTTTTTTTTAATCTTTTTTTTTTTTTTTTTTACAGTTTAGTGTACTTCAACTAAGATACTTAGTCAACCATGGGTCATCAAGGGTCATTATGATCTATGATTTTGCAGATTTTCTTTTTTATTACACATTTTGTTCATAAATTGTCAAAAACATTGCAAGATTTTATTTAGTACTTAAAAAGTTACTAAAAAAAATCATAAATCTTATTGCATTGAACAGTTTGAGCAGGTATTTAGTATTATTATTTAAGATATTCAAGCTTGCGTTGAATATTGCATTGCAAATTCTTGTCCCATACAGTATCAGACCTAATTACACAGCAAAATGAGTGGATCATACTGCTGCAAGCAGACAAAACTGATCTCCCCTGATGACCTGTGGTTGACTATTAAGCTGAAGCATGTGGGTGCTTTACGTGCGTGTATGTGCTCTCGGTGGTATCCCTGCTGGCCAGCGGGACAACGGACCATCTTGCAAGCCTGCCAAAGCTGACAGCCTGTGACAATCTGCTTGGCATGCGGCTATTTGACTAATTACACTGGATTACAGCATATTAATGCAAGCTGTTTTCTCCAGGGTTAGTGACCTAGACATGCTAGATCCAACACACGCTAAGCACATAGAAAGAGCTTTTTTTTCTTCTTTTTCAGAAAATATTTTTTTCCAAAATTCATCAACAAAAGTGCATCTCAACTTGAGGTCTAAAGTCATGCTGTCTCTCCTGAACCCCATAAGGCCACAAAGGGAAGGAAATACAGAGGCGAACATTTCTATCCCTGATTCAAAAAGGGAAATGCTTGTAATTTGAGTACACAAGAGACAGCAAGTTCGTAAAGTGATTTATTACTCATAAGAGTAAACGTTCCCCAAAGCTGGATCATAGGCATTTTCTCATTGATTGAGCTTTTGTGCTGAAACGAGAGCTTGATTAATGGTGGAATGTCGCATGGGAGAGGTTTAGACTGTAGGATAAAAATCTTTATATTCTGGTCATTTCCGCTTGAGAACTCTGGGATTGTTCCAGAACTAATCACTTGCTCCAGCATGTGTGTAAGACATATCTTAAAATCAATACTATTTGAAAGTGGAGTGTGTAGTATATTAAAATTGGATAATTGGATGTGGTAAAGATTTTTAGGTCTTTGTACAGGTTACAGTATTTCACCTGTAGATGGCGACAACAAAACAAAACAATAACAAACCATTTATAGGCTTGTTACACTTAAAATCTAAATAAAGTGTTGCTATAAAACTGTGTCTTAGAATCATGGCAACAGGCTCAATAGTTGGCCTAAAGAGGTCACACTGCACTTTTCACCTAATGGACTTTCATTCATACATATGCGAATGCCGAAGACAGGAAACACAAGCTCGCCCGACAAGTTTTGCAATTAGCTGTGTTGGAAATTTCAGGCTTGGTGAGCTCTGACCTGCAAAATTGCATCACGTGGCTGCGTGAGAACAATAGAAGATCAAAACATGACATCTCTGTGCAGAAATTTAAAATGTGGACCAATTACTCGTTTTTATTAATGTCTAATCATCTTGTTTAATCCTGCCCCTTTGCACAGAATTTTGCATGCTCAAACTCTAGTGTGACCACGGCATAAGTCTGGAAGTGGGACTATCCATTCTCCTGACCAACAGCAGAAACAGATGTACTAAAGCCCTGGACATACCAATCAAATAACCAGCGGCAACAATAACCAAAAACCAAAAGCTGTGCATGAACACAGCAAATGAATGACAGTCAACTGAAAGGAGAATGTACATTCTGCATCTGCATGAGAGGATGTATTTTGCCATACACACTAGGTGACAGTAGTCTGGATTGTCATTCTACATATAAAAAAAACAGAACTTGTTCTGCACATGTACAAACCTAAATAAAGCAGTGTTTATTCACCCATGCAAATACACTACCGGTCAAAGGTTTGGGGTCAGTAGGATTTTTAAGTGTTTTAAAATAAGCTTCTCCTGCTCACCAAGGCTGCATTTATTAAATAAAAAATACAGTAAAAATTTAAGAATTGTGAAATGTTATTACACTATAAAATACTGTTCAAAAGTAGTTTATCATTTAATTTAATCAGTTATTTCAGTGATTTTATAGATGAATTTTCAGCTTCATTACTCCAGTCTTCAATCACATGATCCTCCACAAATCACTGTAATATTAATAATTACTGTTATTATTATTATTATTATTACTATTATTATTAATGGTATTAGTAATAAAAGCAATAATGACTGGAGTAACAATTTTTATTTGAAACTACATACAATAAGTAATAGTTAATTATTAAATAAATACGTTTTTAACAATTTTTTTTTACATTTAATAAATGCCGTCTTGATGAACAGAATAATTTCCTAAAGAAAATTAATTTAAAAAAAAATAACGACCCAAACTTTTGACCAGTAGTGTATATCTGATAATCCATGTTGTTTTAAAATATTTGAGAAATGCAACGAAATGACAGCATGTGTGTTCCCTCTTGACTTGCGTCGATGAGTAGTTGCTTTACTGCGTCGTTACTGAGTAGGACAAACTCCCAGAGAGGCGATATGTTGAACACACCAAACAAACTAACCTGGCAGATGCTTAGTGATCACCCTTTGCTGTCCAATGGCCGACCCTTGACTTGGTGTGTCTCAGGCTTTAGAGAAATCAACTTGAGAATATGTATTATCTTTTACAAAGGTCTTCACTAGTGACTAGTTATCAAAAATTCAATTATAACAATCCAAGTGTCGAAATAACACGTTCTCATAGCATCCACTGGACCTGCTATCTATTCATATGCAATCGCCAAAGTAAGCACACACTGTGTCCGGGCCTCTGCTATCAACAAAAATGGAAGACTTTAACAAAGGCAAAAGAGGAGAAATGAGGCGTACAATGAGTGTGTTTAGAACACAACGACTCTCCCAATTGTGCTAAATCAATCCCAGACTTGCAACAAAGAGAGTCCGAAGCTTTGCTATTTGTATCCTCTCCTCTGGCTCAAGCGCAGTGTAATAATAGTCTTAAAGTAGGTATTGTAGGAAGAGAATACTTGAGTGGCTTACACAGGCCGTCTTATGAAACATTTAGGCAGTGGTTTCCAAGGGTCCAAGGAGGATGGAAGAAAAGGTAACGTGGCAAAATGGGCTTCGAGCGTTCCGCCGGTCCTTATTGTAGAGAAGTCACATCAAATTAACTCTGAGGGCCATTTGCAGGGCCCTTTTCTCTCTGCCGAGCTTTTCAGAACAGATTAAGCTATGAAAACTTCAGAATTACTAAAGCACCTATTAAGCATTATGCGCCGTCCTTTCTTCAGCTTTCCCTTTGAACGCAATTGAATGCACTGGGGCGTTCAATAGACTCTGAGAGGAGAAAGACTGGAGTTATTGGGGAGGAAACACGATGACAGAAACATTTTAAGAGACTGCCACAGAACTCACGATGGCAAGATTTATGAAATGAAAAAATTTGTTCATGAGAAGCCTTCGAATTCTGGCTTGTGTGTTTACATGTCGGGTTCGTTACTTCCATGATCACTGGAGCTCGAATTTTGAGCCGTCGTCAACCTCTCGATAGGCTTCAGGATAACACAACTCTTGAATTCATGGTAAAATGTGTGTTTTTTGTCCCCAACCAAGCTCTGCAGGGGACATGGGTCTAAAGCAGTTCAAAGCAGCATGGAAAGAGCATGAATGGTAATTGTACTTAACAGGATTGTAGAGGGCCCTGACGGTGGCTCTTGAGACGCAGGTCGTGTGGCGTTAAATGGCTGTCACCCACTCAAAGATCCTGGGCTTGAGAAGAGGACGAACAAAAGCCCCTGCTATTTGCAAGCCCTGGAGCTCACATGCAATGTCAAGAACAGGGTCCCTGCTGCTCCAGGCAACCTGGAATATGTTGTTCATTAAGTCCTAAGGTCTTGGGTAGCTAAACTTCAAGACTTATGGAATGCAGACTTGAATTTCGACTAAATGTTATATAAATAAGAAGCAAGCACATGTACTTTAAGGGGAAATTAAGATGGGGCTGTTCTTTTGCCCCTGAATATACAATATAATGAGACCTCAAGGGGAATCTGCCTAATAAAACAGCGGGTATCCAACACCTGTCCAGAAAAATAGCATTAACCATAGCCCTTTATAAACACCACAAACATAATAACAACAACATCTAAAGTGCTGTCTTGCTTTGAACTTAAAGCTCTAGCTAACATACTACAGTTCAATTACCTACATGTATTGATTAGCAAATAGATAATAAAACCATCTTCCATTGATTGGATGTTTATAAAGGACTATGGTTAATGCCGTTTTTCAGTGTGCAAGAAATCTAGTCGTTATGTCTGATGAAAACTTAAAATTTGACAAACAGATCATACTGTTGTAAAATCCTGCTTTTACCATCTCAGCCTTGTTTTATCCCAGTGTAATTTATAGACAGCGATTCATGTCTTTATAACAACTCGTCTAGATTAGTGTAACTCTCTCAATTATGGCGTTTCTCCATAATCTTTCTCTCGTCTGCAGCTAGTATAAAATGCTGCTGCTAGACTACTCTCTGGCAGCCACAAGTATAAGCCAGTAACTCCCATTTTATCTGCACTTTACTGGTAACACATTACACATAGAATTGATTTTAAAATCGTATTATTTGTTTACAAAGCCATCAACAATCTTGCTCCTCGGTACCTTACAGATTTACTCTGTCTGTATCTCTTATATCTTGTGATGTCAACTTACACACAGTGCCTAGAACACGCTTTAAAAAATGAAGTGATCGAGTGTTTGCACTTGCTGGTCCTAAACTATAGAACACTCTACCAATTCACATAAGACTATCCTCCTCTATTTCAATGTTTAAGTCCATTTTAAAGACCTACTGTATCTATTTTCTCCCACTTTAAATACTCCTTGATTACTGTTTTAATGCTTTTGTTTATTAAATGTTTTCTTTTATATCCTGTTTTTGTCTTTAGTCCCACATACAGCACTTTGGTCAACTTTGGTTGTTTTTAAATGTGCTTTGTAAATAAATATTGTATTGTAACATTATTTTTTTATTTTGCTTTACATGGTGTCACTATAATACATAGGTACTTTATGAACACATATTAATGGTGAAATTATATTAAAAAATACACCTTTTTAGTCGCTAAACTGTATATTACTACAGCAGTATTAGTACATTAAATAATTAACCAAACAAGCAATCCATTAAAGTACAATTTAAAGTTGTTCATGTTGAGGCATCGAGTCATTCGAATTTGAAAAAGAGTGCTTAAAAACTTGCAGAGTATAAAAAACGCAGCATGACGCCCCGGTAATATGACCCTTATCAAACCTCTAATTGGATTGCCAGTGCTTGGAAGGAAAGATTCTGGGCCTTTTGCCTTTTCTCTTTTTGTACTCCTACCAACCACAATATACCAAAACAATTGGATTGGGATCAAATGGAAAGGGAACTTTTTGTTCGTCCAACACAACAGGTTGACTAAAATTGGACCGGGCAAAAGCCTCAGCCCTCCGTTTCGAAAGACGGATGATTTGAATTTCACAAGGTCCAAGCGACGTATCGAAACAAAGCTCCACGCTGGCCATTGTTTGGCCTTTAACTAGTCTAAGTCTTAAAACAGCAACATGCGGTGTGCCATTCAAACCAGAACTTCAGTTCTCTGAGTGGATATGACATTTCAGAAACAACTGTCCCAAAAATAACCCTTCAACTTGATCCACAACGCACAAGAGGAATGAACTAGTGCACCTTGGCTGCATCCTATACGATCAAGGAGTATCCCCTCATCCATTCAAATGCCAAAATAAACCCTCCCCTAGCACCAACATCAATCACGTTAATTACGCCAAACACCATAATAACAATAATTACAATAATATCTCATTAAGAAGGAGAGAGTGAATGACGGGGGAGAATTAATAGCAGGCAGGTGTACAACACGCTGCAATTACGGAGCCTGAAATTAGTTCATCGCCCAAAGGCAAACCGAGAAAAAAGAGAAAGACTCACAGTCTCAGCGAGAGGGAGGGAGGGAGGAGAGGCAGAGAGAAAGTGGGAGTGAAGTTTCTCTAGCCAAAAAAAAAAATTAAAAAGAGAATTGCAAATAAGCAAATAAAAATGTCTTAAATGTGTAAATTAGGAGGGGGATAAAAAAAAGGAGGGGAGGAAAAGCAGCTTTTCCTGGCAGGGTTGTGGGCGCGGATGAAAGCGGAGCGGCCCACCGTGATCAAGGGATCCACGGAGCTCTGCGGCAGCCATCAAACCTGCACCTCTGCCGTCGACTGGCAGCTTCTCCTTCTCCTGTCAATCATTCATTATGCCAAGCCCGAGTCGTAGAGGAAGAGCCTCCTTGCCTTGACCTATCATATTACAGCTTCTGTAAACGGCTAATCCTCGTTCGTCAGATGGTGTCAACACCTCCGCCTGTTTTTGTAGGCGCTCAGCCCCGCCAAACTGACACAATAATAACATCACTTGAATTTCAGCACAGTGTAGTGCACAAGTTGGTGGATATACTGTATATTGCTCATATACAGTGATAGTCTCCAAAAGTGATGTTCAGAGGAGACATTTGCATAAAAAGTGCTTTTAAAGACCCTACAAGTTTAATTATAGCTGGATTACTAAACCAGTCTTATGTTGCATGGCTATATTTTTGGGAATAGCCCAATGAGTGAAACTCATAAAAGTTATTTTTATTTTATGCCAAAAATAATTTTAATATTATGGATCATAAAGTTATTTATTTAAATTGTTTTCCATAAATTTATCAAATCTTAATTTTTGATTCATAATATGCATAGCAAAAATGAAACTTGGAAAACTTTAAAGATGATTTTCCTCAATACTTTTTTTATAATATTTTTTTAACCCTCAGATTCAAGATTTACAAATATTTGTATCTCAGCCAAATATTGTCTAATAATATCTTAAGAAATTATCTTGACAACTATCTAAATAATTTCTAAAAAGGGATAATTATGGCCCAGGTTCACATATAAAGCTGGAATTAAGAGTTTTAGTAAATCACATCACAAGTCAACATGAAAGATACATTCCTGTTTACACCTGTAATTTAAATCTCTCTCTGATTTCTTGAAGGGTCTACAGTTGGGTGCATGTATGAGCTTTGAATCTTTTGCTTAAACTAAGCTTGTGGAATTGACATATGCACACAAAACGAGAAAACAGAGAACAATACAAAGAGAAGCAGCTTTTGCTTTCGCTCTGACATTCGCAAAACTACTCCGCACACCAAGGGTTTGTGTCAGGACCAGGAGGAGAAAATTGTACGTTTTACATTTATTTACCTTCAAACCAAATTCATAGTTTTGAATCTGGCTGGTGATAATGGAGAGTAGGTGTTGTTTAGTGGTTCTTTACCCACAATCAACCACATGATCATCTATACTAAGCATTTCTATACACTTCTATACAGCTTAAAGTGACATTTAAAGGCTTAACTAGGTTAATTAGGCTAATTAGGCAGGTTAGGGTAATTAGGCAAGTTATTGTATAATGATGGTTTGTTCTGTAGACTATTGAAAAAAAATAGCTTAAAGGGGCTAATAATTTTGACCTATAAAATGGTTTTTAAAAAATGTCCTTTATTCTAGTTGAAATTAAACAAATAAGACTTTGTCCAGAAGTAAAATATACTGATACTTATCAGACATACTGTGAAAATTTCCGTGCTCTGTTAAACATCATTTGGAAATATTTAAAAAAGAAAAAAATTCAAAGGGAGGCTAATAATTCTGACTTCAACTGTATTTTAAACTATTTTTGTTCTTCTATTAATACACTTTATATTTAAGTCAGTGTTATTTGCATTGTGTTGTTATTGTTTGTGAATTCTACAATAAGTACAAACTGTTTATAGAACAATTGTCACTTTAACATCATATCATAGTCCAGTTGTTACTATTTTTAAAAGCAGCAAGCCCATATAAACTACTTTTAATACACTTAAAAAGTGACACTTTATTTTAAAAAGTGAGTAAACACATTACCTTAAAAACAATAAGTTGACTTTAAAAAAAAAAAAAATTGTAAATCCATTGCAATTTGAAACTGTTAAGTTAATGTATCTTTCATACATTCATTTTCGCTTAAGCTTAGTCCCTTTATTAGCCTGGGGTCATCGGAATGAACGGGCAACTTATGTGTTACGTGTAGCATGTGTTTTACGCAGCGGATGCCCTTCCAGCTGCAACCCATCACTGGGAAATACTCATTCACACACATACACTACGGACATTTTAGCTTACCCCACTCACCTATACTACATGTCTTTGGACTTGTGGGGGAAACCACCACACAGAAATGCACCCAGCCAGCCGAGGTTTGAACCAGCGACCTTCTTGCTGTGAGGCGATCGTGCTACTCACTGCGCCACCGTGACGCTCAGTTTTGTATCTTAAATTTTATAAATATGAACTTAGTTAACGTACTTCAGATGTTAAGGCTTTACTTACTTTGAGTAAAAAATAAACAAATTTACTGAATTAAATTATTATTATTTTTTTTTGTCAAGCCAAATAATCAGTTTTTAAATTGTGCTACTTTCTTAACAATTAATGTTCTTTAAGGCACCAATAGATTCAAGTAGAACCTTTAACATCTATAGAACATTTCTAAAAGTTGATTTAATGTGGGAATAAAAAGGTTCTTTAGATCATTAATGTTTTCTTTAGTCTAAGAAAGAATAAATTGTTATTTCATAAACTCTAAAATAGTTTTAGGGGTACCATTTTTACTTCTATAGAACTGCTACAAAAACAGTTTGAAAGCTTTATTTTTAAGAGTGTAATATTAAACCTCAAATGTATTAGCTGAAATCTTAGCTTGATTTCACCATAAAAAAGCTGCATACTCAAAGTGCAGTCTGCTGAATGTTTTATCGTAGGAGAGCACGTGGTCATCAGGATGGCTCTTTTAGCCTCAGGGCTGCTCCGGCGTGCAGAAAGAGCCCTGAAGGCAGGAAGAGGCATGTCAGCTCTTCCCTCTGCCCTCTCCAGGAGCTTCGGCAGGAGCTGCACACCTACTGAATTTTGATTATGGATTCCAGCTCGCTCAACCACTACATTAATGAGGCCGGTCGAGAGACGCCACAAGCTGGAACCCTAAAAAACAAACACAAAACGCAGGAGGCCACCGCTCGTGTTCAGCCTTTGAGTCTGTGATCTTTATGTGACAGTTATCTAGATGAAAAAAGCTCAATAGCAATAATAGCATATTTAGAAAAGGGAAGCGACCGATTTATATGGAAGCACGTTCCTGCCACTGAATAAAAAATTTGAAAAGGTTATTGCGACTTTTTTCTCAGAATTGTCAGATGTAAACTTGAAATTGCGAGTTTTTAAGTCAGAATTTGGAAATAAAACATCACAACTCTTATATAGTTATGAAGTCAGAATATATAAGCTTCAAGATATGTATAATCTGTAAATTAAAAATCAAATGTGCTCCATTTATGTAAAGTCATTAAAAAAACTTTACATAAAGAAAAGTGGTTCCAAAATTGTATTCATTCACTAACTCATTTTCTTTTCGGCTTAGACCGTTTATTAATCCAGGGTCGCCACAGCGGAATAAACCACCAACTTATCCAGAATATGTTTTGCACAGCTGATGCCCTTTCAGCTACAACCAATCACTGGGAAACATCCATACACGCTCATTCACACACATACACTAAACAATTTAGCTTACTCAATTCACCTACACCACAAGTCTTTGGACTTGTGGGGGAAACCGGAGCACAACCCGGAGACCCAGCCGAGGCTCGAACCAGTGACCTTCTTGCTGTAAGGCGACAGTGCTACGCCACCATGACGCCCTCCAAAATTGTATTAGTTTCTTTCTTTTTTCTTTTTTTAACACAAACTAAGATGTTTTGAAGCCATTTTGGAAACTTATTGCCATTGACCAATAGGAATAGGAAACCCAATACTACAGCAGTCAATTGCTGCCAGTTTCATTAACATTCATCAAAACTACTTATTTTATATCCAACAGAAAAAAGAAACTCATGAAATATTGTATCACATGACTGGAGGGTGAGTAGATGATGGCAATATTTTCATTTTTGGGTGAACTATCCCTTTAATATCAGATGCTAGCTCTGTTTAAAAGAGGTTAGCCGATTAATTGGTTAGTCGTTTTGTCATTGCCTGCTTTTAAAAGCACCACTGACCATAAAATGAGCCGCCTAATTCTTTTGGCCCTAAAAATCAAGACTTTCACATAAAGCAGAGGTAAGGATATCAATCATTTTAACCTTCGGTGAGGCTGTGTGTCAGCATCACAAAACAGCTCATGTGGTGTTAATGAGCGTGTAATATAAAACACCAGCCACTAGCTCCATATGTCCAAGCATTATGGAAAACAGAGTCTTGCTTCTGCTGGCAGACAGATTTGTTGAGCTATTGTGCGATATAGGATTAGCTTCAGCGATTCTGCATTTATTTGATAAAACGATACTATATTTTTAGTATTTTTAAATACACCATAAAAAATGTCAATTGTGTCCACACAATTGATTTGTGTTGCGACAACATAACGGAATTAACTTAACATTAGTTTTTACAAATTTAAGTAGATTGAACATAAAACACTTACATTTTCCTAAAAAAACTCAATAATTGTGTTATTTTGTCTTGTTTCATACAAGTAACTTGAACAAACAGCAAATTCATCATTTTTTGATAATAAAACAGGTACTTGTCTGAGTTGTCAGTTAAGTCTTTATCCAATAACTAGAATCAATGAAAAAGATTATCTTTATTGCAAACACTTGACCTTATTTTACTAACCCTCTCTATCTATAATCTTAAAGGAAAACCCCCAAATTTTAATTTCTTTATCATTTATTTACACTTGTGGTTCTAAACTTTTCTGAATTTCTCTCTTCTGCAAGCAAACATAAACAAAGACATACTGAAGAATGTTGGGTAAAAGCAGCCATTTTATTCTAGTGTGTTAACTTTGTACTAAGAATGTCAATAGTTGTTTTTGCCGAAATTTTTGGGGTAAATTATTCCTTTAAAAACTCAACTGATCTACTAACACTTTATATTCTATTCTATTCTATTCTATTCTATTCTATTCTCACACACACACAGACACACACATACAACCACTTCTCTATTTTCTTTAAAAAAAAAAAACTTAACCTGACCTTCCAACATTACATAAAATCTTGTTGCTTTTTGTTGAACTTCTTTTGCACCTTTAATATATATTCTAAAATGTAATTTATTCAAGTGATGCCTAAGGTTTACATAAAGAAATCAAATTGCGCTGAACATATTATCAGTTTCACACAAATTGCAGCACACTTTCCGATTACTTAGCCAATCTTGCAACGTATGGAACCACGTTTATGTAAAAAAGAACATCCAAATGAGTCCCGGTCTGTCCGCTCACCATTTCACATTGTCAATTAAGTGTCATTGTGGAGGGATTCTCTGTATAAG
This sequence comes from Danio albolineatus, assembly GCA_903798035.1. NCBI lineage: Eukaryota > Metazoa > Chordata > Actinopteri > Cypriniformes > Danionidae > Danio > Danio albolineatus. The sequence goes on along the minus strand of CAIGQQ010004837.1, from coordinate 12,987,402 downwards.
TCAGCAGGCGGAAACGAAGTGGGGGCTCGTCCGGGTTATTAATGGAAATGATATACGTCAATATGGCCGTGTCGCCTCCCACGTGTCAGCCTGTCGTCTTACACAAAGGAACTGGCAACTTATGAACTGCCTGCGCCACTACGTCGAGTCCATAAAACAACTGGCCTGGGTCACCAGGGAGCCCCCCCTTGTCCCGCCCCCTTCTCTCGCCCCAACAGAAACCGCCCCACTCACAACAGAAGACACAGATGGGGAGAGGGCAAACAAAAAAGGGGGCTTCCTTTGTAGCAAGTGGGAACCTTTTCAAAAAGCCATTCATGCAACAAATTGGGCAAAGCTGGACCTCACTGCATCACTATAGCTTCTCGTTTTTTCAATGGCCGACGTAATACTGCGGACAAATTTATGACTTTCTTTGTGATAGCGCTTTAAGAGTGATAAAACGGTGCACGATTCTAAACGACTGAGGTATTTTTAGCATGTTGTTTTGGCAGCAGGTTTGGGTCACTGAGACGCTACTGTTGAAAGATTAAAAATGTAATTTAAATGTCTGTCTCGCTAAGTTTCGCACTGATTTATCTAATGGATTCCACTGTTCTTATACTTTAAAGCATTTAAAGAAACCCAAGCTCCCCCTCCCGAAGGCTCTATCTAGTCTGTACCACTTCACGAGACGTTTCGCTAGAAAGCACCTGTCTTACTTTGCAGTTTGCTCACTTTCTTTGGGTTTATTCTCGCTCTCCTGCGGCAAGTGCTGCTTCTCCCCCTTCTACCTTTTCTCCTCCCTTTTGCAATCTGCATAGAGAGACATTTGTCATCATTAGCCCAGCTCTGACAGTTGGCACCCAGCACCTCAGATCTCAAGGACTGGCAATTATGAAGCCTTCATCCCTTATTTGGGTTACATGGCCTAATTTCATCATGGGCTTCAACCACCAGCATTTCATTACCCGAGCCCCCCAAACCTGGGGGGGAAGAAAAAAAAGAAAAACTGAGTTGCTTTCTCTCTTTTTCTTTTCCTTTGTTTTCACCCTCCAGAACCGGCTGTTGAGCACACGTGTTTCTCAGAATATGGCGGTATAATTAATTTGAAATGCATCAAGGCATTGTCCTCACCGGGGCTGTTGAGAGAGGATGTTCTGGTTGAGTATCATCGGGTCAGTGAGCGAATGATTACGGACTCAACCTCTAAACATGGGATGTCTCCAAGACATTAAGATTAATCACAGGGAGCTGAAGAGGTTGGTGTCTGGTGACGGCCGCTTGTTAAAGGTGTTTTACTGAGCTTGGGGTTTGTGTACGCCACTTGAAAACAAACAGATGAAAATAAATGGATTTGTTCGCTGAATGCGAAATGAAAATGAGGCTTCGATGGAAACTTTCAAAAGTTTGAAGAGTCAATTGAATTTTAAAGGGACCGCTCAAGCAAAAAAGAAAAAGAAAAAAAGAAAATTGCTTCGAATTTTCGCAGCCTTGTGTGGAAAAAAAGTTGTTTGACTTTTGATTGGTGCTACATAACAATGTTTTGTCTACGCAATCAAAGTAATTGAGGTCCTAGACAAAAGAGTGACACTCACAAAGGTAAAAACTTCAAAAACAGAAATGATAGTTTATTACTAGTAACTTTTAAAAGTTAAATACAAACAAAATAAAACAAAACAAAACAAAAAACAAAAAACAAAACAAAAAACAAAACAAAACAAAAACGTCATTATTCACTAGTCAATAAGGTCCCAAAACAACATAGAGCTCCAATGACTTTAGCTACTATGATTACTTCTAACTTTACATTTTAAAATATTTTAAAATGGTGACATGGTGGCTCAGTGGTTAGCACTTTTGCCACACAACAAGAAGGTTGCTGGTTTGAATTCTGCCTCGGTCAGTTGGCATTTCTGTGTGGAGTTTGCATGTTCTCCCTGTATTTTGTGTGGGTTTCCTCTGGGTGCTACGGTTTCCCCTACAGTCCAAAAACATGAGCTTTAGGTGAATTGAATAAACTAAATCTGCTGTACTGTATGTGTTTAAATGAGTGTGCATAGATGTTTCCCAGTACTGGGTTGCAGTTGTAAGGGCATCCGCTGTGTAAAACATATGCTGGATAAGTCGGCGGTTCATTCCGCTGTGGCGACCTCTGATGAATAAAGGGACTAAGCTGAAGGAAAACGAAGGAATGTTTTAAATCGTCATTCATTCACATGAAGGCTATAAGCTTTAAAAATAATAAGAAAAAAATCTAAATGTTCTGAACACACATCAAGCAAAATTGCACATAAGTGTTCATTTTATTCGATTTTACACAAATAAAAAGTTATTTTTTCATCATTCGCTGAGCCAATGGGGTCCAAAAAGAGCTCCAGTGACTTACATGGTATGTAGAGAAGAGAAAAAGATAAAAAAAACTACATAAATTATGCATTACTCGATTTAAATAGGCTGTTAAATTCTCTCACAATTTATCCATATTTTTGTCAATACTTTCAAAAACCAATGTGGTCCAAAACAACATCAGACTGCAGTGACTCCCTGTATACAGAATTAAACTTCGTTCTTTCATGTTCTGTTAACCAAATTCAATCTTTTTGTAATGACGTGGGGGTAAATAAATATCAGATTTTTTTTTTTTATTCTGAAGTAACTATTGCTTAAATTTACATTACACCATTTGAGAAATGGTGGACTTCACGAACGCACGACATTTGACATGTTTCTCAGTGAATACGGCTAAAAAATATGTTGAAATGCATTGAGCATTGAACATTCCGGATTAAAGGACATTTAAATCCAAAGGTCCTTTTCTGAATAAACTAATGAAATCAGTGCTAAATCTATGCAAATAAATGCACGTCATTAATCAGTGAAGCTGACAAGCAAGGCATATTGCTGTTGGGTTGGGGGGAGTAAGGGTGATGGCAAAGCTCAAAAAAGTGATTAATTTTCAATGTTCCTCTCTCCCTCTCTCTCTCTTACACTTGAGGGTTACAATTTCAGTTTAGTGTATTTATACCAAAACTAAAATTAAAAATCAACATTTTCTAGAGTGGGTTTGTCCACCCCTCTCCAGCTCCCTTCAGGAAGGAGCTTCTAATACAGCATGGAAAGTAAAACAAATGGAGGGAGAGAATTCAAAGCGAGAGAGGTAGGGGGCTGACAGCCGATAGGCAAGAGAAAATTAACTGGGAGCCCTGTGGTGTGGCCATATTGCCTGGAATAACCGAATTCGCTTCGGAAGAAAACTCAATGACAATTTTGATATCCATTTGCGGGAAGCTGAAAGGGATATGTCATAATAAGTGTCCATCTCGTATAATGCAATCCCCACCAGCGCCGAGCTCCACGCTAATATTGCTTGTCTTAAATGGCAGGGCCTTTAATATGATTTATATTTGACTTCTCCACTCCATTAAGTGCACTCGATAATCTGTTCTTTGACCTAGCGGCGCCTTTTGGCTCAGATCCATTTTTGCTATTCTTCTTTTTTTCTTCTTCTTCTTTTCCGCGTCGCAAAATGATGATGGGATCAGTGTAAAGAACTGTCCGTGAATGATGATGAAATAAAACTGAGCTGACCTCCTTTTGTCACTGAATAATAGGATTATTAATATCAGTGCATGAGAAGTGACTATTAACTTCAATTAAGACTCTTTAAAGCTCTTGATATATTCAAATCTGCGAATAACTCTCCTGCTGCTATTAATATATACATACAATGTTCTAGCCACATAAGAGCACTATCTAATGTTGTCCCAGGTTGTTGTTGTTGTTGTTGTTGATGTTTTTAAATTAGTATGCTGGGTTATTAATGAGAGATTCAAATTAAATACAATGCATGATGCAAAGACTGCGACACTGACTGCAATATATTTCAATGTAGCCTACAAAAGAAAAAGGACAGATACAACACACTGTACTTTGTTGATACAAAAAAACTTTGATTAGTTGTAAGAATTATTTTAAAAGATGTTTTAACAATAATTTGAATTCTCAATTGAACATTGAGAGTAATACACACATAAACAGAACACATTAAACCAATAAAATAAAAAAATCTGAAAATAATAAATAAAAAAAAATACCAATGAACAATATAAACACACATAAACAATAAAATAATGTAAGAATGAAAGTATATTTCATTAAAAGAATAATTAATCACAAATTTATAAACTAAAAACACACTTTTTTAATCAAAGATTAACTTACTTTAAATCATAACAGGAAAGGAAATGAAACGAAACAAAACAAAACTTTATCAAAGATTAAATTACTTTAAATCATAACAGTTTTGCATACTAGTGCAGTAATAAAATATAATTTATCTTTAATAAAAACAAAACAAAAAAAACGGTAAAAACTTACAAACAGAAATGATATTTACTTGTAACTTGTGAAAGTTTAAACATTTAATAGAAAATCTATGCAATTTTTTTAATGAAACAGAACGGAACCGAAACGAAACGAAAAGGAAGCCAAATGGAAACGAAACAAAAACAAATATTTTTTTTTATCAAAAATTAACTTACTTTAAATCATAAAAGTTTTGCATACTAGTACAGTAATACAATATAATTTATCTTTAATAAAAACAAAACTGAAAAAAAAAATTAAAACAGAAATGATACTTTACCTGTAACCTGTAAAAGTTTAAACATGTGATAGAAAATCTATGCAATTTTTTAAACAAAATGGACCCGGAACAGAGCCGAAAATGAAACGAAACAAAACAAAATGAAACTAAACAAAACCAAAAAAATAAATATTTTCTATCAAAGTACTTTACAAAGTAAACAAAGTTACTTGAAATCATAACAGTTTTGCATACTACAGTAATACAATAAAATGTTTATTTAATAAAAACAAAACTGAAAAAAAGGTAAAATTTTAAATCTAGAAATGATACTTTATGGGTAAATTGTAAAAGTTAAAAAATATATATATTAAATCGATGCAATTTTTAAAACGAAACAGAACCGAAACGGAATGGAACGGAATTGGAAAACAACCGAAAAACAAACCAAACCAATTTTTTTTTTTTAAAGATTAACTTACTTTAAATCATACGTTTTGCATACTAGTACAGTAATACGATATAATTTACTTTTAATGAAAACATAAAACTGAACAAAAAACTAATTTAAAAAAATTAATAAAATTTACAAATCATTTATATTTCATTTTTAAAAAAAAAAAGATTACAGTTCTGAAATTTTTATTGAAAACTAATGACTCAAATAATAATAAGTAGATAGATTTTAAAAAAACAAACAAAAAAAAACAATACCACTCAGAATCAGTTAAACACATGTTTGACAAGGGCTTTTACCAGCATGCCTGACCATTCTGACAGGAGAATCGCTCTTCAGAACGAGACGGGAGGGAGAAAGAAAAATGAAGAGATCATTGGTGAGGAAACTCCAGAACAAAGAAGCCTTCAACGAGCTAAACGTTTCCTGGGTCATATGCTCTCCCAAAAAAAAAAAATGTGGCGGAAGACGGAGTCATTGTATTGATTTACACAATCCGGCATCCTATTCGCTGGGTCAGGAATAGCAGCCATACTGTTGTCACATCCTCATATATCACAACCAAGCCTGTGGACTGTGCGATATGGTCACAAAGACACTGATCGCAATGTTGTGGAGATGCAGAGCAGTGCGTGACAGGAGAGGGGGTTTGAGGTCAAGGGGGATTTTAAGTGCCTCCAGGTCACACTTAATAGGCCACTTGAGTCACGTATACAGTATTGAATGGTTTGTATTCACAGCATAAAAGACGCAGAATTAACCAACTAAATAGGTATCGTTAAATTAAATACATCACATGAAACTAAACCTTGACTGTAAAAAAATATGATAAATAGTGATAACAACATAAGATTAAGTTAGTTTAACTTATTTTAAAACAAAAATAATAATTTAATGTCAAATTAAGTCGGTTTAATGTAGGTTTAAATTACATGTAAGGTTAATTCAAGAAACACAGTAACAAAATGCAGTTTCACACAATGTGCTGTGACAGCATGAGGGAATTAAGTTAACTTATTAGTTTTTACAAACTTAAGTGAATTCTACATTAAAAAATCAAGTTGTCCCATCAGAAACCTCAAGAATTGTGTTGTTTCAGCTCATTTTAAATAAGCAGTTTAAACAAACAACAATCTAAATCTTTTTAAGCGTAGTTGTCTACACTGTAAAAAAAATTGCTGGGTTCCACACAATCGATGTGTGTTGGGGCAACATGAAGGCCTTAAGCTAACTTAATAGTACTTACAAATCTGAGTGGATCGAACAAAAAACAATAAAGTTGTCCCTCCCAAAAACCTCAAGAATTGTGTTGTTTCAGCTCAGTTTAAATAAGTAAGTGTGTGAGATTGAGAACTAAAAAGTATCAAGCAGTTCAGCCAAAAATTATAAGTATGTACACTCAAAAGTGACCTTTACTGAAAAAGTACACTAAAAGTGACTGAAACGACAAAATTCTTAAGTTTTTTGGGGGGAACTTAATTGTTTTATGTTAAATAAAGTTCCCTAAAAAAACTTAAGAATTGTGTTGTTCATGTCTTGGGACAACATGGAGGATTTGTGTGGAACCCAACATTTTTTAAAGTGTAATTATTTACTCGTATGCTGGTTTTCTATAAATGCTGCTAATATTATGAACATGTTGGAAAACGGAAGCCATTTACTTCCAAGGTATTTCTTTTTTCCACAATGACAATTTACAAGATTCTTTAAAACATCTTCTTCTGTGTTCAGTAGAAAGAAGAAAATATTATAAAGGTTTGGAACCACTAAATTGTGACTGAAAATGTTTTTTGCCTGAACTACCCTTTTAAGAGTTTAACGGTGGCTAATGAGAGATAAAATTATGGCTGATATTATAACACTGTACTGCAGTTTACTGCAACACACTGGCAAACAATAGTCGAGCAACTGATTCAGACATACAAAAGCAGTGCTGAGCACATCACAGTATAAACCAGTGAAGGGAGGGAGACCGTCTGATCTGATACGGTTGGGTACCTGCCATGTAATGTGTGTGAGTGTGTGTATGTATGAGAGAGAGAGAGAGAGAGAGAGAGAGAGAGAGAGAGAGAGAGAGAGAAAGAGAGGGAGAGGGAGAGGGAGAGAGAGAGAGGGAGAGAGAGAGAGAGAGGTGGTTGATGTGGAAATCAAGGTTAAACAGAGAGCATCAAAAAAATATTGAGTAGCAAAGTGTCAGTAAAAAAGAATTTTCCTCTCCTCCTATGTATCAAACCACAAGTTTTTCACCAAATCACTCCATGCATGTGAAGTATCTTGAATGCAATAATCTAAAAAAAAGGTAGACTTTTGTTTACTATTTCAAAAAACGTCAAATTAATAAATAAAAGGGTAGCTTTAAATACAGCGTCACATATGCATCCCTGCCAAAGGCCCCAAAAGCATTCACCTTGTTTTAGTTTTGGCAAAGGGGAACTGATACGTGTGATCGCTGCCTGAAAACAGCAGAGCTCTATTAATTATGGTTGGCAAAATCATTCGGGCAGAAGGAGCCAAGCAGACTACAGTGAGGGCTGGAGCCAACCGACCGTAATGCATCCTCAGTACAGTGACCTCTTACAATCTGTTCATGCAGCCAACTACACATGCATGTTAGATTTGCAGTTTATAAGTACAAAAAAAAAAAAAAAGCATTCAAACGCGTCCCGTAATTTCTTAGAAATAAAAAATATAAGGTATTTTACTAAAACTCAGTGCCGCGTCAAGGTGGGGATTTAGGGAAAAAAAAACTAATGTAGCATATTTAATTTGAGATTCAATATCGCGAGGACAGTGTTTGTGCAGTTTGCATAACGATAAACATATTTGACTACACGCAACCACGATCTTTAAATAGCCTATAAAGTTTATTTCAGTTCTCTCAGGTGTTCCTTAATATTTTTGCCGTTAAATAAATGAACTTAAAAAATGGCGAGGCAAACGAATGAAAAAGAGGTTAAAATGTCAAGTATGGACGTGTTTTAAATTTTAAATTAGGCTCCAAAAGGTTTTCTTTAAAACAAATCATTACTAAGCTGCTGCATTCATGCGAATAAGAAAATGCATGTAGTTGATTTAATGAAATAATGTGTTAAAATATGCACATTTAAATAAAGATAAACTAAAAAAAACATTAAATACTAGTTTTTAATGATAAAATAAAAAGACGCTTCTACTTTTAAACCGGAAGGTTTAATTCGTTCAAAACGTAAACAATACTTTTAAAAATTCGCTTAGGTTAATATAGCTAATAACAACAAAAAAGACACATTTATTAAAACCAGGTATGTTTGAGAATTCATCTTAACGCACATTACTTTACTGTATAGGCCTTTATATTCCTGTCATCCCCAATTAACTTCACAAAAGCTAAACCTTATCATTTAAAATAAAAAAAATATCTAAGACGATGAAATGACTTACTTAAATTTTCCAAAGCACAATAAAGGAAAATATATAGCCTATGTTTGAGAGTTAAAATTAAAGAAACATTCGTGCGTTCGATATACTGAGACTTTACAAACATTACTATATTTATACTGCAAATTATTTTAAAGAATATATGATAAAGTGTAGTATACAAAGCATACTACATGATAACATGCACTAAAGAGAGACATCATCAAATATAGCAAAAGATCATATAAATTTAGTCATTTTAACACTGAAAATAACCTGACGCGAAACAATACACAGCCAAATGAAAAATCGGATGAGCAGATCAACGAAAAGCCTTATGCATTTCAATGTGCACGCCATTCTACAAACGAAATAAAAATAAATACAAAATAGCCTGTTTAAGTCAAATTGTAATAAATATTTTTAAAAGATAATGAGATTGTTATCAAATAACACACCTTAAATATTCACGAATATGAAATTAAATGTGTTTTCTGGTTGTAAAAAACCTTGATAAATAATCAAAACAATAAAATGCAAATTCTTTATCTATAAAGAAGAACAGAAAAGGTCCGTGTATCGCGAGTAAACCTGTTTCTTCTCTCTCCAAAGTGTAGGTGTGTTTCCACCAGCCGGTTTGGTTGTGTATAAAAGCTGAGGATTAATTTGTCGTCAATAAACTGAAGGCAGTGACGACTCGTGCTGTGATTGGACGAGCTCCTCTCAAACCCTCCCTTTATAATTTCAGAGGACTGAGTTCGGAGTCTTAAACACACCAACACTGCTAGGACACACACTTAAGAGCACCCTGCACTTTCCAACCCCTATTGAAAACTGAGAAAAGGCACCGCAAGTGGATACAAGAGGTTTGCTGAACTACTGATCCGTCTTCTGATCCGGACTTTTAATTGCCGAATTAGATCAAGGGGTTTGCCTTTTTTTTTTTTTGGTGCATCAGAAAATACAAGCTGATGATTTAACTGCCAGAGTTTGTGCATGTGCTCCACGCACAAATAAAAAAGGCATTAAAAAAATTTAAATCCCCCTTTTTTTCTCTAAATAGTCCACATTCTTCTCTAAAATTGGCTCCTGTACAAACAGCCGCGTTGGATCCCTCGGGTTACTGCGAGACTCCGGTGTACAACCCGGATCTCTGTCCAAATATGATCGCCGCCCAGGCCAAGCTGGTGTATCATCTCAATAAATACTACAACGAGAAATGCCAGTCTCGGAAAGCGGCCATCTCCAAGACCATCCGGGAGGTGTGCAAGGTGGTCTCAGATGTCCTAAAGGAGGTGGAGGTCCAGGAGCCCCGCTTTATCAGCTCCTTAAACGAAATGGATAACCGCTTCGAAGGGCTCGAGGTCATCTCTCCTACTGAATTCGAGGTGGTCCTCTATCTGAACCAGATGGGGGTCTTCAACTTCGTGGACGACGGCTCTCTGCCGGGCTGCGCCGTGCTCAAGCTCAGCGACGGGCGGAAGAGAAGTATGTCTCTGTGGGTTGAGTTCATCACGGCTTCGGGATACCTGTCCGCGCGCAAGATCCGCTCCAGGTTCCAGACGCTCGTGGCGCAGGCGGTGGATAAGTGCAGCTATAGAGACGTGGTTAAAATGGTCGCTGACACCAGCGAGGTGAAATTACGCATCAGAGACCGATATGTGGTTCAGATCACCCCCGCGTTTAAGTGCACCGGCATATGGCCGCGCAGCGCTGCTCACTGGCCGCTGCCGCACATCCCGTGGCCTGGTCCGAACAGAGTGGCAGAAGTCAAAGCGGAGGGCTTCAATCTCTTATCGAAGGAGTGTTACTCGCTGAACGGGAAGCAGAGCTCGGCGGAGAGTGATGCCTGGGTGTTGCAGTTTGCCGAAGCGGAGAACCGCCTGCTCCTGGGAGGGTGCAGGAAGAAATGTCTGTCCCTGCTCAAGACGCTGCGCGACCGTCACCTTGAACTGCCGGGGCAGCCTCTCAACAACTATCACATGAAAACTCTCGTGTCTTACGAGTGCGAAAAACACCCGCGCGAGTCGGACTGGGACGAAAACTGCCTCGGGGATCGACTGAACGGGATTTTATTGCAGCTCATTTCGTGCTTGCAGTGTAGGAGATGCCCCCATTATTTTCTGCCAAACCTAGACCTTTTCCAAGGGAAGCCACATTCGGCCCTTGAAAACGCTGCCAAACAGACTTGGCGACTGGCGAGAGAAATTCTAACCAACCCTAAAAGCCTGGAGAAACTCTGAGGTAAAAATAATAAACGGCATGTTTGTGAATTGGAGGTCTGACTGATCAAAGTTCTGAGGCCTAGACGATGCTAATCAGGAACTCTTTCACAAAATGGTCACTGTTGAAACCAATCCACGTTGATTTTGTTGTAAAAAATATTTTAGAGAGCTCCGTTTAAAAATACTTTACATGACGAGAATTAAGTCATGAAGGAGCAAATTGTATCAACAATCAAAATGAATGGTTACCTGTCAGTATTACTGTTTCTTTCTTTTCTTTTTTCGAGCCCTGCCCAACAACACATTTTACCTAAAAGCTTTCAACACGAAGACAGAATATAACCTGTACATTTTATACTGTAAATAGACACATTTGTAGATTGTGAATCCGGTGGTCTGCAGTTGTGAATGTTGTTCTGTGACACGTAAATAGAAGTATAATTTCACCTGTTTTAACATTCGCCTGGATTATTTTTGAAGAGAGAAAGAAGAAAAAAATCATTTAAACCTGCATCAGCGATTTAATCTATTGTCAATGGCAAATTTCAAAAAGTTTACATTTTGATGGTACTATTTGTTACGTTCCTAAACATTCCATACGCATACTTGAATTCTTATTTAAAGTATATTCGACCGTTTTGTTTGTTCCTTGCTTACATGGTAAAAGGCTGAAGTTGAGAATATATAGCCTATATGAAAAAAATATACCTGAAAACAATGCACTTGAAATACACTGGAATATAACATTTTGTGATTTGATTTTTTTATATCTGTCTCTGAGTTTATTTAAAGAGTTAATAAAAACAAATGAATATTTGTGTCCAAATAATGATTCGTGATGCATATAGCCTATACTGAAATTTAATATTTTTGGGGGGTGGTTAAGCATCTGGATTTTCGGCGTAAAGATTATACAATGTAGACTGGTTCTTGCAAAATAAAAAGCGGAGAAAACACAAAAAGGAACATGGGAAACATTTCTTCCCGTTGAGAGAAGGACAATCATGAGCTGAAATATGGCTTGCAGAAATGTTTATAACTCTGCAACGACAGTTCTGCATGTCAGAATGGCACACCTTCATTTAGAAATTCATTTTTTTTTGTACCTGCATTTTTAAAATACCCTTTTCGATGTTATACTATGACATTTTTATTTTTACGGCAATTTTAAAATATAAACGCGTTGAGGATGAGTTATTAGTTTCAGCTTATTCTGTATTATGTAAATAATAATATTAAATACATTTTATGCCAAATCATTTTAGTAAAACAAGTTCATTATTTTAAAAACAAAATTAGGACTGGCCTTTACGCATGGCCTTGCGGGGTAGCCTTTTCAAGGCATGGGCCTCGATTTTGTTTATAACGTTTTTTAAAAATGACAGTCTTAATAAATTGTTGATTATGTTAGAATCTTATTTCGATCCACGTCACGAAGAGTGCAATTTATATTCGCATGCGTATTACACACTTACAAATGCAAAACAGAAATGCAACCTACTTTGGCATCAATGCGTCTAAAGGCTGGGTCATCTTCGTCCACTTCAAAATAGATTTCCGTGGTAGTGATGGAGAGAGTCCCACGAGCTACAGTGACCGGGGCAATAAGCTGGGCCGGGGTGCTCAAAACAACAGGGCCTGTAACAAGGAAAAACGTTTTTATTTTCACAGGGGAATATACCAAGATTATGCATAAAACCAGTCAGTCATAAACAAACGAGACATGATGCGAGTTAGTAGCTGATGTATTTATACACAACCATACACTTTCACCAAAACAATTTGTGACATTTCTTCGGAATGTGTTTACAATATTTTTTTCTCCAAGCCAGCCTTTTCTAATATAGCTTTGTAGACTTAGACATGGTGGTCCAGCGATTTATATCACGCGAGTGGGTCTGTAAAATTGTTTGTAGTTTATTCAGAAGTATCTCGATTTACATCAAAGAAAATTGTTTTAGTTTTTTTATCCAAGATTGGTCAGAAGAAAATATGGATCAGAGCTTTACTGTACATAAACGCGCATCAAAATGAAACAGAAAGGGGAAAGTGTTGAAAAGAATTTCAGCCATTACACAATTAAGTCGTTGCTTTATTAAATTATATAAAAGGAAAACGGGAAATTTTAGGGTAGATAGGCGTTTCTATGCATCCTCACAGGAATAATTTCACAGTCACTTTCCTGCGTTATTTAGCGACAAAACAAATCATGTTTGAGTGATACGCGTTTAGCCTTTGCTATCTAATCAAATCAATCGTTAAGACTTTTTTGATGAAGTGAGAGCTGTAGAATTGACCTTACAAATATTATAAAAATATTTGCAGACATTCTGACCCCAGGTCACATGACTAGGATCTAATCTCAAATTTGTGTGCGCTCTTTCTCTCTATATCTTTCTCTTCTATGACCAGTCCTCTGTGTTTTATTATTTCACCGTTGCAGCAGTCCACGGATCTGTCCTAGATGTGAGGAGAGGCTCTAGAAATTGGGATATTTATCGATCCCATGAACTCCAAAGAGCCACTTTAACGTCTCATCAATCTTAATCTGCTCTCCTCGGCCAATTATGCCCGATACTGTTGCAAGATTACAAGTGGATTTGGGTTTCAATTCCCAGAGCACTCCTTCACTGCTCTCCCCGACCGCTCGTAGAAACCAAAGCCGCTTTACCTCCTTTTAGTACCAGCAACAACAACAGCTATTTCAATCCAAGCAAATACCAATATTACATATAAATACATACATCAAATATTTGTATAATAACCATGATCTATAATTTATATATTTAAATTTGTGTATTAAGGACCTTAAATTGAAGAAGCGCAAATGATTTAGATACAAAGATTTTACGCGAAAACGAAAATAACACATAAGGCCTATAAACAGCCATACCTTTACCTGCATCGGAGTAAATGTAGAAGATAAAAAACATTTAAACATATCAATTTATATGACCAACTCTAACAAATTTTTATCTTTATTTTCCATCAAATCTCTCATAAAAAGCTGAACACAGATGAACATAAAAAAACTGAACCCTTAATCCGAATCAAGTCGCTCTCATGTTTAATAGAGGAACAGGCAATTGTATCGTGGCCTAGAGGGACTCTTGTGAATCCGGAGACAATACAACATTAATCCAATGCGCAGAGAAGATTAGCGCTAAAGCCTCCGGGGACCTTTAAAAATGGGATGAAGCAAAAAATACTTTCATATTACAGAATCAGCGCGATCAGGTTTCACATATGACATGTAATCTCATCCGCCGCTGGGAATGAAGCGTTTCTCAATTGTTGTAAACCAATAAGCAACACTTAGGCATATTCTTACAAAGATTATAAACTCGCTATACTATACTATACTATACTATACTATACTATACTATACTATACTATACTATACTATACTATACTATACTATACTAATGTTAATATCAGCCCACTGATATAATATGGGCTTGGTAATAAAATAAAGAGTTTATAATTTTCCCTGTAAATCCTATTTCATTTGTGACTATGGTCTAGTGATGTAGTGTTGATTTCAGAGTACTAGTGAGGATTAGCAGATTATCATGTAGGAATGAAACAGGTGCAGTTGTACTCAGCAAATCTGAGCTGCACGCGGTTCTGTCGGGCCGCGCGCGCCGTGTCCTGACGTCAGCTGCTAAACAGACGGCCGCGCGCTATCGACTGTGATGTCACAGGAGTGTGGCTGGCGAGACAAAGGCATGATGGGAAAAGAGATGGTTGTTTTCTCTTTCTGTATTACAACAGGGGCTTAATATGCATATGAAAATAAAATATTAATTTGCTTAAACAGAATACAACGTAGATGCATGATCAGTTTTGAGTTAGAGCAAAGCAATTTTCAGTTGTTCTGAAAACTATACGGATGACATTTCTTTTAAACGAAAATAAATAAATAAATAAATAAAAACAGGTAAATATACCAAAAACGAAACGTTTTTATTCATTTTAGACAACACAATATCAATGTTTTAACTTCATAACCTCAGGGATCAATATTTTGTGGAATAACCCAGATTTTTAATCACAACAAAATGAAAACATCATCTATTTGTAATAATAGCCTATATATAGTTATATATAATATAAAAAACAATTAGGAGCTAATAAAATATTTTAATAAGAATGTTGAAGAAATATTGTCAGACCTTTATACCAACACATAAATATTAACATTTTACTCAAACTAGTAAATCCATCCACAAAAGTGGTCAAAAGAAACAGAAAAGTGGTCTTTTATTTTCCCCAGATGTATGATTTCCTATTGCAATATATTTGTATGAAATATAGGCTATAACAATTATAAACATTATTATTAACTATATTGAAATATATATTTAATATAAATACGATTATATTAAATATTTAAATACTTTCTGGTGTTAAATAATATAATCTATAGGCCTATAATGAATAATAATAAATATAAAAAGACAGAGTGAGAGAGTATGGGAAAGCAAATCAGCATCACATCTCTTTTCACATCACACCTATTCTGTCTGTGTTCAGTTGTGGGTGTAAATACAGTCATGACCGTTCCTGTTCTCTGATTGGCTGCGGGAAAACCGAGCCCCTCCCACTGGCTGTGAGAAGGCTTTTGTTGATTGGCCTGTTGTTTACACTGCTCTCATTAGCACTAGCATTAGCGTGTGCCCAGTGTCAAAACAGAAACAGCGCGCGCACACACAGCAAACTGACACAGAAAAACATAGCACAGCTCCCCTTTTGGTCAAGATTCACAAATCAGATCAAAGATTAAAGCTGTAATATGACATTCAGATGCATAAATGCATAAAAACCTGAATGCTGAGCACCATAAACCTGTTATCATTTAGAAAAACATATACTGATCAAAACAAATGAAGACATTTCTTTACCCTGGTATATTTATTAAATATACAGTAGCATATTATTTAATGTTAATTTAGTTAATGGACATTAGTTAACATTCAATTTGAAAAATGATTTAGCTAATTATTAATTCAACATATGTATACGAAAGGTTTGCTCAATATCAAAATCAATATCATAAAGTATAGCAGAATCAAATGGTTCAATGGCTGCAAACCCAATCAGTGCACTTGATGCATCATATTTATCCTTATTATGGCGATGATTTAAATTTCAGAGATTCATGAGCATGTGCCAGGATCTATGATTAATTACATTCCAGTAAAATTAGCCTACTTTAAACATATATGGGAAACAAAGAACAGAAGGAATAAACCAGACTGCATTCCTTTAAGGCAAACTGGCAAACATCAGTGGGAAAATATTAGAGGTAATTGAGGCGATCCTGATTTAGATACAGTATGATGACTGAATTCATACAAAGCCAAATGAATGGATTTCTATAGAATAACCTTCATATTTCTACAGAACTGTCGTAGTAATGTGCTTGTAAATGTAACAAGCAAGACCAGCTATGCATAAATAAGACTGAGGTTTACATAGAACACTTCAGATTAAATAAATATACAAATTAGGCTGGTGGCTTTTTTGATACATAAATATCTCACCACTCATTTTTAACCTTCACTGACTAATGAAGGTCTGCAGAGCGAGTCGGGGCATTGATTATTCTGGGCATTATTAATAACATGTCTGTTTCACATTCAGAACACATATATCACATATAACATCTTATGACCGTGTTTGCAAAGCACGGCTGGAACCTATTCCAGTCCATTTATTCATTTTCCTTCAGCTTAGCCCCTTTATTCATCAGGGGCCGCCACAGCGGAATGAACCACCAACTTATCCAGCATATGTTTTACGCAGCGGTTGCCCTTCCAGCCACAACCCAGTTCTGGTAAACACCCATACACTCTCACATGCGCATATACACACAGAGAGACACTATACGGCCAATTTAGTTTATCCAATTCATCTACTGTATACAGCATGTCTTTGGACTGTGGGGGAAACCGGAGCACCCAGTGGAAAGAAAACCCCCTCAAACAAGGGGAGAACATGCAAACTCCACACAGAAAAGCCAGCTGGCCCAGCCGGGACTCGATCCACCTTCTTGCTATGAGGCTACTGCTGACCACCAAGCCACTTATTCAAGTTGCAGAGCATGACATAAATGTGAGTATTCTTTTTAATGACTTCTTTACAAAAAAATAGTAATAATAATAATAATAAAATAAATAAACATACAAACAAACAATAAAAAGTATATGAAAAAATAAGCTATATAAAACAGAAAATAGAGAAAATAAATAGATAAATAAATTTAAATAAAGCTAAATAAACAACAAAAAGTATATAAAATAAAAGATTATAGAGACAATAAATGAATAATTAAATAAATACTTTTAAATAAAGTTAAATAAACTAAAAGTAGTATATAACATAATAGACGATAGAGAAAATAAACAAACAAACAAACAAACAAACAAACAAATAAATAAATAAATAAATAAATAAATAAAGCTAAACAAACAAATAATATAAAATGATAAACTAGAGAAAATAAATAAATAATTAATCAAATACACTTTAATAAAGTTAAATAAACTATAGGAAGTATATAAAATAATAGAATATATAGAGAAAATAAATAGATACAATTTAAAAAAGCTAAATAAACAATGCAAATTAAAAAATTATAAATTAAAATTATAAACTGTATAGAGAAAATATAAAAATAAAAAACATATACATTTAAATAAATAATCAAAAGTAAATAAAATAATACACTATAAAGAGAAAATAAATAAATAAATAAATATAAAGTTATATACATGCATTTTATGTTTAGTGCATAAAATAATAGACTATATTGAAAAAATAATACAATAATACATTTAAAGACAAAACAAAATATATAAAAACACAAAACAATACAAAACATATAAAACAATAGACTAAATATAAAAAATAAATAAAGCAGTAACATTTAACAAAAATTAAATAAACAATAACAATTATATAAAATAACAGACTGTATATAGAGGGGAAAAATTAAATAAAGCTAAATAAACAATAAGAAGTATATAAAATAATAGATTATATAGAGAAAAAAATATATATAGAGAAAGATATTTTCCAGAAATTATCTTCCAAATCATTACAATTAACAGAAGATGATAGTTCAGGAATGAAGAAATAAAGTAGTTTTTGATTAATTGAATAATTAATTAATTCCTGATTGTTGGCATGATTAATGATATATTTAATCTGTGTTAAAAATAAGTATTAGTGATTTTAAAAAAGATTAATCTCTCAAAAATGGTCAAACCTGCCTCTGCAAACATTTACTCGAGGATACAAACTGGCTGTGATAAGGAAAAAGAAAAAGACACATTTAAAATAACATAATTCTATAGCTTTTGAAATAATAAATAAACAAGCATTCGACAGAGAGAAAAAAAAGTAACACTGTGCAGAGCAATACTTAACCCTACAGACTGCCAAAAAAACATAAACACAGTCCTAAAGCAAACCAACCACACTAACTACACTGGTCTGCATCCAGATTGACAAGTAAGATATATTTATATATCTGTTCTATGTCAAACTCTGTCATTCTGCCAAAATGCCATGCTTAAGCCATATATAAATAAATAAATGCTACCAAATGTGGATTTATGCAGACATTTCAGATGAAGTGCTCTGGGCAGGATCTCACTACAAAGGTCATTTAAAATACGATTTTGGAGATTTTGGGGTTTTATTAAGATAACTAATTGTGTTTTGTCATTATATTTGTAATTTCTTCAACCAAATTTAATGACCAATTCAAACCTATGTGACGTATAGAAGCTGAAAGACTGAACGAAAGTGACAGAGCTGATGTATGACTTAACTTACTATGCATATACTGCATGGAGAGGCATTTCTTCCATACAAATTGCCCTCTGTGTTGTGTATAGATCCACTCACCTGCCAAGTTGTCGACCTCTTTCTCCTGCAGTAAACTGACAGCGTCATCGTCCCCCTCGAGCATCAGCTCTGTCTCAGTGTTCTGGCTGACCGATGCCTGCCCGCGGAAACCCTTCCTCCCTCTCAGAGCTTCGTCTTCCTCCGGGCCTGCAGACGAGACAGGAGACAAAATGACAATGGACAGTATTAACTCTTGAGCACACTTCAGAAATAAAATAAAATAAAATAAAATAAACATTACATTAAAGTACATAAAAATAAAATGAAATACATTAAATAAAAATGAATTAAATAAAAAAACACTACATTAAATTACATTAAAATAAAATAAATTAAATAAAAAACATTAAATTAAATTATATAAAAAATAAAATGAATTAAATAAAAAACATTAATTTAAATAACATAAAAAAATACAATAAAATAAAAAACATAAAATTAAATTACATAAAAATAGAATAAATTTAATAAAAACATTAAAATAAATTACATAAAAATAAAATAAATAAAAATAAAAAAACTACTTTATATTACATTAAAATAAAATAAATTAAATAAAAAACATTACATTAAATTATATAAAAATAAAATGAATTAAATAAAAACATTACATTAAATTACATAAAAATAAAATAAACAAAAAAACATGAAATTAAATTACATTAAAATAAAATAAAAAATATATGAAATTAAATTACATTAAAATAAAATAAAATAAATTAAAAACATAAAAGATTACTCACAAATAAAATAAAATAACTAAGAAAAACATACAATTTAATTACATAAAAATAAAATAAAATAATATAAATGCATGAGTACCTGCTAATGCAACTTTAAACTAGCCTTATACTACCTGACAACTTACGCAACATGGTTCAAGCAGTGTTCTCTGAGTGCAGTTGATCACTCACAAAATTGTCCATTTCCTTCTGAACAGCTACAAAACTTTGGTGCTAATTAGGTTAGTAAATCTGGCCCATGAATGGATCAAAGGAATACATGCCATATGAAAGATACTGTACAGTATCAAATCACATCAAACCAAATCAAATCAAAGTATTTATAACACACTTTTTTTTGGAACAACAGTTGTTCACTAAAGTGCTATACAGTCATGAGTTAGATATCACAAGAATAACAAAAAATATTCAGAAAAACAGTTGGGATAGCATAAACAAAAATAAAATAAAATAAATTAAAATAAAATAAAATAAAACAAAACAAAACAAAACAAAACAAAACAAAACAAAACAAAACAA
>CAIGQQ010004837.1:12954789-12967568 GCA_903798035.1 Danio albolineatus | reverse complement strand
AACAAAACAAAACAAAACAAAACAAAACAAAACAAAACAAAACAAAATAAAAATATTAGTAGTAGTTCTGTACAGGTTTTTGTTTTGCACTGCACTCCTTTTTGTTATTATTTTTCCTTTATGTGTTGGACTGTTGCATTGTAAGTCTCCTGCAAGTCTCGAAACAGCATATTAAAAACTGAGCTCAAGTTAAAAGGTTAACTTATGCTCCACACAGTAAAGCCTCATGCGCATTGGGACATTTATGGCTCATGCTTATCGGCAGCGTTTTTCAACACTCATCCTCAAGTGATTTTCACCAAGTGGTACTTGCTGCAGAGCCACATGGGTTGAGCTGCACTTGATGCACTTCCTCTGCAAGTGACATCACTGAGGTCTGGGGTTAGGGGTGGAGCTGGAATTTTAGCTCTGCCCATTTGGGTCTGTAGAGAGCACCCAAACATTTTCACTGGTGATGAGCAAAGTGAACGTCCAAAATCGCTCCCAGACAATACATACTATGTTCTGTGGTGAAAGTATTAGCGTCCAGGCCAAGTGTCAAAACAGAAACACACAGCAAACCGACACAGAAACACAGCACAGCTCCCCTTGTGGTGGAGAATCAGAAATCAGATCAAAATAAAGCTGTAAGATGACAAGCAAATGCATAAATACATTAAAAAAACTTGGATGGCATGTGTGAGCTGGGTCCTCGGCTAGACGGTTTTGTGTTTAAGCCCCATTCTACCGCCTCAGCATCATGATTTTTAATGCAAAATTGTATTCTGTGTGAATAGCGCTTTAGGGCTTCGCTATACAATTCTTTCATTGAACAAAATAAAATCAAGGCTATTCAATTCAATCGCTAAACTCTGAAAAACAAAAAAAAAACAAAAAAAAACATGATGTTTCATCTATTCAGAATCCTCAGTTCACCTGGTCAAGAATCCTCTTTCTACCTGGTGTTAACAATCATTCATTTTCTTTTCAGCTTAATCTGGGGTCGCCACAGCGGAATGAACCGCCAACTTATCCAGCATTTGTTTTACACAGCGGATGCCCTTCCAGCCGCAACCCATCTCTGGGAAACATCCATACATTCTCATTCACAAACATACACTATGGACAATTTAGCTCAGTCAATTCACCTATACCACATGTCTTTGGACTGTGGGGGAAACCGGAGCACCCGGAGGAAAGCTGAGGCTCGAACCAGCGACCTTCTTGCTGTGAGGTGACAGCACTACCTACAGCGCCACTGTGTCGTCCCTGGTGTTAACATTTCTTGTCATATCTTTTGTGGTGAATTTTTGAGAACGTCTCATTTTTTTGGTATCACTTTTGCAGTAGCATTCAGTGCGACACACGAGTACTATTGAGCGGATGAGCGGAAAAGTGAATGGATGAAAATATGGATGACCATGATTCATTCATTCATTTTCCTTTGGCTTAGTTCCTGATTTATAAGGGGTCACCACAGCACCGGCATATGCTTACGCAGCAAAAGTCCTTCCAGCTGCAACTCAGTATTGGGAAAAATCCATACACATGCTCTCATCCACACACGCACTCATACATTACAGTGAATTTAGTTTCTCCAATTCACTTATAGCACATGTCTCTAGGATACCAGAGCACCAGGAGGAAGCCCACGCAAACAAGGGGAGAACATGCCAACTCCATACAGAAGTGCCTCCTGGTCCAGCCGGGACTCGCATTTGTGACCTTCTTGCTGTAAAACGATAGTGCTAACCACTGAGTCACCGTGCCACCAATGACTATGATTTCTATCATAAACTTTGTGTTTTGGTACAACACAGTGTAAAATAAATTCCTTGTTTCGGTGTACTTCCATACAACACATCCCGTTATGAACACATGTTTTGTCAGCAGACATTATCATACGACACAAATGTTATTTGCTAGTTTCAGCTCGACGCAAGTGTCATTTTGACGTTTTGCGCTGCGCTGTTTAAATAGCAAATGCTTTTGTGCTCATATATGCACCCATCGGCGTTTGGGTCTAAAAAGGAGGTGTGTTAGGCAAGGCAAGGCAAGGCAAGTTTATTTATATAGCACATTTCATACACAGTGGCAATTCAAAGTGCTTTACATAAACAGGAATAAAATTGAAGTATAAGAAAATAAAAACAAATGATAAAAAAACTGATAAAACAGATTAAAATGAGTTAAGAAAAGTTATAAAAGAATGAAAAGGAAAGAAAGACACAATAGTGCGATCTGTCGGACGTAGCACAGTACTCATTCAGTAAAGGCACAGCTAAACAGATGTGTTTTCAGTCTTGATTTGAATGTGCCTAATGTTGGAGCACATCTGATCATTTCTGGAAGCTGATTCCAGCAGCGAGGGGCGTAATAGCTGAATGCAGATTCACCCTGCTTTGACTGAACTCTTGGAGTTTCTAGTTTATATGATCCTAAAGATCTGAGTGATCTGTTAGGCTTGTATTCAGTGAGCATATCTGTAATGTATTTGTAATCTGTAATGTTAAGGCGCATTGCTGGCGAGTTGCTATTTTGAGGAACTAAAATAGACTGCGCAATAGACCGGCTCAAAGCAGGTCTAAAGTCCAGTGCAGATCGTGTTAGTTGTGCATCTTGCTTACACACTGCTTAATACACACAGGATGTACAGCAATACACAAATATATTTATAAACGAAAAAGAATTAAGGGCTGAAAATATTGCAATAATTATTACTTTATACATAAATATAAAAAGCACTGCCTCCATGCCTACTTCATCTTGGGGGGGGCTTTTTTAGTTTATTCATGACAACTTGCTTTTGTATAATGTTATTATTATTACTATTATTATTTATTATATGGATATTTATATTTGTTTAATTAAAAACAACCTTAGATTTGTCCACCTGTTGGGTTTTAGACCATATGGGGCATTGCATAGAGTGTTTGGATATAACTCAGGTTTTTGAGCACGCTTCGTTATTATTGTTCATTTATTCGTTTGCTGGAAATTAGAACTGAATTCAGAAATAGTTTTGAAACAAATCTTTGCGCTTAACAAACTAAATTAAATATGTAAGCTAACCGGTGTCTGTGCGTACAACGTTTTCTTATCCACGAAAGAGAGAAACAGAAAGTTAAGGCCTATTGGAGGAGGCTCATTCTTTATCAAATGCACCATAGCGCAACTGACTCTTAAAAGGAATGGGAGATGTGACTCTGATTGGTTTATTTTCAAAACACACCCATAACACATTAAGAGTATAAGCGCCCTGCGCATCAGACTTTGCGCCTAGATTGTTAAAATTGAGCTCTCAGTGTGTTTTTGCCATTTTAAACACATTTAACCACAGGAGAGTAGGAGTGGATGGAAAAAATGCATTCATCAATGCATAACGATTCTGAATCCATTCTCAAAAGTTCAGAATTGATTCTTTACTCAAATTAGATTGCAATGGGCCTGCAGGAGTGTGAGGTAGAAACAGAAAAATAATATTTAAATAATCTAAAATAATACAGAATACTGTACAATATTAGCACAGCTGAAAAAATCTGAAAAGAAATGTAGGTCAAAACTGTTTTGGATTCTAATCGTGACTCCCAAAATTGTCACGGTGGTGCAGTGGGTTGCACAATCGCCTCACAGCAAGAAGGTCACTGGTTCAAGCCCGGCTGGGTCAGTTGACATTTCTGTGTGGAGTTTGCATGTTCTCCCCATGTTGGCGTGGGTTTCCTCTGGTTGCTCCGGTTTCCGGAGTCCAAAGACATGCAGTATAGGTGAATTGGGTAAGCTAAATTCGTCGTAGTGTATGTGGGTAAAAGAGTGTGCATGGGTGTTTCCCAGTGTTGGGTTATGCTGGATAAGTTGGCGGTAAATGCCACTGTGGCAACCCCTAATTAATAAAGGGACTAAACAGAAAGAAAATGAATGAATGATTGAATGACTCCCAAAACTGGAATCAGATCAGATTGTGAACTCCTTAATGATTCACACACCAACAGAGAGAAGGCTGCAAGAGAAATCTGTTTAAATTCGATTTCTCTGAACTCTCCACAACATTAAAACATTATAAACGCCATTTACACCAATATTTAGAGTCACTTGCGATTGACAAAAAAGCATCTTAATACCAGGTGTAAACAGGGCATCAGACACGGTTTAAAACACTTTAAATCTCCCATAAAGATACTCGTTATAAAACATGTACAGACTGGTTTTCATAACAAAATGTAATCTTCAAACTACAGGCAAAAACAAGATTGAACCGACAGCGCAATTAAGCGACTGCTTAAACTACAAAAGCTCAGACTTATCAGACTTAAAAGTTAAGTCTTGTGCAAAAAGTGCATTGCCAATTTTGAATAGAACAAAGAAATTATTCATTCATCAGCTTTACTGTAATTACTTAAGAAAAGAAAGAAAAACAGCAGTCAGGCCTGACGTACGTCACTGAATTTGCCTCGCATAAGGTCAGATTTGCTGAGACATTCGGTTAAAAAAACAGAAATAAAGAAACGCTTATCATAAATAGAAAGTTGTCTGACACTCTTTTGACGTGTTTCTTTACAGCGCAGTGTTTAAAATGTTCCCTACGTTCCCGTGAGGTTCATGTACCTTGTCTCAAAGCGGTCACGTTCGAAAGTTGTCAACACCAGTACACAGATGAAGAAGGAAAAAAGAGAAGGAGAGAGAAAGGAAAAAAAATAAAATAACATAGCGGGCTTCCTGCTCTGTCTCATATCTCAGGAGCTTTCATCAGAGCCAAGGAAGAAGTGGGACCGCTTTTCGGAAATAGGGAGCGTGTAACATTTAGAGGCACAGAGCCAGCGAGCGGTCATGGATCAAAGCAGACGGAGGGAAACTTAAGACCGTAATTCTGTAAACCGTCATTACGCCTGCATTAAAGCAGGGAGAGCTGATGGGGCTGAGCTCCAGTTTTGACTGGCAAGATAAAGCTTAGGTCCTCGGTGCAACGCAGACAAAATAAACCAGGCGGATTTTGACAAGAAAATGATCCCGAGCAAACAGACAGAGTTTTTTTAAGGGGGAAAAAGTGAGTAAAAATGCATTTAGCTTTGGGTTGCTTTACACCAGAAGGAAAACAAACTCGTACATATATAAAGTCCCAGTGGACGTGGTTTCTGCATGTTGTCAGTTTTTGTATTTGCAGACATTTCTAGTTTTTCTGCTAACCTCGAATAACAACAATGAAATTCACTGGCATCAATAAGGAATTTGTTACACCCAATTATACTTTAAAGAAATTCTATGGTATTGAAACCCAATGTGGGTCAAATATGGACAAAGCCAACCACTGGGTTAACAACAAACAACAAACAACCAAACAGACAAACAAACAAACAAACAGACAAACAAACAAACAAACAAACAAACAAACAAACAAACAAACAAACGTTGTGTAATTCCATTATTGACCCAGCATCTTTTAGAGTGTATGCTTATGCCAGTAAAAATTCAGATGGGGAATTCTGATGGGGGAAAGGATTGTATATAAAATGCATCATGTCCCATATTAATATGATCAATTTATGATTTTGATAATTTGATCATATTCTCATCAAACTGTGCTAAGGCAAAGTAATGAATAACTACATTTTAAAAATGTATATACAGTATTATAAGCACACACACACACTGCCCAGAGTAAATGAGAATACCCCTTACAAATAATACATTCTATAGGATGCTATACAGTAATATATTTGAGTAGATTATTCAGTACCAAAGCCAAAACTGGAACTAATCAGGCAAATAACTTAGGATGATGGTGCAAAGATTAATATAGCCCAATAATAGGGAAAGAAATTACATAAAAAAATGAATAAAGAGGAAAAAACAGGATGACCATAAAAATATTACATTTAGTTGAAATACTGTAGTTTCATTCATTCATTCATTCTCTTTTCGGCTTAGTCCCTTTATTAATTCAGGGTTGCCACAGCGGAATAAACCTGCAACTTATTCAGCATATGTTTTACGCAGGGGATGCCCTTCCAGCTACAACCCATCACTGGGAAACATCCACACCCACTCACTCACTCACTCACTCACTCACTCACTCACACACACACATACACTACAGACAATTTAGCTTACCCAATTCACCTATAGCGCATGTCTTTGGACTTGTGCGGGAAACCGGAGCACCTGGAGGAATCACACATGAACAGGGGGAGAACATGCAAACTCCACACAGAAATGTCAACTGACCCAGACAAGGCTCGAACCAGCGACCTTCTTGTTGTGAGGCGATCATGCAACTCACTGAGCCACAGTGATGCCTATACTGTAGTTTTCTTTTCTTTTTTTCTTTTTTTTGCAAAAAATGCTTTGCCACCTCTTAGTTGATTTTATATGCATTATCTTCCTTTTTAAAATTATTATATTTTGGGGGGGTTTTCACTTTTAATGGATAGGACAGTACGAGTTTTGACAGAAAAGTGCGGGGTGGCGAAAGAGGGATGAAGGAACATGAGGTGGAAATCAAACTCACTAACCACTCCGCCATTGGTGGCGACTGCATTATTTTTCTTAAGGATTTTAGGTGACCACACTCTTATTTTAATGAATATAACTATTATACAGTATATATCAAGATCCTCTGGATTATTACCCCCCCAAAATCCTGGGTAGTTGGGTTGTACATATTTTGCCCAAATTTGCTTTGTAAAAACCCAGCATTGTGTAGTGTTAGCTTCTAGATTAATTAATTAATTAATTCATTTTCTTTTCGACTTAGTCCCTTTATTAATCCGGGGTCGCCACAGCGGAATGAACCGCCAACTTATACAGCATTTCTTTTACGCAGTGGATGCCCTTCCAGCTGCAACCCATCTCTGGGAAACATCCATACATTCTCATTCACACTCATACACTACGGACAATTTAGCTTACCCAATTCACCTGTACCGCATATCTTTGGACTGTGGGGCAAACCGGAGCACCGAGAGGAGCACCCACACAACCACGGGGAGAACATGCAAACTCCACACTGTAATGCCAACTGACCCAGCTGAGGTTCGAACCAGCGACCTTCTTGCTGTGAGGCAACAGCACTACCTACTGCGCCACCGTGTCGCCCACTACAGATTGTCTTTCAAAATCCCCTCACACAACTTTTTCAAAAAGAAAAGTATGAATTCTGTATATTTATTCACTTATTCATTTTTCTTCAGCTTAGTCCCTCATTATTTATCAGGGGTCGCCACAGCGGAATGATCCGCCAACTATTCCGGCATTTGTTTTACGCAGCGGATGCCCTTGCAGTTGCAACCCATTACTGTAAAACACCATACACTCTCACATTCACACACACACTCATACACTACGGCCAAATTAGTTAATCCAATTCACTTATAGCGCATTTCTTTGGGCTGTGAGGGAAACCTGGAGCACCCGGAGGAAACCCATGCCAACAAGGAGAGAACATGCACACAAACTCCACACAGAAATGTCAACTGGTCCAGATGGGACTTGAACCAGTGACCTTCATGCTGTCAGGTGACAGTGCTAACCACTGAGACACCATACTGCCTAATTCTGGATATAGTGAATGTAAATATTGGGATTAAATGTAGTAGGGAAATTTGCTTCAACAGCACTATTATACAGTAAGAGAAGCTGAAAGTGTAAAAAAAAAGCTCTTCAAAAAATATGCAGTGCTGCTACGAAAAAAAAAGAAGTTAATTTACCATAGGAACTATATACTATAAATATGTTCCTACTTTTAGGACCGGCATTCGCATCAGGAGCAGCATAAATGCTTATGAAAGCAGTTTGCTTGGTTCTGTAATACAGTGATGCATGTTGCTATTTTGAGCAATGACACGGGTACAGAAGCTTCCTGTTTTTTTTCCTTCCTCCGCCAGGCAATCCTTTGATAGAAAGCCTACATGCTCCCATATAAGAATTCTCTAGTAACATAGACGGTCATTTGTCAGTCTTAGGAATGAGGCTTGATGGGAACTCGAGATCACTACAACTCGGACCTCCCCAGTGACTCCAAAGAAGCCCTCGCTTGTATTGTCAACCACCTCGTTTATCCACACCCCCGAAGCTCATTCACTGGACTCCCGTGAGCCATCAGGGCCAACACTGGGGCTATTCAAGCCCAGCGCGGCTTACCCGCTCTGCCATCAGAGGGTTTATGTTACCCAGGGCACAAATTTGGCATGACGCAGCAGGGCTGAGAAAGACCAGGTGATGGCTGGTCTGTGATGGCAGAGGGACTTGAATGATGTTCTTCGCTAAAAGCTTGGATCTGATCCACACAGCTGGGGGGGAGGACGGGAATTGTCATTGACCGACTGACACGACGTGTGGAATAACAAACAAATCAGAATGTGTTGAAGTAGATGTAGCACAAGACTTACATCCAATTACTAGCGGAACATGATAAAAACCAAACATTGCTCAAAATAGCTCTTTTAATGGCGGAAAAGAAGAAAGATTCTAGTTTGAAACTCACTTCTGTCATTCCATCACTATGTGACTTCTTCAACAAACCGATCCCTTCACTTGGCCTTTTTCTTTCAAAGTCACATCAAATGAAATCACTTGCACGTAGCGTGCAACAAAAGGAATTGTACAGTTTGTTAAAGCAGCTCCCTAGGTGGAAAAAAATGTAAGTGTTTGGTAGTTTTTCCAGCTGAAAGGCTTTAAACAGGCCTTTATTTAGTCGGTTATTGTTGCTTAGAGTCCATGTTTTACGTATGGCAAGAGCTCTGGAGTTTTTGCTTTTCACTTTGATTGCACCACTTGGGTCACGGCACTTGAAGCTTTCAAGGTAAGAGCCAAAACAAGAGGAAAAAAAAATATATATATACATATACTTTAAAGTGTGACGTAACATTCCATTTAAGCAGTAATCGGATCTGATGTATCTTTCCATTCTGCGATTGACAGATGAGATGCCTTTGTAAAAATACACAATGTACTGAGACGGTAAAAGGGTGAGATGTGTAGATGTATGTCTGCGCAGCTGACTGATATATAATAACTCAAACCAAATGTTGCCATAAGTGCATTCATGCACAAACAATGTGGCAAAGTGGACTTGCTGCGCTCGTCGATCAAATGTCAGGAATTCTGCAGTCAGCGCTGGAAAAGAAACCCAAATTCGTAAGGCGAAACTGGAGATCCATGTTATGGTTTTACTCATGTGAGAAGCATTTCATATCACACGTACACACTGATTATTACGAGATGCACATGGAAAATCAGTATGCAGAGAATTTCATAGTATCGCAAAATTAGAACATCTGCATAATTAAATAGTTATACTTTCATATGCTAATGGAACATTCAAACCAAAAATGATTACAGGAGACTTAACAAGGCAAAATTTGAACTAATTCATCTTTAAATGGGTTTGTTTTGTAGATTTATTTCTGTTATGACAACATTTTGGAGTGTGAAATGTACGTTACAACCTACAAGACTACAGGATCGTATGTCCATAGGTGCACAAAGGTAATATCGCCATCTACTGGCCTGGCATGTATAATACAGCAATTTTAGTCATTTTTGTCATCTGCCATTTTAAAGAAAGAATAGATTTAAAGCAGGACAGGATTCTACAAATGTTTTATATTTGTAATATTTTTGATCTAACCACCTTTAGAACTTAAACTGTATCATTATTATTGTAGTTACTAGACTTGAGATGCAGAGAGGATTTGACTGCGACGACAGGGGTTCGAGTCCAGAAAGCAGGTAAAACGAAAACAAAATTCAAGAAATAAAATAAACAAGTAAAGAACAGGGTGAGAATGTGGTAAGATCTGAAAACGTGGTAAAAATCAGGCGGCTATGGAGGCTTTGCTTTTTCTGGATTGCTTATGAAAACACAGTCAGCTGGGTTTAGGGAAGGGGGTGATCGGGTCAATGTGTGCTTTTGAAAACACTACTGGTTGGGCTTAGGGAAGGGGGTGGGTGGGGTAATCACTCGGTTAGTCAGTCAGTCAGTCGACAATGGTGAATTTACACGAGAACAGCCAGCACGAACAACATTCTGAAATTTGAGATCTGAAAAAGGATATACACAGCGGTCCCTGTTGAACCTGCGAAAACAAAAACTGGAAAAAACGTACCTTCTTGGACGCATTTCGTGATGTCTAGAAATGTATACAGGGGTACGTATCAATAAGGAGCTTGGTTTGGCCTGGGTTGGTGATCATATTAGATTGTGTTGCAATTTCAGTATTGCTGTAATCAAACTTAAGACCTTTAAAAATGTAAGACATTTTAGGTGTGTGTAAGAATCGGCAGGGTCCTCAAAATGTTAAGATCAATTACAATGAAAGTAAACATGTTTGGTAGTATTGGAGTATATATTATTTCTAAAATGTATCTGTTAATAAAATTTGATCACATTAGCTTAGCACTGAGTAAAGCTATTTTCTTTAAAGCATATGGTGTAAACCATATTTTTTATGTCATTTCATTTAAGGAGTAATCATTATTTCAGAGTTTCTACAATTTTACAACGGATAAGGCATTTTTCACACTAAAATCAAGTTAACATTCAAATTGATTACATTTTGTGCATATATAATATAACTGATTATTTTAATACACAGTTGCAGTAAAAAATATTAGCCCTCCAGTGATTTTTGTTTTCTTTTTTAATTATTTCCCAAAAGGATGTTTAACAGAGCAAGGAGTTTTTCACAGCATTTCCTATTTTTTTTCTTTGGGATAAAGTCTTATTTGTTTTATTTTGGCTAGAATGAAAGTTTTATATTTAAAAAAAAAAACATTAAGGTCAAAATTACTAGTCCCCTTAAGTAATATTTTTTCAATTGTCTACAGAACAAACCACTGTTATACAATGACTTGCCTAATTACCCTAACTTGCCTAATTAACCTAGTTAAGCCTTTAAATTGCACTTTAAAATTAATTGTAGCGTCTTGAAAAATATCTAATAAAATAAAAAATAAGAAATGAGTTTTAAAAAATCTTTCCGTTAAACAGAAATTAGGAAAACATATTGGGAAAAAATATTGGGGGGTGGTTTAATACAATTCAGGAGGGCTAATAATTCTGACTATATATGCATTGGTCTTATTCCCTTCCAATGTAAAGCTATCAATGTAACCCACATTTTTGGATGCAAGTCTATATTAATTTTGTGGTAATCAAAATGAAGTGCTGTCGATTAAACTAAAGTTGGACTGAATACTTTACTTCTACCTTTCTTCTCGCTCTTTTCGTCTAATAACAAGCTATAAAGATCTCTGTCCAGAGGGGTTCAGTGGGTCAGGGCCAAGCTGCTCACCTGAAAATGAGACTGCAAGGACAGCCGGAGGTAAAACAGCCTGTTAAGGAGCAGGATCAATATTAACCTGACTTCCATTTCATGCTTGCCCAATTCCAATCAGCTAACAATACACTCGGCCACTCGAGAATAAGGGGGAAGGTATCGAAGACCCAGAACGAAACACACTTACTGTTTTGTCAGTATGGATAACAGATCAAATAGTGGTGTTTTAAAGCAAAGTTTGCCAAAATCATATTCAAACGTATACCTAGGAATGAGGCACAGAGAAGTACTGTACACTACTTGACAAACGTCTTGCCGCCTATCCAAGTTTTAGGAACAACAGATAATAACTTGACTTCTAGTTGATCATTTGGTATCAGCAGTGGCTTATATGAAAGCCATCCAGATTATGCTTATTTTACCAAAATAAAATATGATCAAGCCTTGATTTTTATTTATTTAATTAGGACAGTAAGGTCTGACTTTGCCTTGTCACTTAACATAAATAATGTACAGTATAGAATATAAAGTCATGGTGCAGTGGAAAAAGAATTAATATTGTGTATGACTCCCATGAGCTTGGAGGACTGCATCCATACATCTCTGCAATGACTCAAATATTAATATTTATTAATAATGTCATCTGTAATGGCAAAGAAAGCGTTCCTGCAGGACTTCCAGAGTTCATCAAGATTCTTTGGATTCATCTTCAATGCCTCCTCCATCTTACCCCAGATATGCTCAATAATGTTCATTTCTGGTGACTAGGCTGGCCAATCTTGGATCACCTTGACCTTTTTTGCTTTCAGGAGTGGAGGCTGAAGTATGAGGAGTGCTATCCTGCTGAAGAATTTGTCCTTTCCTGTGGTTTGTTATGTAATGGGCAGCACAAATGTCTTGATACCTCAGGCTGTGGATGTTCCCATCCACTCTGCAGATCTCTCGCACACCACTATACTGTATGTAACCTCAAACTATGATTTTTCCTTTACAAAACTTGACTGATTTCTGTGAGAATTTTGGGTCCATGAGAGTTGCAATGGGTCTTCTGCTGTATTTGTGATGATTGGGATGCAGCTCAACTGATGATTCATCAAAATCTACCTTCTGACACTTTTCCAAATAATCAACTAGAAGTCAAGTTATTATTTGTTGCTCTTACAATTGGGATCGACGACAAGACTTTTGTCAGGTAGTGTATTTTATCAAATGCTTATTCAACATGGTTTGAGGTCCTATTAAATTTGGGCTGTTTCTGTGTTTTCAGTGATCTAAGATTGTATTACAGGCCCAGAAAATACATTAAATTACTATGAATCAAATATAATGATGTTGTTTCTAGGGCAGTTAGAACATTTTTAGAGTGAAACTGAGATATATTTTATGTCCGCCCATGTCATTTTGTACCAGAACAAAATTGAAATATTGCTAAAATGTGGCGTATGTTCTAACAGACAAGCTCTATGAAAATATGTCACTGTGAATGAAAACAAGGCCCGTATGCAGCGACTGCTGTCAACCGACATT
>CAIGQQ010004837.1:12931716-12942366 GCA_903798035.1 Danio albolineatus | reverse complement strand
TGTGTGTGTGTGTGTGTGTGTGTGTGTGTGTGTGTGTGTGTGTGTGTATAGGAAACAAAGCCTGTTTGCATACATGAGCGACATGCCAAAAGTTCATCACTTGCCCGGGTATGAAAAGCAAAGCGCTGTGTCTGGGGCTTGTCTGTTGTCAGTCTTATACCTCGAGAGCCAGACAGAGATGTCAAGAGGCGGAGAGGCCAAAGTCACGTAAATGACATTGTAAATGCAAGATTACAGCGTGAAAAAAATGTAAATCCCGCAGAGGCAACCAGGCGATTACCATTTCAGATTATAACATCCAAAGCTGCCCGTGAGTAGGCAATGCAGCGTAGGAGAAATCCAAGCATGGTACACTTTGAAGATTTCTGAAACGTTCCCTCCTGAAGCATATATGATGATTTTGATTCGCTTTGACAGTGGCATTTCGGCTGTATACAGCAATTCAGAAGAAAGCCCAAACATTTTCGTTTTCTCCTTAATAAGAGGATTAGACAAGCGCGCCGTATTACAATGAACGATAAAGCGAAGGGTGCTTGATAACAGTTTACATTTCTTCACCCGCTCTTTCCCCCCTAAAGCATATGCTTTCAGTTTTCTGGTGGTTTATGAAGGATTGAACGGGGGTCCAGTGATACGTTAAACCCTGCGGTCAACATATAGAGGCAGATTTTAGTCAGTGCAGAGACTTGCCATGACGTGACTTTCCTCACCCAGGGTGGTCCAGCTCTTCTTCCCACATTGGCAAATACTGTATTCTTTTAACAACTCATTCGGATCCATTAAAAAAACATAAAACGGCAGCTTTTCAAGATCAGCTGGTTTATTTAAGGC
Source organism: Danio albolineatus (assembly GCA_903798035.1). Classification (NCBI taxonomy): domain Eukaryota; kingdom Metazoa; phylum Chordata; class Actinopteri; order Cypriniformes; family Danionidae; genus Danio; species Danio albolineatus. The sequence goes on along the minus strand of CAIGQQ010004837.1, from coordinate 12,941,535 downwards.
TATATTACAAGAGCTAGATTGTGCTGATTGTGTGTAATTTTACTGTTACTACTAAACTACAGTTTTTAGACATAATATTGGCAGTTTTTTAATCTATTTGTTTTATCATTTATTTTTTAGAATGCTGTAAATGAAGCAGGCGAAACAAGACACACTCTAACAGTTCTTGTTTACATAGAAAAACATAAGAAAAGCTCAGTGGTTAGCACTGTCGCCTAACAGCAAGAAGGTCGCTGGTTCGAGTCCTGACTGGGTCAGTTGTTGTTTCTCTGTGGAGTTTGCATGTTCTCCCTGTATCCACGTGGGTTTCCTCCGGGTACTCAAGTTTCCCTTACCGTCGAAAGACAAGCAATCTAAGTAAATTGAAGAAACTAAATTGGCTGTAGTGTATGTGTGTGCATGTGAGAGTGTATGGGTTATCGGTTGCAGCTGGAAGGGCATCCGCTGTGCAAAACATATGCTGGAAAAGCTGGCGGTTCATTCCGCTGTGGCAATCCTTAATGAATAAAGGGACTAAGCAGAAGGAAAATGAAAGAAAATAATTGAGTACATACACTGAAACAAAATATATAAAAACAAATTATATAAGCTATATACTGTAAGCTGAATTTAAACAAAGTTAAACATTAATATCCAGCCCATATAAATTGTATAAATTTTTGTAAATCCAACGAATAATTTTTCTCAGTGTAGGGTTTACTGTTTGGCATACCAACTTTATGTAGTGTTCCAGACAACTAGATATTGGGATTTTCCTACTTCCTACTTATAAATAGCATCTTTAATGTTGGTTTGAGTTGGACATCTGACCTGCGTATACTCAGGGCAAACCAAACAACACAAAATTTCAAAAACGGCAGCTAGTTCTTCATTAAGATTAGTGCGAATTATGTGAAACTTATTTTTACAGCACAAAAAGAGTGGGAACCTTACTAATAAATGCTATTTCTGAGATGGTTCTAGCTTTTTAGTGCAATTTACACTGCTCAATATAATTAGAGTACACCCCATTATGAAACGAATATTTTTCAATCCATTTCTCAGTGAATATAGGCAATGTATTTTGGTGGATTTGAACAAAACAGATGTATTAAACAAATATATTTATTAAAATAATATTTTAGTCACCAAACATCTTTAGAAATAGAAAGATAAGACATTTAAATTCATGCATAATGTTCTGAAAAAATATTATATACTACAAAATGTCAATAAAACTTTATATGCTTTTTGTTTCTCTTGAATTTTGCTCTTTAAATTTTTATACATCACATTTAAATTTGGGTGAATAAATTTTGGACCATTATGATGAGTTATTTTGTTAGATTAGCTCCAGATTCGGCTTCGGTACTGACTAATCTGTATATGCACACATATAATATTGTAAAGCTTCCTATAGAAAATGTTAATGAGTGAGGGGTGTACTCACATAGACCATTTTGAAGGATGTAAACAAAAACAATGGACCCAACGTATTTCCTGTTTTACATTTTTTATTTCTATAGCTTCCTAGAATCCAAAAAGAGCCACATGTTAATAAATAATGTTATGATAGCTGTTTTAATATTAAGTTGTGATTCAATTGCTTCTTGTTACAGTTTTGCAATAGTTTAGTAACAAGCAGGAAATGTTCATGGGCCAACGACATCACCACATTAAAACGGTCTATATGTTGAGCACTGTATGTGTGTGTTACTTTGAAGGACAGTCAGCATTGTCTGTTCTTTTTTTAGCTTTTGTTTTAGTTATGCAATATTCACACCATACATGGTGAATATGTGACCATGATGTGCAATTTACTGGAAAGGATCATTTCACTGCTAAAATTTCAACTTAACTGCTTCTGGAACACAGCTTTAGTAAAACGTCTGGTTCTATATCAACGCTTATGGAACACCTCTAAGCCAATCAAATGTAACCGCAACTAACAGCATCACATTCACAATGGTGCTGTTGTCCAGGAGTCTGTACTGGAGAAAATAGCAGCACCTAATAGGCTACTTAATTGTGTTATATCTCAGAAAAGAATAATAAAAAAAAGTCCTCACATTAAAGAATGGCTCCTGATAGCCGCTTCATCTGAATGGTAATCACTCAACGGAATTAGCTTCCGACACGCTCGACTTTACCAATCGTGCAGCTCATGATGACAGGCGTAAAGGATGGTGGAGGGCCGACCCTCCTCGAAAGCGGCTCAAATTTATTAGTCACATCGGCCATCAATCACCCAAATGGATTTCCAACTGCATTTTAAAAGCTAATTTCCCTGCACTGATAACCAAAACTATCAGCCGGCCAGAGTGCCAGTCATTATTTACTACTGCTTTGGGTCTTTCTTTTTTTTTAATGCATCACAAAAGACGGATGTACTAAAAAATCACGTATCCCCCTTCTCTCCTCCGCATATTAAAAATCACTCCAAGAGATTTAGGGCTCTTGTGTCCATAGGGATTGTGTTGTTTGTGAAAGGCTGTAAAAATCTGACAGCCATGATTCAGTCTAAAACGGCAAAAGGGGAAATAAAGGAAAGGATAACAATTTCATCTTTAAAAATATATACAGCTGTGTTCTTGTTTGGAAAGGGCGGCTTCAGATATGATCTATTGGGCTTTTACGCGGGTGTTGTGGGGGATTATGGGATCCTGGTTCGTGAGATGGATTACCCTGTTACCATTGCTCCTCCGCAGGGCTTGAGCGGTCAGACCGAGTAGACCTTCATTGTACATCAGCAAAGATTCATTTAAGTGGGAGGATTCAGTGGTGCAATCGTTCTGTCTAGACAACTGTTTTGACCACCTCTGAGTCTTTTTGGTGAAACAGAGTCTTTTTCAATAGAACCTTTTTTCAAGCAGACAGCAGAAAGATTCCACATGCAATCCCAATCTTAATCCAAACTGCACTTTAGGGTGTTTGCACTTGACAGGTTTGGTTTGATTGAAATTAACTCTGTTAGCAAAGTTCATTTGAATAAGTGTTTACATCTGAACCCTGGTGCAAACCAAAAACGCTGAACAAATGCCCTACCATACATTCAGCGCAATGTAGAGCCAGGTGCAATACAAGTTTTGTTTTGTTTTTTTCCCAAGTTTCACACTGGCACAGGTATAATAATCGTGTGCAAATGCGTTTGCACCTATCAGTGCAAAAATCAATCACAAAAAAAGAGGTTAGGAAATGGATATGGATGGATTGATATGGATGTTGTCATATTACCTCATTTTGGGTTTTATTTCAACTGGTTCTGACCTGGGGTGTGTTTCCCAAACAACGAAATAACTCACAACAGAACTTTCATAGTACAATGCATCGTTTGGGAAAAGAATGATATAGTGCAAGTGTTTCCCAAAACCAGTTGCTTTGTCGCAGATCCATCGTTTGAACCACATTAGTTATAATGTAAAATATCCATAATGACGCTCTAACGGGGTGGTAACGACTTCTTTAGAGAAAAACCCCATCATTTTTGTGCAAATTATATTATTTTACACACACACGCATTTACAAAAAAATCCAGTATTAATTTTGAAATGCACTCGCTTTCCTATGTTTCCTTATCAAATATTATTGAGCATATTCCATATTCTGTTCTAAAACCTAAAATCACTTGGCTCACACGTATTCTAATCTCATATATAAATCATAAAAATCGTTGATAATTGTAATTTACAGTAAGCTATTTATTAAGAAATAAAAAAATACTTAATAATAATAATAATAATAATAATATTATATATTATTATTATTTTTATTATTATAATAATAATAATAATAATTATTATTATTATTATTATTATTATTATTATTATTATTATTATTATTATTATTATTAATTTTTATTATTATTATTCATTCATTCATTCATTTTCTTGTCGGCTTAGTCCCTTTATTAATCCGGGGTCGCCACAGCGGAATCAACTGCCAACTTATCCAGCATATTTTTTTATGCAGCGGATGCCCTTCCAGCCGCAACCAATCTCTGGGAAACATCCATACACACACACACATTCACACTCATACACTGCGGACAATTTAGCCTACCCAATTCACCTGTACCACATGTCTTTGGACTTGTGGGGGAAACCGGAGCACCCAGAGGAAACCCACACAACCACGGGGAGAACATGCAAACTCCACACAGAAATGCCAACTGACCCAGCCAGGGCTCGAACCAGCGACCTTCTTGCTGTGAGGCGAACGTGCTACTCACTACGCCACCGTGGAGCCCATTATTATTATTAATTTGCATTAATATTATAATTATTAGGATATAGTTTGTTTGTTTTTTTATTTTTAGTAAAGTCTACTTTTACAGTTTGACACATTCAAACAGAAATGTTCTAACCAACAGGCGCATGTCATATACAGTACAGACACATTTGATAATAAACAACTTACAATAAATTAAAACTATTAACGTTTGCTGTATATTTTTGCTTTCACAAGCTTTGAAGACATAACGTAAATTCTGCTTTTAAATCATATGCCACCTATAGCTTCCGTCATGAGCCACGGCTGCGTTCAAAATAGTGGCGTAGTTGCATACAAGGTTATGATACAGTTTGCAAACGTTCATTGGAACGATGGATTTGGGAAACACTAAATCACCAATATATGTTTGTAACGACAGAACTTGTGACCTTTCGCACCACCCCAGATCAATCAGTGTGGTGCAAAAAGGAACCCAAACAACTGAAAAATGCTACAGTGGCTCATTTGTTGGCCTTGGTCTGAACCGAATGAAACGAACCACATGTGTGAAAGCACCCAAAGCCATGAAGTTGGCAATTAATTTAATGTATGGCTGACAATTATGTCTCCTTGCAGCAAAGGACACAAAGCTGTTTTGGATAGATGCATGAGTACATAAAATATAGTAATGTCTCAGGCACTTTTGTTGTCTCATAAGTTCAATAAAAAAAGATAAATAATGAAAAAAAAGATCAATAAAAAGCAACATTTTCAGTTTTCCAGACTTTCTACAATGACAGTCGCTCAGTTTAGTAGCAGAAAGACTCTTGTTATTGTGCTGACTCTACATTTTCATGACAACCACTATCGAAACAAATGGATCAAAGCACACTTGATCCAAAAAAAAATGATAAAGGAAGCAAGATATGTTTGTGTAAACAAGGTCTTACAAAACACATTTACGGTCTCAAATGCATTAAAATCCCAAATATGACAAAACACTGCTAGATCATACAAAAATGGGCTTTATAGGTCAATATATGTTTATTTTGATTTCTCCTCTTAACATAAGTCTATGGTCAAGGTCTACAAGTCTATGGTCAAGTCTATATACAATTCAAAGCAATCTATTTTGAGTTTATGAATCTGTCAGTGATGTTTTTAACGTACATACAGTACTATATGCAGAATTCACCCTTCAGCTGAGGCACTAAATGATCATTAAATAATGTGAAATTGACAGCTCTAGAGAGGGATACAGCCATGACCACGGTCACGGAGGCCAGTGATGATTATGTAGAAATCATATCACCACAGATAGTCTCTTGTTGTGGCCCAATAGAGAAAGGGAATGGCAGGGAAATTCAATAAGGCACCATTATGTTCCCATTAAATGCATCCATTGGGAACATAAATGGAGCATAATTAGTAAAATAGCGGTAATCAGTGAAGGGTCTATTTTGGGGTCGTCTGGTTTTCCTCAGTGCCACATAAACCCTGTGATGTTACGACTGCCATTTCCCATGTTCGTGACACTAAACACACGCTCAACACTTTCAATGAAGTTAAGCCAAGACACGCTCTTTCTGTTTGGAACTGAGGCGGTATTAGCACTGCTTAAAACTAATATACTGTAGCTTGATCTTCAGGGTTTGACAGCCAAAGTCCATTCCAAGATGGAGATCTTTTAATATGCTTTTTCAAATTTTGTTTGAGGTATGCATCGGAATTGCACCTCAGATGGAAATTATTTACGCCTGAGGTAGCGAGACTGAATCTGAAAAAGCCACAGAATGGATGTCTCATGCAATATTTAAAAAACAGCTTTTGGTAAACAGATCTTCCCCAGTCTGAACTTTCATGAACTTTTGTTTTGGTTTTTATTTATTTACAAGAATATATATAGACTCTATATACACTCAAACTGCTTGTAAAAAGTTGACTGTAAACTAATTTTTCAAGTCAATTTCTTCAAACACTTCGCTTTGAGAACAAATAAAGATAAATTCTTCAACAATGGTCCACAAACTAATTAAATTATGGAGCAGATTTTTTGTTTGTTTGTTAGAGCTTTGTTCTACCACAAGATTAAATTAATAAGAATAAGTAAAGATAATAAAAAAGATTAACATTTTTTTATTTCAGAATCAGAATCAGAATCAGTTTTATTGCCAAGTGTGCTTCACACACACAAGGAATTTGCTTTGGCTACAAAAGCTTCCAGTGTACATAAAGTGACAAGTGACAACACAGAATAAATATGAAAAAAAGACGATAGACATTAAACAGAGATGCAGTCAGTCCAAAAAGATCTGGATGTTGAAATGTATGTACAGATTTGTTATAAATATGCAGGTTATAAGGTGCTGTGTACAAATGCGTAAGAAGTATTGCAATGTATATTGTTATAAGGTGCTGTGTACAAGTGCGTATGAGAAAGTATTGCACGTTTATTGCACAATAGGAAAAATATTAACTGTTTATGAGGTAGATGGCCTGAGGAAAGAAACTTTTCCTGTGTCTGGCTGTTTTTGTGCTCGGTGCTCTGTAGCGCCGGCCAGACGGTAACAGTTCAAACAGGAAGTGCGCTGGGTGCGAGGCATCCAGGGTGATTTTGTGGTATAAACTCAAAATTCTGAGAAAAAAAAAACAAAAAACTGAAAGACTATTATTATAATTAACAGGACATAAATTATTAATTAACAATAAATAATGTAAGTCGGAATTGTGAGTTGTAAGCTTAGTGAAAAACTTCTAAAAATCTTAGAATTACATGGTTGGCAATTGTAGAATTCTGTTGTACTCTGAATTCTGATTATACAGAAAGAATTACAATAGGTAACCTCTGGGTTCTGAGTCACAACTGCCAAAATTAAATTCAGAATTCTGAAAAAAGTAAGAATTGTGAGCCGTAAATTAAATTCAAAGAGAAAAGGGTAGAACAGTGAGATGAAATCTCAGCATTCAGAAACTGACAGTTGTTAGATTTAAACTCAGAATTTAGAGGGGGAAAAAAAAAATCAGAGTTACATGAGGTTAACATAACTACCAGAAAAGAAAAGAAAAAAAAAATGTAAAATTGTGATTAAAAAAAAAAATTGTAGAAGAAGGAGTCAGAACTTCAGGTTGTAATCTCAAAACTCAGAAAGAAAAAAATAATCAGATTTGAGAGATGCAAAATTCAGAAAAAAAAATGCAGGATGTAAATGTGCAATAAAACATTTGAAAAATGAAAAGTATGCGCACATCTAAGAGATTCTTGAAGGCAGGTGCTCGATCAAACCAAACAAAGTAGAAAAAGTAAAAGGAAAATAGGGCTCACTGCAACATCAGCTCTCAAAAAAAGACTATAACAACGTTTCGACCTACATGGTCTTCACCTGATGAGGACCATGTCGAAACATTGTTATAATAAATCTTTTTGTGAGAGCTAAAGTGGCAGTGCACCAATTTTCTTTATACTTTTTCAATTAAATGTTCAGAACATTACAGTTTTATAACATGCAAATGCAAGATTTACTGTAAACTTGCATTTTGGTCTCAATTGTGAAATAAAAAGTCGGAAACAAGCACATACAAAGATGTCTCTGAATCAAGCTAAAGCATTCAAGCAGACACACAAAAAGCACTTTGGCTTAAGACTGGCAAGGCCTGCACCCCGGATCACTGCTCTGGATGAAGACAGGAGCGTCTGCCTACCTGAGAGACAGAGTTCTAGTACAGGTCACACCATCTTTCTCATCTGTTTCGGCAAACTGTCCATCTCTCATCAAACCCAAAGCCAACGGAGAGGGAAAACTCTTGCGATCTTACACTGAAGGCCCTCTTTCCACAGACAATTAGCACAGGCTTGGAGGTTAAATATGCCCACTTTGTGTTGGTCAAAAAAAAAAAAAAAAAGGTACTGCTTTGAGAGATAAAGAATTCAATTTTGTGTGAATTTGGGTAGTAGTAATTAAATTTGGGTGCATTACAATCGCCATACTGTCATAATCACATGATCTACATTCCAGTTGTCAGTGGTAAAATCTAGATGGGATACAGCTGTGGATAGTCACATCAAACTAGCTAAATTTTTGTGACACTCTACAACATTAATTTATATTTGTACATTATTGTGAGGGGTAGGTTTAGGGTTGGAGTGAGGTAGGCATTTATCAAATAATAATATGAATAATACTCAGTGTAATTACTTTTTATTACATTACTGTGAGGGTAGAGGTAGACATTCTTAAAATAGAATTAGTAGAGGATTATAGAGGTTATAGAGGTTAAATATGCCCACTTTGTGTTAGATAAAAAAAAATAATAATAATCAACCGCTTTGAGAGAGAAAGAATTCCTCTTTGAGAGAGCCGTTAATAAAATACAATTTAATGGGTAATTTAATAAATAATATATATAATACCTTGTATAATTACTGTTTTTACATTACTGTGATGGTTTGGGTTTAGGGTTGGGATTGAGGTAGACATTCAAAAAATTCAATTAGCGGGTAATTTACTAAATCATACGAATAAACCTTGTTATCTTCTGACCACAGCTGTATCCCTTCTAGCGACAACCGTTGTCCTTTCCATCGCTTTACTTCCATTCACAAATTCTCTCTTGTGGCCTGATGGGATTGCAAAAATGCCATTGGTTGCACACATCCAAATATCAGTTAAAGTACTACTGTAATAATAATAATAATAATAATAATAATATTAAATATGATAGTATTAAATACGATACATAAGGTATTCCATTTGGTGTTGACCATACATTAATTTGTGAACTGTAAGACCAGATTTGACATACTTCTGCTCCAATTGCCTGCTAACAGCTTTCATTTTCCATAGGTCATGTGTAAACCAAGGAGATGATTTTTGAATGTAAAAACCACGCCTTTTCAGTGGGTCAATGTCATCCAGAACATGTTTAAAAACAACATTGTAATGGTCAACAGAAGTCATAACAGATACGCCACCAATGACTTGACTTAGTATAGGTCGTGGTTAATATTACCAAGATTTCTAAAAGCAACAGAACGTTGATTAACAGCCTGGGCAGAGGGTGGAATTAGATTAAATGAGAGAAGCTTAGGGTCACTGAAAGATACATCAGTTCCTTTCTAGTGAGTCAATGAACACTCCAGAGGAGCAAACCAAGACCAGTGTGTGGCCACGTTTGTACTGTAGATCATCCTGATACTTCTCAGCTAGTTTTTTTTTTTCATATACTATGCTATACTACTTTTTTCACATTATATTTTTTAGCCTGATCTCACAATGAAACATAACTATTTAATGTATTGTCAGAAAAGTGGCTCATTTGTATGAATGCATATGATATCATCATTAGGGGATGAGCTAATTGTACACAAAATTTATGAATTAAGCAGTACAAATATGTATAAAAAAAAATCCAAATTGCTGTGAAACTGCGTTGATACTTCCAGTGCTGTTTTCACATACTATATAGATTTTGGACACAACACATGTGAAGGGCATGACATTGAGAATTTGAAAGTAATTTAAATAGTTCCACCATTAGTCTTAAAATGTCAAAGACCATTTGAATCACATTCATTGCACTTACATACTTTTCCTAATTAGGTTAAGGAAACAGATAGACCAAAAAAAAAAAAAA
>CAIGQQ010004837.1:12915290-12931706 GCA_903798035.1 Danio albolineatus | reverse complement strand
TTTATTTATTTATTTATTTATTTATTTATTTATTTATTTATTTATTTCTATTATTATTACCATGATAATAATTAAACATCCACTAAAATACCATTCAGGGTAACAGCAGTTTACTTACTGAATACTGTTTCTGAGGAGAACAGTTCGAAATAGTAAAGTGACCATTATGCAATTAATACACACTGTTGTATTTTTGATAAAAAACTAAAAAAAAACTAAAAGGAATGAGTAAATAATTTATTAAATACATATTGTTTATCACTAAATCCATTAAATAAATAAATAAATAAATAAACAAATAAATAAATAAATTTCATTATGCACATTATAATTTCCGAACTCTGAAAATAAACCACACAGCTGATCTTTTTTCAAGAGCTCAGACCAAAATTCCCCTTCAATTGCTGCTATTAAAATTGATAACCTTTCAACCACTCCCAAAGAGACTGCTTAACCAAGCCATATGTATCCGGAAAGCTCCATTCTATCACCAAGTTATTATCCAGCACCGGACTGCCGCCATCCATCAAACAAGAGACCACGTGTGCCGTTATTCAAGGGAAATGGTGCCTCCTTCATCTCCACCCACCAACAAATCAATACATGCCACTATACTCTCCATCTCATGCCACTGTCTTTTTTCTTCATCTCCCTCCTTTCTGTCAACGCCCCCCAAAAAAGTAATTATACAAGAGAAAGCGTTGACAATCAATATTGGAGTCAGGTTAAGTTAAGGTCTGATGTGGTCCAGGTATGCTGATCCTCTATCAGCTGTCAGCCGTAGTGCTGACGTTGACAAAGGGCATGAACGCAACACCGGTGATGTTCTTTCACTGTGACCGCACACTTTACATTTGTGTTACGGAGAGCCATTCTGGAGCAATTAGCACCTGAGCGACTGTTTGAAGCTGCGCTAAACTCCAGGTAATGGACGCTAAGAAGTGTTATTGGACAACTGGCATAGTCAGCTGTGCACCATTGCATTGCAAAAAATGCTGATGGGAGAATCAGTGGGTGTCAGCTTTATTCAGCGTGACATGACGTTTGGGAAGAGTGCTGAGTGTGTTTCGCACCGCATGAGCATGAGCAGTTTAACAGACAATTCCAAGATAATTATCAAAACCTAGAGATGTAAACTTAGAATTAAAAAAATAAATAAATAAATAGAACTGTGAGGTGGGAAAGTCAGAGTTGCAAAAGGGTGATTTAGAATTTCATGATGAAGTCAGAATTATGGGCATCACGGTGGCGCAACGGGTAGTACAATCGCCTCACAGCAAGAAAGGCGCTGGTTCGAGCCTTGGCTGGGACAGTGGGCATTTCTGTGTGGAGTTTGCATGTTTCTTCCCAGGTTGTTGTGGGTTTCCTTCGGATGCTATGGTTTCTCCCGCAAGTACAAAAGACATGTGGTATAGGTGAATTGGGTGAGCTAAGTTGTCCATGGTATGTACAGTATGTGTGTGTGTGAATGAGTGTATGAGGATGTTTCCCAGTGATGGGTTGCAGCTGGAAGTGCATTCTAAAAAAAGTAGAATTGTGAGAAGTAAACTCAGAACTACAAAATATATATATATATATATATATATATATATATATATATATATATATATATATATATACAGAATTGTGAGATGTAAAGGAGAATTGCAAGATTTAAACTGATAATTATGAGAAAAAACATCAGTTGTGAGACCGAAAACCCAGAATTACAAAAACAACTGAATTGTCAGATGTAGAATTTCTGTAGAACTGTAGACCTAAGAATTTCAAGATATAAACTCAGAATTATGAGAAAATGTTTATTGTCAGACGTAAAAAAAACAGAACTGCGAGACATGAACTGAGAATTGCAAGAGATGGACTCAGAATTTTGAGAAAATATTTCAATTCTGATATGTAAAACTAAAAAAAAACAGATCTGCGAGATGCAAACTGAGAATTGCAAGATACTGTATAAACTCAGAATTTTGAAGAAAAAAATAATTCTGAGATGTAAAACTCGTAAAACCAGATCTGCGAGATGTAAACTGAGAATTGCAAGCTATAAACTCAGAATTTTGAAGAAAAAAAATTATTCTAAAATATAAAACCCCCCAAAAAAGATGTAAACAGAATTATGAGATGAAAAGTAGAATTGTGCGACAAAGAATTATGAAAAAGACAGAATTGCATGTACATTGAGAACTGCAAAATATAAACTCAGAATTCTGAGAAAAAAGTATAATTGTGATTAGTGAATTCAGAATTCAGAAAAAAGACGTAACTGCATGTGAACTGAGAGTTTTAAGATATAAACTAAGAATTATGTAGAATACGTCAAAATTGTGAGACATATTGAAACATATAAAATAGTGTGACTTGTTTGTGTTACATTTTGAAACAGTTCGCATTTAAAAGACCACGCAGAAATTCAGACAATCGACATTAAGTAGTAGAAAACTATTATTGCTAAACTAGCATAATCAGCTACAGGCCATTACACGGCAAAAAATGCTAATTAAAAAAATAATAATTACAAAATTTAATTAAAAATCTGAGTATATTAGCTTTATTCAGCATGACATGATGCTTGAGCACAGTGTGTTTTGCACAGCTAACAGAAGCAGTTCAACAGACAATGGTTATGATTTTAATAATACGGCACCAAATTTTGTAACTGGACTACTATAAAATAAAACAATTTGCATTAAACATGTAATATTATAACTTGACAGACCTTAAAAAGCAAGCAAACAATGCAAAATAATCTGAATGAATAACACACACACACACACACACACACACAAACACATACGCATTGTAATAATAAACAAGGTTACAATATTTTCAGCATTGCAGGTTCTGTATTTTGGTCTAACTAACAAAAATGAACTGAACAATAGCCCAATACAGTGAGAAAATATAAAGTATTAGCAACCTATAATTGATTATGACAATAATCCGCCTTTAAACCGTCTCCAAATATGACACGTGACATACAGAGCCAGATAACAGGCCAATGACATGCAAATAAATGGCTCCGTGATTTTTCAATTTCATAGATTTTTTTTTTCCATCATTAATCCCGACGCGGACATCTTCTCACTTCTGACACGACTGAACTTTATAATTCACTGATGGAGGTCAGAGGTCAAAAGAAGAGGGAAAGGAAAATAACTCCCTCAGAGGAAAGCCAAAGAAAAAAAATCTGACATCCAATTTTCGCCTTGATTTATCAGTGTAAAGCCAAAATTGATAGTGTGTCATTATTGGGCTCAGAGCTGTCCAGAACGTCCTATCAAAGCCTTCTCCTTCTGATTTAGCAGCCCAGATCAATACAACCCTATACTGTTTCAATTTGAGAAGTATTGATTTTCTGATGCCGACTCAATACAGGGGACATTCATCATCAGGCAAGCAGAAAGTATGATCGAACTGAAGATTCGTGCACTGGATTTGGTTATTCGGCTTGCAGCTCAGGCAGCCTTTGAGAAATCGCTATGCAGAGCTGCGTCTTCTGACAGATTATTAATGTTGACAGAGCTAATACACTGAAATCATATTTAAGATTTTTTTCTTCTTTTGAGAATATATCTTGAAGTTACAACCAACCCACTCGGTCAGACCTTCAAGAGGTACGCTCTATCTATTTATATCTATCTATCTATTTATATCATATTTTATAAAGCATTTAGTGTATACGCACAGTTCAAGACCTTCAGACCATCATCTATTTATTTAGCTTTCTATCAAAGCCTACAGGCAACCACTCAGACTATGCTTCACATGCTAAATAAATTAGAAACATGATAGCAATGTAGCATACTAAAATCATGCTAACAAAAAGCTAACAATGGCGGAAACATGCCATTCGTCATCGCAGCAACATGCTAATTCATGGTAAAACTATTGTAATCTGGTAAGAAACACGTTAACATCAATGCTAAACCATGCTAACAGTTTATTAAATTAGAGACATGCTAATTAATGCCAGCAAAAAGGTATACATGCCAGCAACATCCCAATCCATAGTAGGGCAAACATTATCATGCTAAAGGTTTATTAACTTTAACATATGAAAATGTATGGTAGCATGTGATAATCATGCAGGAATCACGTTAGTAACATCTGAATTCATGCTAGCAAAATTTAACAATGTTTAAATTCACAATAGAAAAAGCAAGTTAATCTATGCTAACCATAGCAATATGCTAACCTAATGCTACAAAAATGTTTGCAACATGGCAATTCAAGGTAAATCATTCTAATCTGGTTAAAAACATGTTATCCGCCAATGTTAATCTATGCTAACAATTTGTTAACCCTGTTGTCCCATATGGAACTTTTAGGTAGCAATGTTATAATCATGAGAGAATGGTGTAAACATCTAAATTCATGCTAGAAACATTGTAACAATGTTCAATATAGAAATATGCTAGCAGTGTGTTAATCTACACTAGCCATAGCAATATGCTAACCTAACGTTAGAAATAGGTTAGCAATTCATGGTAACATCATCCTAATCTGGTTCGAAACATGTTAACGACAATGCTAATCTATGCTTACAATTTCTTAGCCATGTAATCATATGGAACTTTATAGTAGGCATGTGATCTTGCAAGAATCATGTTAGTAACATCTAAATTCATGCTAGACACATTTTAATGATGTTCTAATTCACAATAGAAACATGTTAAAAGTGTGTTCATCTATGCTAACCATAGCAATAGGCTAACCTAATTAAAAAACATGTTAGCAACATGGCAAATCATGATAACATCATTCTAATCTGTTTTAGGAACATAGCGTCAATGCTAATCTGTGCTAACAATTTGTTAACCATATAAATAAAACTTGATGGTAACAATGTGATAACCATTCAAGAATAATGTTAGTAACATCTAAATTTATGCTGGCAGCATAAACAATTGTGAAATTCACAACATGCTAACAGCATATTAATTAACTAACCTTAGCAAAACGCTACCAAATGCTAAACATGTTAACAACATGGCAATTCATGGTAACAATCATGCTGAAAACATGTAAGCCCAGTAAAATGTCAAACACGCTAGCACTTTTCTGGGTAAAATCTTTAACCTTCAAGCGGTCTTTATGAAGAAAACAGTAAGGTTTGTCATCATAGCAATATGCTAACCTAATTCAAAAAACATGTTAGCAACATGGCAAATCATGATAACATCATTCTAATCTGTTTTAGAAACATAGCGTCAATGCTAATTCATGCTAACAATTTGTAACCATGTTAATAAAACTTGATGGTAACAATGTGATAACCATTCAAGAATGATGTTAGTAACATCTAAATTTATGCTGGCAACTTTAACAATTCTGAAATTCACAACATGCTAACAGCATATTAATCTACACTAACAATAGCAATACACTAACCTAATGCTAAACATGTTAACAATATGGCAATTCATGGTAACAATCATGCTGAAAACATGTAAGCCTAGTAAAATGTCAAACACGCTAGCACACTTCTGGGTAAAATCTTTAACCTTCAAGCTGTCTTTATGAAGAAAACAGTAAGGTTTGTCATCACAGGAATATGCTAACCTAATTCAAAAAAACATGTTAGCAACATGGCAAATCATGATAAAATCATTCTTATCTGTTTTAGAAACATAACGTCATTGCTAATTCATGCTAACAATTTGCAACCATGTTAATAAAACTTGATGGTAACAATGTGATAACCATTCAAGAATAATGATAGTAACATCTACATTTCTGCTGGCAACTTTAACAATTCTGAAATTCACAACATGCTAACAGCGTATTAATTAACACTAACCATAGCAATACGCTAACCTAATGCTAAACATGTTAACAATATGGCAATTTATCGTAACAATCATGCTGAAAACAAGTAAGCCCAGTAAAATGTCAAACACGCTAGCACTTTTCTGGGTAAAATCTTTAACCTTCAAGCTGTCTTTATGAAGAAAACAGTAAGGTTTGTCTTCAACTTTTCTTCACACTACAAGAAATATTCATCTGTTTATCTAATAACGTGCACACAACTGCTCTGGTAATGCTTGTCAAAATACAAAGCATTTTCAGTAGTTCCACAGAAAAAACAAAAACAAAACAATAATAAACGGAAAAATCAAAGCAGAGCCAAAAAGCATCAGGGGAACATTTGTGTTTTCATGAGCCTAAATGTGAAAACATGATACAGCACATTTTTCAAACCAGCATTTGATACTTCTTCATAAGTCGCTGGGCTGTAGCACAAAGGAGAAAAGCAATCTGTGTGCGCTCATGCTCAAAGACACACACAAACACACTAATACAAATGAATTCTCAGGCAGACACGCTAACACACATATGCAAAGTACACACACACACACACATGCTTCAGAACGCTGCAGGCTTTCTATTTTACAGAAGCCACATAAATGGGAAAGTTAATGTAGCATTGAATAAGACTAAGCTGCTCAGCTGTAACAGCGCCTTGAGCTCATGAACATATTGCATCATTTTTCTTCTCCAGCAGGTTACCATTAAATTTGAATTTGTTGGAAGTTTTGTGGTACCATTTACAACGTGCCCCAGCTCAATAACCTTTTGTCTCAATGCAAATGTTATGCCTTCCAGGTGGTTTTCATAAATATTTGAATAAGTCTGAATAGTGGCAGAGACCTTCAGCCAAACCACCGTCTCAAGCTTTTTATTATTATTTTGTGGAGTTGGTGTTAGATGCACTTCATTATTAAGGAATGAAAGACTTTGATATGGTTCATTTAAACTAGCAACACAATAAACATGTTGACTGACATTATAGAGAACTGTGAGGGCTGTATTAAGTTTATTTAATTATGTATTTATTCATTGGTGTGACTGGAGAATCTGAGTCAATTAGATTATTATTTGTATAAAGGTAAATCATTTACAATATAGACTATAGTTGACATCAGATATTGTTGAAATCAGAATGATTAGCCCTTCTGGATTATCAGCCCCCTGAATATATATTTTTTTCTATTTGGAAAGAAGATTTATTTAAAACACATTTCTGAACATACATATATATACATTATAGCTTAATAAATAAATTAGAAATAAAAAAGAAATTCTTAATAAATAAATAATTAATGAATTAAATAATTAAATAAATAAATAAACAAATAAATAAATAAATGAATAAATAAATAAATAAATAAATAAATAAATAAATAAATAAATAAATAAATAAATAAATAAATAAACGAACGAACGAACTTATTCTCAGATTTATATGTGAAATCAAAAAATGATAATTATTCAATCACAACAACAGAGACTATTTACATGGAGATCGATAATCAAATTACTTGCCTTAATATGAATAGGACAGTAATATGATTAAGGTTTTTACGTGAGTTGCTTTTTGAGTGTTCCTTTCATGCTCCCGTTTTATATGTTATAGCACATAATTCGATTAACGTTATTGCATCACATTGCTATCCACATTTCCTCCTGAGTTTCATGTAATTTCAGGTGTTTTATTTTTGATTTTTTGACTTTAACTGCAGTTTCACTTTCATTCAGAAACATTTCACGCATGCCCCTATGACAAACGAGATATTGGATGCGAGTATGAACTGCTGGAAGAGTGTTGTTTTAATGGAATTGAATACCACACGCCATATGGGGGGAAAAAAACTCAGCATTTCGCGATGCAGGTGTCTGTGGTCCTACACTGACTCGGTAGCTGCAGACAATAGTGTCAAACAGTCATGTGTGTAAAGACTATCCTGTCGCAAAATGCGGCAAAAAATCCTACACAATGGTAATAGTATGATTAAGGTGTGTACATGTATGTACTGCACTTCAATAATGTGACTAAAGTCGGCACACTCCACGTCTTAATTCGATTTCTGTTTAGTTTCATTATGATGTTAGTCGGATTAAGGAAATCAAAAATCTCTGTTTACATGGTAGACTCTTAATCATAGTATTGTCCCAATCGTATTGCAATTGTATGATTGGTGTCCATGTAAACGTACTTATTAATAACATTTACATGAACATAATTAACCAAATTATTTGCCTTATGGTCGACTCTTAATCAGAGTCTTAATCAAATTAAAATTGGATTATTGGTGCCAACGTAAACATACTCATTGAGTAAACACTCAAGAGTCTACAAGGTTGCAATTTTTGATTACCTTAATCCGACTAAAGTTATAATCAAACTGAACAGAAATCGAATTAAGACATGTGGAGTATGCCGATTTTAGTCACATTACTGAAGTGCAGCACATACATGTAAACACCGCAATCAAACTATTACTGTCATGTAGGATTTTCACCGCATTTTTCGACAGGACAGTCTATACACACATGGTTGTTTGACACATTTCTCTGCACCTACCGAGTCAGTGAAGGACCATAGACATACATAGACACCTGTATTGCAAAATGCTGAGATTTTTTTTTCTTCCATACAGTATGCGGTATCAAATTCCTTTAAAACAACACAGTTCTTCATACTTCCAGCAGTTCATACTCACATCCAATATCTCGCTTGTCACGGGGGCATGCAGGAAATGTTCCTGAATGTAAGTGAAAGTGCCAAACTGCAGTTAAAGTCGACAAATCATAAATGAAACACCCGAAAATACATGAAACCCCAGAGGAAACGTGGATTGAGTGGTGACACAATGAGTTTAATCAAACTATGTGCTATAACATAAAACAGGATGATGAAAGGAACATTCAAAAAGCAACTCATGTAAACAACTTAATCATATTATTGTCATATTCAGATTAAGGCAAATAAACGTAGTCAGTGTGGATACACATTCTACATATATATTTTTTTACATTTATATATTTTTATTAAATTGTTTCATTACATATGAGAATTTTTTTTAAATGGCAAAGTAGCTTATGTTTTATCGCATATGAGCATTATATTTAATAAAATGGCAAAATCTTTCGAATAAATTAAGATTAAATATGAATTCAAATCATTTAAATTTACAAATGATAAAGGCATCAAGCCAAGTTCGTCGTAAAAAAGGCAACACTTACATTAAGTTCTGCTTAACACAAAGTTTCTGATATTGTTAGAAAAATAATATACACCAAGTTCAATAATTATTTTTCCTTTGGCTTTTCCTTCGGCTCTGATGAATAAAGTCTCTTTATTCATCAGGGGTTGCCAAAGCAGAATGAACTGCCTCTAGAGTACGTTGTTAAAGATAAAAATAAGAAAGAAAAAAATAATCAGATAATCAGAACAAACATTAAATATGTTCATTAAATATGCTCCAAATGAATCCTTCAAATAAAAATGGCACGCCCCACATACATATTTAGCTTTGAATGTGGTACAGTCCAGTGACAACACAGCTCTGAGTCTAAAATCATGTCAGAAACACAAGATCCAACAGATCAGGTTGACAGGACATCTAAAAACACAAGAACAATCAGTGGAAGCAGCTGAGCTCTTTTCTCCATTTCCACTCATACTGATGTTTCTTATTGGAGCGGGTAAACATGATGCCACCGGTGACATTCAGCCATCTGTAGTGAATTTCACAAACTTAATCAGAAACCCACAGCCACTGCTTCTGCAAACCCAAGCCAATCTGGGAGTCCCTTCAGTAATTGTGCTCTGAGTGTGTTTGTATACAGTGCGCATGTTCATCAGTGTGTCTCAATCCAGACATCATGTGTTCAACCAAACACAAATCAAGTCGCGTTTGCTGCAGGCAGTCCACTTCTTTGTGCTTTAAATGTTGGGTCGCATTTGCAGTTTAAGTAGTTTCCATTTAAAATAACTGAAATCATTAAAGAAAAATAAAGCTCCACTACAAATAATCTTCAGTGAATTTGAATAAGAAGTAAGTTTTCATTTGTACTTGAGTTTTATTGTGAAAATAACATTGTGCGTCTTTACCATTACTGCAGAAAGTCTCATCCTTTTTTTTAATGGTCAGCTAAAAAGTTGTGTGTAATTCTAAGTAGTTACAGAAGTTAGTGCAAAACCTCATATGAGTCAGTAAAGAGCCATCCGAATGTTCTTGTGGGCGGAGCCACTTTTACAAAAATGCTTATAATTCATGAACAATCACAGATATTTTCCCCAAAATTGGTAAAAGTTTGCACAAGCTCAATCTGAGGTCCCATTAAAGAAAGTGGCACTATAAACTTTAAAAAATGGTTCTAAAATAGTGTTTTCAAAACCGCACTCTTTTCTACACTTTTGTTTTCACGCAGTTTTTGCTGTTTGTCCACACAAACAGTGGCTGCTCTCGTGTAACGTCATCATCAACTGCCAAAGTTCAGTTCCAATACTCAAGACCGCAAGAACGGAGGACGCATGAAAGCTCCCGGATGTGTTCTTGATATCAAGGACACACCAATGCAGACTTGAGCACCGAACTAGCTCTGAAAGTCCCAGAATTCATTGCGACTGGAGGTGGGAAGCACAGCATTTTATTCAATAAGTTCAGAGATGTACATATTTACCTCAGGAGTTTCCTTAAACTAGACTGTGAAAGTAAACAATAACGTGAAAATCTGTAAAAATTAATAAAGGCATAAACACATTAAGGGTGTTTATTTGTTAAAATTCATATTAAAATCTGTTTTATTTGTGATGTGCAGCGTATATTTGCAAAGTCTTATGCTGAGTATATATTGTGAAAAGGGGGAAAATAATAAATTGTCATATGGATGCTGTAATGTTGAAATAATTTTCGGTTAAAGATGCGTGAGGGTCATGTGACCATCAGGAAGAACGCAGCATCTCATTCCTCACAGGACGCGTTCTCTTTCCTTGCGGTCTCCCAAGTTCGTTCTTCCGATGTGACCTGGCAAGACCGGTCTCCAAGAACACAAGTCTGTTCTCTGCATTCTTAGAATTGAGAAACAGCCACTAAGTTTCAGGTGGTTGAAAATTAAACTTTCTGAAAACTCTGGCAAGGGTGAAGATACAACCAGAGTTTTTGCCTCATGACATTTCTTCTTTCTGACTGGCCAACATTACAGGGTCACCCTAAATGTGAAAGAAGCGAATGAGTCAATTTCTGCAAGTTCACGGCAAACACACTGCATATTCTGAGTCGTTCGAACTGCGGGACGGTAATCCACATACTTTAGTCTGCATTTGGTGTGAACCCAGCATAAAAGTGTGATTATCTTCATCTGTTGGTTCGACGTGTCCTTAACATGCATCACAGTTCATTTTTGGCATTGTCATGTGGACAGAGATTTGTGGCATTGTCATGTGGACAGAATATGGCCTAAATATGCAAATCATAGACCGAACAAAAGGGAACTCTATCTGTATGTTCGACTTATGGACTTATATACCATGTATATGTTTCTCATAAACAAGTATTCTAGATATGTATTCAAAGTATTTTGATATGCTCATATTTCAGACTTAATTTTCCTATTAAACAATTGCTCAAAACAACTATGCATTTGTGTTATAAGTCAGTTTAAAATACACCTTTCATAACTATTTAAAAGTCTCATGTGGGACAAAAATAAGCGCTATCTGATGTCATATTTAAAAGGTGGTGCTATAAACTGAAAAAAAAAAAAGATAAAATGGCTGTAACTCACTTATTTGCCATAGTTAAATTCCATAACATGCTTATTACATGTAATACCAATTTCAAGTGTTCGCACATACAGAAGTTTTTTTGCAATTTTTTTTTGTTTGCTTAGTTAGCCAATTCTTAGCCTTGATAAGAGAAAATATGAGCAAGGCATCATGCATGACAGTTGCCAAAGTGATATATGAGCTATATAGGAGATATATATTTGTGTACACATAGGGCTTATACTGTATGTGGATATAAAGAAGCAATACAGGAGACCTATATGGCCTGTATTAGCACGTACTGTATATGCACCCTAATTTTGCCTATATGTGGAATATATTTGCATATATGCAGCATATATATTATCATGTATGTACATATATGATGCATATTGGTTTCATTTATATGCTTATTTGCGCATAATTGGCATGCAGGGAGCAGTCAGAATGCAATTCCACATGCATGCTTGACTAATGGACTTATATCATGTATATGTTTCTCATAAATACAAAAACTTGTAGATCTGCTCATATTTTAGATCTACTCATTCGGAACAACTTTTCTTCCGTTAGGCTTTGGACATACTCTTTTTTTCCATTAAAACAACTGATCAAAACAAGTATGTATTTCTGCTGTAAGTGCATTTTTCATAACTATGAGAATACGGAAATAAACAAATAAACCAACAAGAAAAATAACCACTGTAAGTGTCATCAAGTCTCCATCTAATCATTAGCCATTGGTCAAACAAACTGAAAATCCTGCCTCAAATCCCAAATCATTGATTGAGATGCAACCAACTGACTTATAAACGTCTACACATTAATCTGGATTAAGACAAAGTATTTAACACCTTTTTAACCTTTTATTTCACTACACAACTGTTTACACTTGTTGGTATTTCCTAACTTACTTCTCACTCACAATATTAAGACAAAACTGTCACTCTGTAGAGAATTATGTCTCTACACTCTTAAAAAAAAAGGTTCCTTGAGGTTCTATATAGAACCCCGGGGTTCTATACTTGGCCAGTAGAACCTTTTACCCAAAAAATGGTTCTATTTAGAACCCTTTGAGTGCGAAGAACCTTTTTGATTAAAATGGTTCTATAATGTGAGATTTATAACATAATTATATAGTAAAGATTATAAATAATAATAAGCTATAACACAGAGAGACAAAGCTTTTTGAGTCAAAACCTAATAAAATGACTGCTATGGTCAAAAACCTAATCAATGTATGATGGGATTTTTGTTTCATGCAGGTTTGTGCATTACCATATAACTAATATTTTATAAATGTTTAATATTTAAAATTTTTGACGAATTATTTTGTGAAATTAATTAAATAACCAGTTTATTCAAACTGTACAGTGTGTTGTTATGGTTTAATAATTTATTTTAAACTAATAATCATGAAAAAGCCCTCTGGTGACGTCATTCATTGGTGGACTGGTGGTGACGAGCCTGGAGAGTGACGGTTAATTTTTGAAAAGGAGAACTCCGCTTTTGCAGCTCCGTCATTCAGGTACGTTATTACTCTTTTAAAAATATAATAATTAAATATTTTGTATTACGGGGTAATGTTTCTCTTCCCTTGTCTTATATGGTGACAGACTGAATAAGGGGTAACGTTAATATGGATTAATACTGTGCTTGTAAGTTTCTGATGGTCTCTGTCGACAGCCTTCGCTTCAGAAATCTGTGTCAAGCTGACTTTGCTCTGCTTTTTGTTCGAAATAAGTTACAGTTTCGCATTATTTGTTTGTCAGTATTAATTAAAATATCAATAACAATAAAACAGGTGCGTTATTCAAAGGCGGCTCCGAGAGGGAGCGTGAAGCGCGTGCACGTTCTGTTAATGGTAACTTCATATTAGCCGATTTCCGCTTTCGTGCAGTTTTTATCTCCAACCTTGAACAAATGTGTACTTCCAACTTGTTCGTGTGTGAGTTTAGCCGAGTTTAACTCGGGCTAAACTCTGTACAGTAGTGTACACGCCGGCTAGTCTGCATTAAAACCGCAAGGGAGCATGCCGCGCTCGTGCCCGCCCGAGTCCATGCACGCGCCCGCCCGCCCGAGTCTATGCACGCGCCCGCCCGCCCGCCCGCCCGAGTCTATGCACGCACCCGCCCGCCCGCCCGAGTCTATGCACGCGCTATTGTGATGATTGCTAAGTGTATTATTGAAACCTTTTAAAGCCAAAACATATTTTAATAATCCATAGATAAAAGATCAGGGGTTATTTATGAAGGACATACAAACATGCAGGCTAAATGTATTGTGAAATGTTGAACCTTGTTAAATATAGGCTACATATATGTATATATTGTGCTAAATAAGTTTAAAATTCATATTTTAATGTATATCTTTCTTTTCTTCAAACAGCCTGGACACTGAACTGCATTGTAAATCTTGTGCTCGGTATGTATTATTGCTTTTAATTCTAAACAAACTGTATTAAGTATTATGAAATGAATATTATAAAAGACTTTAACATTGTATTGTAACCTGGGCTGCAGGACACAAGTAGCTTTGAGGAAAGAGGAAAGATCCCAGCTTAAAGAAGGACATGCGTTACATCCATAATTGTGACACAATTATCATCAACAAGGACACCTGGTAAATATTGTATTTTATAACATGCATGTGTCAGACTTGGTTGTTGTGTACTGAAATAATAAATTTATCACAAAAATGTTCTATTACTTATTGCTGCTGTTTGTACTTTAATATTGAGGTCATTGCTTATTAAAAAGTCCTGCAAAGAAAATATGTTTAAAAAAAGTGTAAATTTGCCTACAGGATACCTTGTTGGAATGTCTGCAAAACAAATTTAAAAATGAAAGGATTTCAGTGGTGAGCTCATCTATCATCTTGCAAAATGAAACAAATTAATGGGATGAAAAGGAAGTGAACTGTACTCTGAGGAACCTAACACAAGGCAAGTTCAGTTCAATACATTTTATGTCAAAGGTAGATTAATTCTGTGGTTTAAATTCATATTTCCACACTCTAAAAATGCTGTCTTCCTACCTCAGATTGTGATGGACCTGGAATGCGACACCAGATATTCATAAGTCAAGAACCGAATGAACACCCTTTTCCAGAGCACAGATTATGGAGGGGTTAGCTGAACTACTGAAGCAGTTTCTTCTTCTTGGAGTGCCACAGCTTGTGAGTAAACACTGTTACATTGTGTGCCAAAGAGTAATAGTGATGACTTTTAGAAACTTGTATTGCTAAAAATGTGTGATTTGGAAACTTATACGTGAAGTAACCAAAATGTTTTTTGCATTTAGGATGCTGCTTAGAAAACTTGGTGAAGAACACAGAAACATCTTTAAAAGAAATGGCCCAAAAAGGGACAGAAAGAAGGTAGTGCTCCATGACAGTCTCATTGGACCAGCAGAGGAAACCGCAGAAGGTAACTACACCCTATACTACATACTATTTGCCCCAAACACACACACACACACACACTCACACACACTTTAATTTTATTGATTATAACTGTAATTCTATTTGATGACATGTTAATTGGTTAAAAGTACTCAACATTAAAATATTGTTTTACAGAAATCCAAAGGTCCTACACCATCCAGGATTCAGCAGCTCTCCTGATTCCACCAAGGCTTGAAGTTTCAGCATTACAATGGACAACACTCACTCGCTATCCTTCAACTTCCTCATTTATCAGAGGCACCACAGAGGAGTGAATCACCAACTAATCTGCCCTTTCCAGCCACAACCCAGCACTTGGAAACCCATATACTCTCTCATACAGTAGATCTACACACATTCACTCACTATGGCCAATTCACCTATACCGTACACATGCTTTTGGACTGTGGGGTCAACCGGAGCACCCAGAGGAAACCCACATGAACACTGGGAGAACTTGCAAACTCCACACAGAAATGACAACTGGCCCAGTCGGGACTCGAACCAGTGACCTGCTTGCTGTGAGGTGACAGTTCTAACCAGTGAGCCACTGTGCCACCCATGGACAAAACTATTTACCTTATAAGAGAGGCTGACAGACATAGACATGCTACAGGTTGTGGAATGGCTGTTCGCAGTGTTTTGTCTAATCATTCTGCAATGTTTTAGTAATGTTTTTTATTAAATTGTGTATAAAAATGGATGTTGTGATGACCAATACGTGCAGGTACCATCAACTTTTTGAAATTGTAGTGTTATTTAATTTATGTTTTGATTGTTTGTGTATTGTTTCTATCTGCATTGTGATATATTTCTCTTCATTTTAGAGATGTGTGAAAGTTAAGCTCTGTATTTGTTCAAACAGTAAAAAAGCTTAGAAAAGTGAAGTCATTACAATTACAGTGTTGAATGCCATTAAACTGTTAAGGTAGATCTGCTGTATGCAGAGGTGCAATTTTAAATATTTAAAAAAATATTTTGTATAATGAATTGAATAAATTTAAACAATTTGAATTGTCTGGATTGGTTTTATTTTTTACTCATTAATAAGTAACAATAATTCATTAATAAATAAAAAGAACCCTTAAATGGTTCTAAATAGAACCATCTAACTTGAATTCAAAGAACCATTTGGGGTTCTATTTAATGAACCCTTAAAATGGTTCTATATAGAACCTTTTTGGGGTTCCATATATGAAGCGCTCGATAGAACCATTTTTGGTTCTATATAGAACCGTTTGTTTTAAGAGTGTAGATCTTGAATTATATTAGGTCTGTTTGTGTGTTTCGGTGGGAAACGGAACTCAAGTCACTTTTTTTTTTTTAAAACAGGACCCTTGAGATTATTGTAACAACTACCAGGTGCACGCGCACACACACACACACACACACACACACACACACACACACACACACAC
>CAIGQQ010004837.1:12889022-12913132 GCA_903798035.1 Danio albolineatus | reverse complement strand
TATTATTATTATTATTATTATTATTATTATTATTATTATTATTATTAGGTTTTCTGAAGGATCATGTGGCACTGAAGACTAAAATAATGGCTGATGAAATAAATTCTTTATTTATTCCTTAGCAGGATTAAATTTAACAAATAAATTAAATAATAAATAAAACTGAAAATAGTTTTCCACAATTTTCTAAAATATATTTTATAATTTGCTGTATTTTTTGGTCGAATAAATGCAGCCGTCCTGTGCCTTCTAAAAGATGTCATTTGAATAGCATCGTCAATACACGCACTGGAATTGTTAGCTGAAAGTGAACAGTGTTTTAAGAGTTTATTTCTGACAACAGTGAAAGAAAGCCGTCAGTCTTGAATAGATGCTGTACCTCTGTGCTGCTGCGCCCCAGGCTCCATGTTTATTGGTGAGGATGTTGAGGATCTTCAGCTTCAGCTGATTGGCTGTCACATGATCACGGTGTTTGGCGGCACTGATGAGGTGATCACACATCGTCTCCTCTTCCTTTCTGTCAGCCGCGTATTGAGCACAGCTCGACTGACAGAAACACAGATGAAAAAGACAGAGAGAAAACAGGAAAAAAAAGATCAACATCTACAGGAAAAAAGTTATTTTAGAAATGACAATTCTCTCATCATTTACTCAGACTCCTTTAAACGGCAATGTTTTATTTCAGGTTTGTTAGTTTTTTCCGGGTACCACATACAATAGAAGTCAATAAGGTCCAGTGTTGTTTGGACCCTAATGACTTTGATTATATGGGCAAAAACAGCAAGAAATGGTCGTAAAAGAAAGAAAAACAAAAGAAAAGTAATGAAGTCAAAGAAAGTATTAAAGGTTAGAAATGATATCAAGGTGTTTTTATTGTTGGGTCTCTTTAAGAATCAAGAATATCTTCCATTTTATTTCCATGTCAATATACTATAATAGTGCTGTATGATGTTTTCTTATCAATGTTAAAATATGACATTTTTAAATTATTCATCAAATGAATAATAAATATTTTTATTATTATTACTACTACTACTACTACATTGGGATTATTACAAATTATTTAAATAAAATGAGAAATATATTGTAACAAAAATACCACATTATAAATATATAATAATAGTATAATAATTGTATTTTATTGTGATTATTATTATATTATAAAATTTGTATTATAAATAATAATAACTATATAATAAAAAAGAACTGCAGCTCATATAAAAAAAATTAACTAATTTATTTTATTGTAACTTTAAAACGGTCCACACACACGCACATGCATGCACGCACGCACGCACACACACAAAATCAATATATAATAAAATACACAGTCTAAACAGAACACTGTCTAAAGTCTTATTTTTATGGCATTTATTCATTCAATAAATTCAAAATTAATTCCTACATTTTAAAATGTAAATTGTAATAAATAATTAGAATATATAATGATAACAAATTATGCACAATAAATAAATAACGCTACTGTTGTGCTACACATAAACAAATAAAAACAATATTTAATAGTGTAAATTATTAATCTTTTTTCAATGTCAAAATAAAATTACCCTACTAATACTTATGGCATCCAATCAGGCTTTTATTTTATTGCAACAGGCTGCCATCAAATAAACAAACAAACAAACAAACAAATTAAACTATAAATACATAAAATAACTTAATTACAAACAAACAAATCAATGAATCAACTACTCAATAAACAAGCAAACAAACGAGCAAATAAAAAATAAAATGAAATAAAATAAAATAAAATAAAATAAAGAGGTAGGTAAGATTCTTGACTCAAGCACAAACATTTACACGATTCAAAAATTGCACTATAGCCAAGTCTCTACTCCGACCAAACCCTACAACACACATCCTGATACTTTCTCTCTTAAAAGTTCCCTCAGTGACAGACAGCAGCTATAAAAACCTGCACAGACCAAAAGACTAAGGGTGATGTGCAGCAGCCGAAGCCGCCGCTCGACTTTATCATCCGCTCCTACAATAAGATTGTCTCTCGGCCGGACCCCGAGGGAGCTCCTGCTAATATTCACAATCTCATTTACTAACACAAGCTGGGGGAAATGAGAGGAGGGTGAAGCCCAGTAATTGAATTTCCTTCCTTAGATTTGAATTCTGTCAGATATTATACCTCGACGTATTCTTCAAAACGGCCGATAACTCAATCTCCCGGTGTCATCTCGCCTTACTGTTGCGGCGCGCCGACAAATATCAAACGTTATTTATCACTTCCAGCGAGGATATGAGGGTTGAAAGTGACACCGGCTTAATTGTGAAAATATCTAATCTGCTAACCAAATCTTCAATCTGCAGACAGAGGTAATAAAGAAGAGGGAGAGCGAGAGCTTTGGGTTCTCTGCCTATGTTTTTATCTGGCAGGTCAAGGATCTTCAAGAGCAGTATATATAAAAACAGACAGGCTGCGCGCTCCTGATAAGAAACTCATCACTCCATCACCGAATGCAGATGTGCGTTTGTGCGCTTATACACTGCGTACTGATGTCATGCATGTTTTATATTGCTGATAAATGATGAGTGATTTAAATGGTAAAGCTTGATTTACAGTTACTGTGTGCACTGCATCAATGTCACAAAATACTGATAGGGTCATACTAATGTTCTAAGAAGTTAATCTTACATTATTTATATAAGAAATATATTATGTTGAGTTATAGGCCCACTAAATATCTTCACCCATCCATTATTGAATATGTTTATTTACTACAGCTGAAGGCAGAATTATTAGCCCACCTGTAACATTTTGACTCTTTTAGATTCTTTAGAAAATTTAGATTTCCCAAGTGATGTTTAGGAGCAAGGGGATTCCACAGTATTTCCTATAATTTGTTTTTTCTTCTGGAAAAAAAAGGCTTATTTCATTTAATATGTTTACAAAATAATTTTTAAGGTCAATATTAGCTCCCTTAAGAAATGATTCTTCCCAATGTCTACAAAACAAACCACTGCTGTTCAATTGCTTGGTTAACCTAACATTCATTCATTCATTCATTTTCTTTCCAGCTTAGTCCCTTTATTAATCTGGGGTCGCCACAGCGGAATGAACCACCAACTTATTCAGCATATGTTTTACACAGCCGATGCCCTTCTGGCTGCAACCCATCACAGGGAAACATCCATACACACTCATTCAAACACATATACTACTCTCTCAGAAATAAAGGTACAAGAGCTGTCACTGGGGTGGTACCTTTTCAAAGATACACATTTAAAGGGTCCATATTGGTTCCTCAAAAGTATATATTAGTACCTAAAAATTTTAAAAGGAACACTTTTGTACTTTTTAGGTACTAATACGTACTCTTGAGGTATTAATATAGACCTTTTATTGAAAAGGTACCACCCCAGTGACAGCTCGCATACCTTTATTTCTGAGAATGTACGGACAATTTAGCCTACCCAATTGACCTATACCACATGTCTTTGGACTGTGGTGGAAAGCAGAGCACATGGAGGAAACCCACGCGACCACGGGGAGAACATACAAACTCCACACAGAAATGCCAACTGACCCAGCCGAGGCTCGAACCAGTGACCTTCTTGCTTTTTCAGGTGATCGTGCTACTCACTGTGCCACTGTGATACCCCCTAACATTCATAGTTAAACTAACTAACCTTAAATTCCACCTAAAGCTTACTAGTAATTAGGGCTGCCCAATATTGGAAAAATCGTGCGAAATCTTGCGATATTGCGATATTTTTTTTTCTGCAATAAATATTGCGATATGAATACAGTTTCACGAGATGGTTTGAAAAGCACTATTGAACAGTTTTCTGTACAGTATTGTGGTACAGAAATTGAATAATCACAATGCAAAAATAGATTTTCTTACTTTATTTTGTCTTGTTTCTAATCCCAAAAAAAAAAAAAAATCTTAGACTAAGAAAAAATATTTTTGTTTTAAACATCTGTAAATGGGGTAGGCGAAATATTCTTGTTTTTGCTTTGAAATGCATCTTGCGGTATCAATGCTGAAACGATAAATTGTGCAGCCCTTCTAGTAATATCTTTATAGTAACATCATTGTGAAGACAAAAAAAGTGTATTACACTTAATAATTAATTATTAAAACTATTATTGCAAAAATGTATTCCCTCAATCTTCCCTCAGTTAATCAGCACTAAACAATAAAAAATTCACAGAAGGGCTACTAGTTTTGACTAATTTATTCAGCTGTTACATTAATTTCAGTAATATTTTTTAATAACATGCATTTTTTTTATATAATTTAGGTAAAGAAAATAAATATGTAAAATAAGCTTTGATTACAAAACAAGTGGTTCTATTTTGATTGCAAACCTTTTACAAAATGTTTTTTTATCTGAGGATTTTTTATATGTTTATTTGCTTTTACCTATATTCTCATATACCTATCATTCCACATATATAGCTTATAAATAGCCCATAATTTAATACTATTATTATTATTATTTATAAAATTTGGCATAGAAACAGCAAAAAATAAAAAGGCTGTGCGCCAGGTTAAGAGGTATAATGGTTATGCAAATATATTCATGGCTAAAAGCAAAAGCATGCTCTGAATAGAAAATACCGTAAATGATTTTAAATAGCTTTTAAAAAATGTTGGTAATGACTGAGAAGACAGCATTAATAAAAATGTACAAATACAATATTCTGTACGCACTGCGCTGTACTCAGGCTGGGATCTGTATGTTTTGTTTTGTTTTGTTTTGTTTTGTTTTTTTAGGTTTTTAAAAGAAACTTATTCTGCTCAGCAAGGTTGCACTGATATGATCAAAATTATAAAAATGTAAAATAAATAAATAAATTTAAATTAACATTTAAAAGTGTTGTTTTCGATTTAATGTAGTTTTAAAATGTAATTTATGACTGTGATTTAAACCAGATTTTTTCAGACATCATTATTTGATGCTGATATGAAGATACGCCATCTTAAAGCATTGTTCCTTTTTTCAGAGGGTGCTTATGTATAATTTAGGAAAGAGTTATTAAATTTCTCTGTACTGAGCTAATATATTAGGATTAATCGCCTTTAGGAGACATGAGCAGAGGATTATGGGTAACCCCCACTGCTGGCTTTACTGGAGATTTTCTCTCTCCTGCTGAATCTGATTTACAAAAACAGATTCTCTTTAGATTATTCATATGGATTCAGTGCAGGATTAGACTTCTGATCTGGGATTGATTATAATCGGGTTTGTATTTCAGCCAATCTGGCTACTTGATTCAGGCTAGTAGCTCATTTAACATTGATATTCCACTAAAATATCCAAATTCTGAATTGATTCTTAATATGTGTATAAATTGATGCTCTCTTG
Organism: Danio albolineatus; assembly: GCA_903798035.1. Taxonomy (NCBI): domain Eukaryota; kingdom Metazoa; phylum Chordata; class Actinopteri; order Cypriniformes; family Danionidae; genus Danio; species Danio albolineatus. Next base: position 12,907,789 of record CAIGQQ010004837.1, on the reverse strand, counting down.
GTGTAAAAAGTCAGTCTACCTCAAACTCAGCATGTTTGTGGACGTCTTCGGCTCGCTGTCGGTTGAGAATAAACTCTGCTTCATTGGCCACTCGAACAATATGATCCTTCATGGCATGACAAAGCAGTCTAGAATGAAGAAAATATAGAAAAAAAGACAAGTCAGTCTCTAAACACGTATAAAATGCAAATCACACACAATAAATCAAGTTTTACATTCTTAAAAGCAGTGCCAGGCATAGGGTTGTAGGACCCTGGGCTAGATTATCAAAGTTGGGGCCAATTTGGAAAAAAAAAAAAAAAACACAAAAAATTTCAATAAGTAAGTCTACAAAAGACAGCTGCTTAAAGGCAGCTTAAAGACCCTCTCATATGGAGAATGAAGTCACATGAACTGCTCAGGTGTGAGTTTTTCACAGACTTCAACAGAGTGTAAAAATCTTGATGGTTCTGTGGGTCTCATCAATCAAATCTGATCTTTATTTTGTATTTTCTATTGAATTCAAGTCAGATGATTGGCCAGGCCATTCCACAGCTTGATTTTCTTTTTCTGAAACCGTTTGCAAGTTTCCTTGGCTGTGTTTTGGATCATTGTCTTGCTGAAATCTCCACACTGGTTGCACCTTTTTCATTCAGCTAATGTAGATGTTGGACTGAAGCAGCTAATATTAATTTACAATGACGAAGTCAGACGGTTGCTGAAGAACTACTGGGAGATTTCAGCTGCTGTCTTCATGTGTTCAATACTTTTTACCTGTGTCATTTCATTTTATTATGCACAACTTCATTTGTAAACTAATTAGATTTGTTTTCTTTTCATATATGTATTTCTTTGGTTGTTATCAACATATGGTTAAAAAAAAAAATCAAGTTAACAGCACCTTTAGAAATATGTTTTCTCAGAAAATACGGTGACATGTTGAATACTTATTTCCCCCACTGTATAATATACATAAAAAAACTTAACTGTGCAATAGCAAGAGGTGTCATTCTCACTGTCTCCTATGCAATGACATTAGCCAATCAAAACGCTGACCATTTACTGAAAAAATCAGCCACCCTTTAAAATCACCAACTATTGACCAACAGCGAGGGTTGAGGGTTAAAATACTTGTTTGTTGTTTTTTTGTAAATGCATTAGCTTTTTTACTGTAAAAAATCTTTATTAATATTACAGCTGAACCTCAAGGAACCAGCCCAATCTCACAAGGAAAGTGGCAAAAATTCATATGATTTCATTTGTACAGTATATACAATACAACAGAAAACAGGGTTTTTAAAAGAAGGCATGCCTCCAAACCCTACCTCTAAACCCAACTGCCATTGGAAAATGAGAAAATCATACTAAAATGTACAAATGACATACACATAGATACATTCATAGAAGTTAGCTACAAAATCAAAAAGTTATGAACTGCCATCATAATTCTTTGCAAAGAATATCAAAATGGATGTTAAAAACTGATGTAATGACATCTTTAGATAAAAGCACTTATTCATCTTTTAAGGTAGGCTATTGTGAGTTATTTGTTCTTTAGCACATCAATTGCACTTGGTTTTACAGTAAGTACCATCATTACTGTGGAACATCATACTACTGTAAAAAAATTTCCCCTTCCCAACCTGAATAGGAGTTTCAGTCGGATACGGTATTCAAATGCACATACTTTTCTTTCTTTTTTTTTTTTGTGCTGACAAGCAATAAATAACATTTGCAGCAAGGAGGAGAGGAAAAAATAGTAAGCAGCCTCATTCCCAGCATGATAACAGTTCAGAACTGAAACTAGGGCATGACTACTGGCAGAGGTGGTATTGTATATGGTTCGAAGTGTATGTTAACAAATCCACAGCCAGACATTCAGTATTTCAGTTGTGGGCTCTGTGACTTATATGAGGGTGCGAGAGAAACAGAACAGGAGCTGCTAATCAGTGGCAGAGGGGCCACATTTATCCCAAACACTGACATCGTGCGGCTCATAAATCACAGATGCCCTACTAAACACTGAATGCATCCCCAATAAACTGAAGCATAAACACTCCAAGTTTGAATGTTTTAGCATTTACTTCAGAAATAACTGCACAAGAACAGTTCCAAACAGTTCTTTAATACTTTAGGTTGGTACTAGAACATATGCAGATGTTCCAAGAAGCCAATAACAACATACTTTTCATTGGATTGTTTAAATAAACTATCAATTTAATAGTTTCTGGAAGGATAATCAACATTAATACTCTCCATTAACATTTTTTTTTCTATGTAAAAGAAAAAAAAAAGATATAATTATATTTTAACTAGCAAAATAAAAATAAATAAATACTTTTTATTTTTGTAAAAATATGTAATCATTTTATTAAAAAAACATAACTACAGAATATTATTCAAACTAGTAGAAACCGGAGCCGTGGGATCCTACCAGATTTCTTGCAGCGTGGGAATAAATTTCCAAATAAAATGTGATATTGGTTGGTAACTCTTGTGTAATTTGAATGGGAGCGGGCAGTCAAACAATATGCCATTCCCGAGACATAGAGAGAGAGAGAGTGCACGAGCAAGAGAGAGAGCGTGCTCATTTGCCGTGGTGCTGTGTCTGTGAATGAGAGAGAGCGCACGCATACGCCATGGTGCTGTGTCGCTTTTTATAGGCTGTCTGGATTCTTTCTTAGCCCAATATATACCTGCTATGTGTATAGAGATAATGCTGATATGATGTATAAAACACATTCGGTAGTTGGCAAATATATTGAGTGGATATGTTTGCAAATCTGACTTTGAAAGAGTCATCAGCCACAAACCTCACATAGTGTCACTGTTTAATCTGTTTTATCTGTTATCTCTCTCCTTTGATAGTTTCCAATTTTTACATGAGATTTTGGAAATCAGATCTAAATGTAGCGGGAACGGTCAGGTCGAGTAGAAAACGGGGCAGGACGGGCAGCGGGTGAACAAAGGCTGAATATACAGCGGGAGCAGCCAGGTGCGGAATAAAACCTGGCGGGAGCGGGCAGGAGTGGGACTAAAAATTCAGTCCCGCGCAGATCTCTAATTCAAAGTATATTCTCGCAAAGAGTGTATTTTCTTTTATCAAAAATAAACTGGTGTATAATGGAAGTTTAATAGTTGTGTAAAGTAGATTTCCAACAGCAAACATTATTTTCTATAATTGTCAGTTGTGCTTGGAAGTTATTTATTTAATAGGTTTTTTTGTAAGTTCTCAACTTTTCTCTTATTGAACTACGATTTACTACATCTTTTCCTCTAAATAACAAATAAACAAACATGACTTTGGTGGGGAAACAGCAGTTAGGGATCCCAGCAGACACACTGATGTCAAAACAACATCAAAGGCCCCGTTTACACTGTTACGCCCAATTCCGATTTGTTGCCTATATCTAATTTTTTGCCTGTCCGTTCAGACGTTCTTTTAATTGTGACCCATATCTTTCATGTGTTCACACTTGCCATACAATTTCCGAAGTCGAACATGCGTAAAGCCGGGTTCTAGCCTCTGCGCCACACTATCCACGATGAAAGAAATTGTCTTGCTTTTAGCTCTGCATAATATGCCAATTCTCCTAACTTTTAAAAGATTTTGAGGCGGAGGAGGAGGGAAAGGGCCATCATCGCAGCTTTCGCCTATGGTTTATATATGGTGTCCTTCACTGACATCTCACCACAGGGCAAGAAGGCAGGTAGCATCTTCCATTGACAACTGACCCCTTTTCTCCTCGATGATTCCTCTGTTGTTGTTTACCGCGTCAACACACACGCTCTTCCTACTACATCATTAAACCACGGAGAAGTAAAACATTATCGCAAGTTTAATGACTTACAAAACAGAACGCCTCAATAAATCTGATCTGCCCGTTTACATGATAGTCGTATTGACACAAATCAGATTTATATCTGATTTATTTCCACATATGAAAGAGGCCTGAAACCATTCTCTGAATATCCGAATGCATGCATTTTTTTTGTGTTTACACGGTCATAGAACAGATCCGATCTGTATCACATGCTGTATGAGCAAAAAATCTGAATTGGGTCCCATTTAAGTGTAAACAGTGTAAACGGGGTCAAATTGATATCAAGAACTGCACGTTGATTTGATGTCAATTAAGCATCAAACTAGAAAAGTTTTATTCATCTGAATGCTTCAATTCAAAATTTCCAAAGGATTTTGTATCCCTATAATGCATGTAAACTACCTTGACGTCAAATTGACATCATATAACATTATTTAATTTAGAGGTCAGTTTGACGCCAAAGATAGTCATTGACATTAAATTAATTTGCATTATTTAGCATGTTTATCTCTATTTGACATCAAAATGCACATGAACCCAAAATGAAAATTTCATCATCGATTACTTACTTTGTTTTGTTTTTTTAACACAAAAGAAGACACTTTGAAGAATGTAAACTGTGCTAACTATTGACTTCCACTGTATTTTTCAACTCTCACTTTGGGTGTCAAAAGCTAACATTCATCAAAATACCTTCTTTTGAACAGTAAAAAACATTCATGAAGGTTTGGAACCAGTAGAGGAACTATTGAATTTCTTTATTTTGTGTTCTAAAGATATCCCAAAAGTGAAGGGTCAATTAATAATGACAATTTTCAGTATCACTTTATATTGATGGTCACTTTCACACATTTGTTGTCTACACAATACATTGCAACTACATGCAAACTAATGCTTTTGTAGTATTAGTAGACTGTAGGGCTTAGTGTGTGTGGCTGTATACTTGCAAAGTTTCTTATAGTCAGGAGAATGTCTGTTGGTGGAGCAGTGTCAGCAGATAGAAAGCAGACCGTCTGCAAATACTCTAATGATAATTGTGTTTTAGCATGTAACTTACATACAACAGAATGTGTTACAGGAACAATTAGTTATTATCATATTTGTGTGAGCTAACTCTTTAATTTCTCTTCAGCTGAAAAAAAGGAACATTTTAAACACATCTCGGATGGGTTTTGTCTTTAGAATGAGGGCCACTGATGCAGACAGACAGACGGACAGACAGACAGACAGGTAGAGATGGGGAATGACTGATATGCCAGTACCCTGGACAGCGCCAGTCTCTGCTGACTCAGGCTTACTGTCAGAGTGTGTGTATGTGTGTGACTACAGTATGTGTGTGTACAGATGGGTCAGCAGATGGGTGTGCAGACTGAGCCGCCCAGGATCAGCCCGACAACAGCCATTCAAAGCTAAAACCTGACAAACACATGGACATGGACACACACACACACACACACACACATACACACACACACACAATCTTTCAGTGCGACAGAAAAGCAGACTTAACAAAAGCAAGACAAATTAAAGAAAATGCATCCATTCTGGACAGGAAGCATGTCAGATGGTTTGTTCACTCACTCCTCACTCACTCACTCATTCTCAACCTGCTCGTCTCAGCGTATTTCACACTCTGGTCAACTTCTAAAACTCTAAAAACACACAGATACTGTGGTAACCAGGATGAAGGGGTGTCGGAGCTAATCTGATCCCTTCCGGGTTAACAGAAATGCTGTGGAAAACTGAATAGACCAGATAAGAAGTGATATACAGCATAAGTGAAGTGAGATCTACAGTTGAAATCAAAATTATTAGCCATCCTGTGATGTTTTTATCTTTTTAAAATATTTTCCAAATTATGTTTAACAGAGCAAGGATATAATATTAAGGATAAATAATAAGGATATAATATTATTTCTACTTATTTGTTTTATTTCAGCTAGAATAGAAGAAGTTTTATTTACGGTCAAAATTATTAGCCCCCTTAAGCAATATTTATTTTGATTGTCTACAGAACAAACCATCATTATAAAATGAAGTGCCTAATCAGTTAAGTCTTTAAATTATTGCACTTTAAGCTGAATTAGAAATGAGTTAAACTATTATGTTTAGAAATGTGTTGAAAAAAAAATCTTCTTTCCGTTAAACAGAAATTGGGGGAAAATATTGACCTTACTCTTCAATGCGGAAGTGCGCTCGTTTTTTTGCGATTGTTTTAGAACTTCCGATTCAGTCGCCTATTGGATGAATGACTAGGAATAAAAAAACGACAGAAAATGGTCAAACTCATCGCTCTACAAACAAGTGTTTGCATGACTACACAGTCAAAACAGAATAATATAATAAGAAAACATCAGTTTGCAACATCGGGCAGCAAAACGATATTTTTTTAATGTCTAAAAATGAATGGAAGTGAATGAGACTGGAAGTCTCAAGTCAAAAAGACTCAAATGGCTGCGCCCACTCATACGCGGAGAATAAGGTCAATATAGCGGGGGGCTAATAATTCTGACTTTAACTGTATGGTTAAGGAGAAGATGTGCAACTTTACCTTCCCTCGTTGATCAGCTCAATGAAAGCTAAGCCAGCATTCTTCTGAATCGAGTTCTGCCACTCCTGAAACAAGCAAAGATGAAGATTTTGTTAGATATTTTTTTATTTTTCCTACTTTGACCAGCATTGATAAAACACATAGTTGCTAACCTTAACCTGATTTCATAAGTTATGGTTGTTCTAGTAGTTTTCATTGAACTCAAAAGTAATGTTTTTATTTGTTTACGTAAAAAGTCAATCAATCTTGCATACTTTTTTTGCCACATGCTGGTCCAGAATATTCATCCTAATATATTACACTCCATATTACACAAAAACAAAACAATATAACAGACTACACACACAACAAAAAAACAAAATAATGATGAATAAATACTTTCTAAAAAAATAAATACTACATACACTTAAAAGGGGCGACACGGTGGCTCATTGGTTAGCACTGTTGCCTCACAGCAAGAAAGTTGCTGGTTTGAGCCTCGGCTGGGTCAGTTGGCATTTCTGTGTGGAGTTTGCATGTTCTCCCCGTGTTCATGTTTCCTCCGGTTTCCCCCACAGTCCAAACACATGCGCTATAGATGAACTGATTAAACTCAATTGGCCGTAGTGTATGTGTGTGAATGAAAGTTTATGGGTGTTTCCCAGTACTGGGTTGCAGCTGGAAGGGCATCCGCTGTGTAAAACATATGCTGGACAAGTTGGCGGTTCATTCCGCTGTGGCAACCCCTGATGAATAAAAAGAATAAGCCGAAGGAAAATGAATAAATGAATGAATATACCCTTAAAGGTAAAGTTAGTAGCACAATCAGTTTTATTTATTTTTCAAATAATCCCCAAGTACATTCTTTTGTAGTTACTAGGATGACAGAACATAACATTTTACTTAATATTTTAGAATTCAAGAGATCAGTATTCAGTCTAAAGTGAAATTTAAAGGCTTTACTAAATTAATCTGGTTTGATTAACTAAGGAAGTCAATGGACAACAAGGTTTTTTTCTGTTGCCAACTGAAAAAAAAAATCTTAAGGAGGTTAATAATATTAGACTTGAAAATTCCAGTTAAAAAATATTTTATAATAGCCAAACTAAAGTAATAAGACTTCATCCAAAAGAAAAATATATATGGGAAATGCTGTAAAAAAATATCTTGCTCTGTTTAAAATCACTTGGGAAATATTTGAAATAGAATAAAAATTCCACAGGAGGGCTTATAGTTTTGCCTTCAACATTCATTTTCCTTCAGCTTAGTCCCTTATTTATCAGGGGTCACTACAGCAGAATGAACCGTCAACTAACCGGAGCACCCAGAGGAAACCCACGAACACAAGTAGAACATGCAAACTCCACACAGAAATGCCAACTGGTCCAGTCAGGACTCGAACCAGCGACCTCCGTGCTGTAAGGTGACATTGTTAACTACTGAGCCATTGTGCCACTTCAACGGTATATATAAATAGTAAATATATTACATTAAAAGATAATAAATAATAAATAATTAAACCCAAATAAGTGAATAAGTGCTGTTAAAATAAAAATATAACAGCGCCTGTAATACACCCAGTGTCAAAAACATCCTCAGACAGAAATCTTTCCCCTAATCTCATGTAAACCCGAAATCAAATAAACACCGTCAGAAATCGCAGCAAATTGGATTGCGATGTATTTGAGCACGCAAAGCTCCATCTGAGGTCACACATCCGCAATCCAGTGCCAAAGCCATAAAAAGCCTGGATCTCGGCCCTGTGTATCTGTAAGCATCTCTTCTTCCTCCGCACACAGATCCGTAAACACAGAACAGACATAATTGCTGAATGAAACTGTATCCTCTTGCCCCTTAAACACAGCCATTTCCTCCAGCGAGCACCCAGTGACAGATCACCGAAGACCTGCGTTTCGGGGCAGGCCCTCTAGTGTTTTTTTGGGGCCTTTGGGAACGTCCTACACTCCCCTTTTGCTGGCTCTGTTTCGTCCGCTGTCTTTCACACACAGCTTGAGTCTGGAGATGATTAAAAAGCAGCCGTGTTTCTCGCTATGGGAAGTTCTGCTTCAGTCTGCTGTTTGCTCTCTAAGGTACGAGTCATGGGGGGAAGAGATCGAGTTGGGGTGGAGTTCAAAAGGAGAGAAAAAGTGGGCCTCAACAATATTCCCCCGTCCTGGGGAGAGAAGAGCGGAGTAGGAGAAGAGCCCTTGAGGAATGAGGTCAATGATTACCTCAGAATGAAAGTTTAATGGATTTTATACACATATTAGTTGACACGATTAGTTGATTAAACTTAGAAAAGTGAGTCAACCTGTTGCCAAATTATTCAATTACACAATTATTCAAATTTACATTTAGTCATTTAGCTTTTGTCCAAGGTGACTTACAATTAAGGAGGCATTCAGCGATTCAACAAGAAGAGGCAATACACACAAGTAATGTTAATTATACAAAGCAACCATTAGTACTCAGAGAATTAAGTGCTAGAGTAAGGAGTGTGTGTTTCTAAATGGTTTGTCAACCCCACACAAAAATCTCAAGACCGGTTACTCACTGAAGCTTAGCAGGGCTGAGCCTGGTCAGTACATTGATGGGAGACCACATGGGAAAACTAGGTTGCTGTTGGAAGTGGTGTTAGTGAGGCCAGCAGGGGGTGATCATCCTGTAGTCTGTGTGTGTCATAATGCTCCAATATAATGATGGGGACAGAATTCTGCCAGTCAGCGCCGTCTTTCATCGAAGAGGTTAAAACAAAGTCCTGACTCTCTGTTGTCATTAAAAATCTCATGGCAGAATAGATAAATGCTTTTTTTATCCTCGTTTGTAAGTTGCTTTGGATAAAACTGTCTGCTGAACAAGTTAATGCAACTTTTCCAAACAATCCACATTTACCAGCCCAATCTCACGAGAAAACTTAATTATTTACATGTTGTCAGCAAAGTGACTAATTCATACAAATTTATTCATATGAAAATGAATGTCCTTAAAATAAAGGTGTGCCATCATTGGGAGGTGAGCAAACTGAACTACATTAAAATGCATGAATGAGATCATACAAACTAAAACGAATTATGGGTTTACTCATTTACTCAAGTACAGTGTTCATACTGTCATGGAAAACCTGGAAAAGTCATGGAATATTGACCTGGCATTTTCCACGCCTGAATTTTTTTTTTTTTTTGAAAAGTCATGGAAAATGGATATCTGTATACTTGAATATAGGTTATTTACTTCTTTTCTGTTCTTGGCCAATCAGTAACAGTTTATTTCAATGATCCATTTGAGTATTAGTAGATTGTCTACTTAATATCTGTTGTTACAGACATTCAACAGACATTTCACTGACTACAAGAAACTTTGCAAGTACATGTCAACTTGCACTAACCCTAACCCCAACCCAAACTCCAATCTAAAAGTCTACTCAATAATCTAATGAGAATTAGTTGCAATGTAACTTAAATTTAACAAATGGACCATCAAAATAAAGTGTGACCGTCCAATCACATGCTCTCACGTTTTTAGTGTGGTGCAAGCTTTATAAATCAATTTTACATAGATATAAATATAAATTGAAACTAAATGGATTGTTGCATGTTTTACGATATGCTGTAATGAAGTTGAACATGCATTGTTTTTCTTTTGCATGAAAAATTAGGTTATGAAAATTTACTTGAAATCTTGGAAAAATCATGGAAAAGTCATGGAATTTTAGAAGTAAAAATGTGTATGAACCCTGCAAGTAAAGTCAACTTGCCACTATTAAGGCACTGAGTTTACTCACTTTTTTGAGTGATGTAACTAATCGCTCTTTACAGTGTATGTTTTGAGCATTTACTTTTTAATTACATTTCATTACCCATTACCATTTCAATACAACGGCAGCTTTAACAGCCAGTATACAGTATTTATTAGTAGTTACTGAAGCCACTTTTTATAGTAACTACTGGTGAATGCCTAAATTAACAACTGTTTATAAATCCTGTTTTTGTAGTTTACAGATGAAATCAGTAGTTTTCAAAAACTGAGCCCCCAAAACTATATTGTCATGTAAATGAATAACCAAAATGCATAAAAAAATATTTAAAATATATATTAAATATCTAATTTTGAACAAAGGAAAACAAACAAACAGAAGTTTTGAATTATATGAGGTTCAGCACCTGATAACAGCCCTTTATTTTTCAGTGAACAATGCTTCTGTAGCCACTGTATGGGCTCTGTGCAAGTTTAAAACTGCAACTGATAATAAGAACAGACTACTTATTAAAAAATAAATCTCACAGACAGTGCTGATTATCTTCACTACCCCTTATTGAGCTAGAAAGAGGCAACAGTGAGGCGCATCTGGTCTCCAAATGTTGTAAGTGACCCAGTATGGCTCCTCTTTCAGTTTCTCCTGCACCATTCATTATCTACTCTGCAGTCAAGAGGCTCATCGCTGGGGATCGGCTGCTCCAGCTCACTGCTTCTTCACTTGAGCAGCTCCCACGTGACAAAAATAAATAAGGAAATACATGCAGATGTGGAGGCACACTGGTCTGCCAGAAGACACCGACATCAAGACTGATCCAAGTCCCTTTTCAAGTAGCCTTCACTAGAGACGAATTACAGGTTTGTAAACATTCATAATGCGAATCAAGGTTGCAGAAAAAAAACGCTAGCATTTATAGCAAGGGAATGACATTCGATGCGGTACTGAGTTTGTTGTTGTATTAGAGATAAGTTATATTGATTACATATTATATATATATATTATTTACATAATGCTTTCAGCATATTATAACAGCTTGTCACCCAGTGATAAGCACAGTTATTCTGCAAAATTAATGTTAAAGTGAGCGGCGTTCGTCTGACAGGTCCATTTGCGATAGCACCCTCCTGTATATTGGATAAAACGTAAATGGCCAAGCATCCAGCCTAAAATATACAACTATCTCATTGAAACTTCAGGTGATGTTACAAGAGAGAAGTTAAAGGCCTAAGTCTTTGAATACCTAGAATTTTGTTCTGTGTGGTCATGTGCAAGAAATAATGTTCTATGATTACCAGATTCAAAACTTTGCAGTGCTAAAAACCGAGGTTCTGCCTAGCCAAAGTCAAGAAAAAAAGACGGAACTGTACAAGGCCTGGGTAATCATGAACAAGCAAAACAACTGCATTCTGACAGCGATCTGCACCTGTACGGCAGGGTATGTAAACGTACATTTTTACATTTCATTCTAAGCTTTCAGTGTCTGCCGTTTAATGAACCATAAATAACTGTTTTTGCTGAAATCATTTCTGCAATCAAAAACTAATAATGTGTACGATTCAGCATAGCGTGAACTTAACTGATATAAAGGTCCTTACTCCATTCAGCTCGTATGATGGCTGTTGGCATTAAAAGCACTGTAGTGTACGGTAAAATTTAGGTTTTCAATTTTTGGACTTTCAAATTTGGCATCCTACCACACAACACGACATGTTTGCTATTGCAACCTGACTTTTTTTGCAACCGGTATGAACTCGTGTGAAGTCATGTGGGACATAGGTTGGTAATTCGCCAGTAGAAAGTCTTTTAAAAGTACATATTATGCCTCATTATACTAGATGTTAAATAAACGGCCAGAATGTATCTGTGAAGTTTCAGCTTCAAATATCTGATTTTTTATTACAGCTTGTCAAATTTGTCCATACTTTGGTGTAAGCAAAAATAAAATGCATTTGAGTTTGCCCCTTTAAATGCAAATGTGCTGCTGCTTTTCAGAAGGGGGGGTTTACATGCTATTCTGACACCCCAGAAACAACAGATGAGGTGAATATCACAGCCAAAATATCACAAAGCAGAAAAACAAATTCAGATAAGGATACAGAGGAAGACGTTACAACTTCTAGACTCAACCACGAAGATTCTGAATGGTTAGTGGGGATACATTTATATATTATTTTGTGCTTAAAGTTGATCAAACTCATTGACTACTATGCTATTACTACTATGCTCTGGTTTGCTGGGCTTTGCAAAAAAAACATTACACTATTTGAGGCCTGCTGCACAAAGACGGTCTAGCTTTTTACCCAGGAAACTTTGCAAGTAACTTTGTAATTTTTCGGACTCAAGTTGGTTTAGATTAGGTTTTGTTGCCTTGATAACTTATGCTACACAGCTAAGTTTTCATTCTGGGTTAGAGTTAGCAAACCCAAACTGGACCAATCAGCTGTGAGAAAAGTTGAACAAAAAGTTACAATAATTTTCCTATTTGAAGCTTGATGCTTCTGTAGTTACATTGTGTACTAAGACTGACGGAAAATGAACAGTTGCTATTTTCTAGGTCGATCTGGCAATAGGAACTATACTATCCTGTGTAATAATCAAGGAATTTGGCTGACATATACCATGGCTACAGTAGGCGCAATGATATTACACACAACGGGTGGTGCAAGTGTAGGGCTTGGTGCTGGGGACTATTTTCAGGCCCTGTTTAAAGCGGCTTTAAAACTCTTTTGATTGTTATGCCAGAATAAGAGTATATACTGTATATTGACCTAGAAAATAGGTTTTCAGTCTAGTTAAACTTTTCTGTCAGTCTTAGCACATGACGTAGGAGATTATTCATCAGTTCTAGTACGATGTAACTACAGAAGAGTCAAGCTTTAAATAGTAAATTTTATTGACCTAATCTGATTCAATGATCTATGCTAAGCTAAGCCAAGTTAAAGGTGCTTCCGCAAGACACAGTGATTGGCTGAATGGATTCAAAAAAAGCTCAACTCAACTGTTTAACTCTGGGCAGTTAAAAAAATGGTGTGTCCCTTTAACTTGAGTGAAATGCAGAAAATATGTCAGCTGACTATAGAGATTACAATAAACGTGAGATCATTATTCATGGCTGTTTTGAATAACATAGTTTTGGATTTGAAATTGTAGCATATACTGTTGGTATTGGCCATCCATCAGAAGCAGTCACCCTTATTAAGGGAAGTAGTGCGACGTAAAATAGTTTGCTCAAATGTTTAACACTTTACAGATATCCTGTTCCATTTACACCAAAAATGAAATTGATCCACAATGTCCTCAATGGCTTGAGTGTCGGGAGTCTATGGAGACTCTTCATTGGTTCATTACTTCATCTCTAGCTGCTACAGCAAGTAATTCACGAATTGCAGTTCTGTGGGTGAAAACGCATAGATTAAGGAATGTTAATGTTTAATAAAAGAAAAGAAAAGGAAAAAAAAGGGGCAAAAATGCTTTCATATGTCAATACGGGAGTGAAATCTGAATAGCAGATTCTTCCACGTTTGTAGAGTGAAGCTTATGAAAACAACGTTATGGGGTTGTTCTTTTTTCACATTTTCTGGGTTGGTAGATGCACCGGGACCCGATTATAACACTTAAACATGGAAAAAGTAATATTTTCATGATATGTCCTCTTTAAGTCATCTCATTCTCTTGAAGCAGGAGAATGAGGGTCCCCAGTGGGAGGCAAGTGTGATTGCGAGGGGATTTTGGGGGGCTCAGACGAGTATGAGTCCATGTGATGTGCATTAGCGATGACATATAACTCCAGAAAGCCGTAATGTGATCCCTCATGTAAAAGAGAAGATCACTTCCGGCCTGCCAGCTCTAGCGAGGGACTTGATGCACTGGGAAATAGCTGACACACACACACACACACACACACACACACACACACACACACACACAGACACAGACACAGACAGGCTGTAAGAGCTGACATTGTGAGTTCATCTTGTGTTTTAGCACAGGAGATTTTGGTCCAAGAAACCCCACGAGGCGACATAGAAAAGTGAAAGAAAATAGACGCATAAATATATGAGCAATAAAAATTAAATACTAAATAAATCATCAACAATAAAAATAGAATAAAATAAAAGAATAAATTACAAAACAGTAAATATAAGCAAACGTAATAGAAAATAATAATGACTAACAAAAATAAAAATAAAAAAAACATACTAATAATATTAACATCAATATCAATAATTGTTTGAATAATCAATAAATAGTAAAAAAACACAAATAATAAATAATAAAAAGTCAATTAAAAGGTCATACATACACTGTATGTACATATAATAACAAAATAAAATAATACAAATATTAACATTAAATAAACTAATAAAAGCAAAAGCTAATAGAAATTAACAATAATAATTATGATGATAATGATGGTGTTTCAAGTTAATTTAAAGCAACAAGTAAGGATGGGTGGGTGGAAGGAGGGAGGGATGGATGGATGGATGAAGGGATAATGCATGGATAGGTGGCTGGATGGATGAATGGATGGACAGAGGGAGGGAGGGAGGGAGAGAGGGAGGGAGGAATGGATGAATGGAGGGCTGTTGAATGGAGGGAGGGAGGGAGGGAGGAATGGATGGAAGGAGGGATGGATGGATCAATAGGTGGGTGAGTGGGTGAGTCAGTTGATGGATGGATGGATGGATAGATATGTGGGTGGATGGATGGATGGATGGATGGATAGATAGCTATGTGGATGGATGGATGGATGGATTGATAGATATAAGGATGATGGATAGATACATGGATGGATGGACGGACAGACGGACGGACGGACGGACGGACAGACAGATAGATATGTGGATGGATGGATGGATGGATATGTGGATGGATGGGTGGGTGAAGGGAGGGAGGGAGGGAGGGAGGGAGGGATGGATGGATGGATGGATGAATGGATGGATGGATGGATAAAAAAATCACAATCTTACCAAACTTAGTTAACTTCACCTTTGACCTTGACCTGACTTTGACCTGATTTAATCAAGCGATTATGATCCTCCAATATTTATCTACTTGTATTGTTTATGCACTCCCTTTATTCATGTAGCACATTACAAAAATGGAGGCAACTGTTCTTTCTTGGAAGCAAATCAATTGGCTCTCTTATCTCTCACATTTATGACTGCAGTCAGACAAGCCCCCCTCCTTACTTCAGCCAAACCTTCAGTACATGCTTTTTTTGAACCCAAGATCCTAATTTGACTCAAACTTCCAATCATCTTTTAACCTACGCCTCCAAATTCCACTCACAGCTGTCAAACACCCCTGTGTGTCAAAAGCGGCTGCCAAAACGTACTCAGCTGAGAACGCAGTCATTAGCCAAAAAAAATGAGCACCACAAAACCCATGGAAGGAGGAAAGTGCAAGAAGAAAAAACTCAATTGTAGCACCTCGGCCAGCCAGTTTTTTTTTCTCTCCCCATTCTTTGTAACCCAAAAAACTTTAATGGCTCTTGAGAATTTGCAGCATCTCAATCCAACCTGTCAAGAGACACGGGGAGCGCTTTTGCTTTTATCTGCTCAGCGCTGCTCCCGACATCTGGAGGCCGTCCATCGGTAAATCTCCCCGGCTCCACGCTAGATCCTTTATGTATGTTTAAGCTGTTACACGAAACAGACCCGACTGACCTCTTCGGCACCCGCTGCCACTTGACTGGATAGAGACACCGGCTGTCGGCAGCCGTAGATGAATAACAGTGATTAGGAGGCATAAATAAAAAAAAGAGCAAGATGATTATAGCTAATTTATTCATAAAAGTGACAGTCCGCGGGTCATGAGGTTGCGAGCGGTGAACGTCCCGCTGTCTGGGTGCATTAGCGTGGATATGAGAAGGGGAAAGGTTTGAGGTTGTTGGACTTGCTGCAAGGACGTCTTTGACCACTACATGAGTCGAAGTGGGATGTGCTGTGTGTTTAGATGTGCTTCGAGGATTTGTTGTTAAAAGGAAAGGTTACTCTGATGCCGTTGATGCAACCTCATGACTATGGATGTTCAAACTGAGTGGATTTAGATTTAGAAACTGTCAAGCAGAATTTTTAGTGAATAATGACTTACATTTTAGTCAGTTTCTCAGACAATGATATTGTAACTTCAGATGATATGAAATATAGTGTCATAAGTCTAGACTATTTTTATTGCTTTTTATTTTCTTGACAGCACCTGGTCCTCATTCACTTTTGGTATGTGGAAGAAAAAAAAAACTATCTTTAAAATTCTTAAACTAAACTGTTGCTCAGATGAAAATATAGTGAGTATATTGTTTGTATTGTGCCAGAAACAAAATCTGACCTATACAGTATCTCTCTCTTTCTTTCTTTCTTTCTTTCTATACAGTATCTGTAGTATTTCTCATTCATTCATTTTCTTGTCGGCTTAGTACCTATATTAATCTGGGGTCCCCACAGCGCAATGGACCACCAACTTATCCAGCATATGTTTTACGCAGCGGATGCCCTTCCAGCTGCAACCTATCTCTGGGAAACATCCATACACACTCATTTACACTCATACACTACAGACAATTTAGCCAACCCAATTGGGTCTTTGGACTTTGGACTGTGGGGGAAACCCACGCAAATGCGGGAGAACATGCAAACTCCACAGAGAAACGCTAACTGACCCAGCCGAGGCTCGAACCAGCTGTGAGGCGACAGCACTACCCTACTGCGCCACCACATCACCCCTATCTGTATTATAAATGGCCAAAACTTTAGTTTAAGTAACAAATCTCACAATCAACTAGTTGCTTATCCACCTGTTAAGTGTAACGACATGCAAATCGGCTTCCAGGTCCAAGCGCTGTGTCAAACTGTAAATATGCATGTCCATGCCCGATATCAGATGCCGTGAAAGTGAATAATTTTGATAAATTGTTAAAATATTGCTGTCTGTGAAGCAGCAAGTCCAGAGACTGTTGTTTACACCATGACTTTATAAAATATTCACTGTAATGTGTGATATGACTAAAAAGTGTCCATAAATGAATATTTCTCCATTGAAATGAGCAGCGGCTTGGACCCCGAAACCGTATTTCATACATCACGACTTAAGTGGATTACATGCTTATTAAGATACTGTATTGTTAATAATCATTCATTCATTCATTTTTATTTAATTTAATGCCATGTCAGCAACCAAGGCTATTTTCATGGCATAAACATTTCAATAATAGATATACAATTAAAAATCAACAACCAAATGAATACATAAATTAAATAAGATTTTTTTGTGTTAATACATGATAAAAATTCTAAAATCTTTTCTGGTGTCACTTTGTTAAAAATGTCCTTAAGAGAGTTCATTTCATAAAAAAGTCTTCTGGAGTCATTAAAAGCAGGACAGTCCAGTAAAATGTGTTTTATAGATAGAGGTATTTTGCAGTACAAACACTGCATAGGGTTTTCACCTTGGAGCAAAAAAACATGTGGTAATCTTGTATTTCCAATGCGACATCTAGTAAAAACCACTTGATCAAATCTAGTCTTATAATGTCTTAAAATTCTGTATGAGATTTCAGGTTGGATTTCATATAATTTATTATTTTCCAATGTATTCCACTCTTCTTGCCACTTGTTTAAAATGTAAACATTTATAAAACGTCTCATCTCTGATGGAGGAATTTGGCATTTGATCACCGCTTGCTTTAAAGCATCTTTGGCAGCTGCGTCAGCTCGCTCATTTCCTGAAAGTCCGACATGTCCTGGAATCCAGCAAAAAATGACGTGATAAAACTGATTTTGTAATTGATGAACTTTAGTTAAAATATTATCAATCAAAGGATGATCATTCTTTGAAGATTCCATAGCTTGGAGGCAAGATTTGGAGTCTGTGAAAATTATAGATTTCTTTTGTTGGACATTTTCTATATATTCTAATGCTAAAAGTAAGGCACGGGCTTCTGTATTGTTAATAACGCTTTAAAAGTATTTTGCTACATAACTAATACTACCTGTAGGACCTTATACTACTGAACATACCTAATCTGCCCTTATACCTAAAACAAGATACTACCTTAATAACTATTTATAAGCCGCAAATTATAAGAGTGTTTGTGTGGGTACATCTGTGTGAAGGATCATGTGAATGCTATGAGTGAACACTATACACTCACTGGCCACTTTATTAGGAACACCTTACTAGTACCGGATTGGACCCCCTTTGCCTTCAGAACTGCCTTAATCCTTCGTGGCATAGATTCAACAAGGTACTGGAAATGGCCATTCTCCTGACCTCTTGCATCAACAAAGAATTTGTGCCCACGAACTGCCGCCCACTGGATATTTTCTCTTTTATGGACTATTCTCTGTAAACCCTAGAGATGGTTGTGCGTGAAAATCCCAGTAGATCAACAGTTTCTGAAATACTCAGACCAGCCAATCTGACACAAACAACGATGCCATGTTCAAAGTCACTTAAATCACCTTCCTTCCCCATTCTGATGCTTGTTTTAAACTGCATCTGGACCATGTCTACATGCCTATATGCACAGAGTTGCTGGCGTGTGATTGGCTGATTAGAAATTTACGTTGACGAGCAGTTGGATTGGTGTACCTAATAAAGTGGCCAGTGAGTGTGTGTATGTGTTTATATGTGTGTGTGTATATATAAATATAAATATAAATAAATAAACATATATACT
>CAIGQQ010004837.1:12874566-12888622 GCA_903798035.1 Danio albolineatus | reverse complement strand
ATATATATATGCAAATTTGGCTATGGCCTTGGCCTTTTGATCTTATATATATATTTTTTTTTGGTATGTGGAGGAAACTGGAGCACCTGGAGGAAATCCAAGCAAACATGGGGAGAACATGCAAACTCCACACAGAAACACAAACTGACCCAGCCGAGGCTCGAACCAGCAACCATTTTGCTGTGAGGTGGCATATATATATGCCTAAATGCATTGAGTTGCTGCCTTGTGATTAGCTGATTAGAAGTTTGTGTTAACAAGCAGTTGGCCAGGTGTACCTAATAAAATGGCCGGTGAGTGTATATGGAATGACAACCGTTTTCAAGGAATACTATACTGCTATACTATTCCTATGGAATAGCAGAATATATATCATGTAGGATTTATACATACAAAGGATTTAAATACTTCCACAGTGAATTCCTTGTGTTTATCAAGGCCTCTACAGTTTTTGAGTGACCTGTTCTAAATCAGATCCTACAGCGAACCAGGTTTGAAGCCTTTGGCTCCAAAGAGACTTTCCTACGTCTGAAAGCCGTTTTGGGCCTGGCTTAGGTTTCATCGCCTCTTTGGGCAATCGATACATCAGGCTGTTTCTACCCTGGGAGCTTCTAATGGCAAGAACTCAAGTAACATTATATGCCTAACAGGGGCGGAGGAGGAGAAATCCAGGAGCCTGAGTCTCAAAGTGATGCTTCACTCTGCAATAAATCCAAGTGGCAAGACGACATAAAAGAGATACGAGCATGAAGGGAAAAAAAATCAAAATGCAATGGCAGAAATCTTCAAAAGGAGAAGAGCAGAACAGCAGGATGCATTCTGAGCGCCACAATGTCTGAAGGACGCCACGTTTTCGTGAGGGCAAACTAGGAGCAAATGTAGAGATGGAGTCGGGAGGTGAGCGGTATGGACTTCATAGAGTCCGAGGTGCCATTCAACGACTAAAAGCTCCCGTCCCGCCGAGCTCTCAGAGCGGCTGCATTCGGAGGAAGAGATGCTGAGGTAATGGCTTCCTTATGGACTCCCTGCGCAAGAGTGATGGGCTGACAGAAGGTATGTTAAATATCTCCCGCCTCCGACTACAACATCGGGACCCTGACCTCTTTGAAAGGGAAGGCTTAACAAGGGACTCCGAAGGTCAGCGGGCTGTAATATGTCACTGGGATTTAAAGGGGAAGGCGATTGCTGTGTGTTTACATGAGCTGGGGTTACGCTATTTTCCGTCTGAAAAGGAAAAATGTGGGAAAAGGTAGGAATAATTTAACCCTATAAAAGCCCATCGTCTCATATTTGATACATACATTTCAAACTCCTCTAAATTACAGACTTAAAAACCATTTCTTAAACGCTCAAATGAAGAAATCTACATTTTTTAAGTCTCCTCAACTGAATTCTTTACTTTCATTGAACAAAAATTTCTAAACATGACATGAAAATGTCAACCTAACTTACGATTTTAAACTGAGATAATGTGTAAGTTGGATTTTTTACAGTGAATAATGAATTCTGTCAACTTTATTAGCAAATGAAATATTTTATAAATGTGTTATGGCAAAAATGGTGCACTTCAGGTTGAGGTACATGTGTCTTTTTGCAGTCTTTTCTTTAATTGTTTTTATGAAGCAAACAGAACAAATGTTATGTTTTAGAGTGATCAGGTTAAAATGAAAATATCAAATATGAAACATTTGCTTTATTATGCTTTATTTGTATATCATGTAATCATTACTGCATTGTTGAATGCCTTTGACGATTTAAAACTATAGTGTACAGATCATAAAAATAAGTATTTAAATATTCTATGCAACAAAAGTTTTTAAAAATATATAAAATTAGTCTGCTGTTATAGATTTCATTGATTTCTATTGCAAGCTATCACAACCTTACTTTTGTCCATGTAAATATCAACAACTGCATCAAATTATATACAAAATATGACACCTAACGTTTAACACAGGCAATAAAGCAATTGTTTACTGGTAAAATAAACATTTTACATTTCAATAAATATTTCAGATTGCTATTTAAACTATTAGGCTCATTTAGCATCTGATGCATCTTGAGATAAAAAAAGGGGAAGATATTTGTTACAAGATTGTTGTGTAATTTCAGAGCAAAACAAAATAATCGAATAATTCTTTATTTTTGAGAAAATCTGTCACAAATGCAAATATTTATTATGAAAAATGGGTCACACTTTATTTTGATGGTCCGTTTGTTGAATTTAAGTTACATGGCATCTAATTCTCATTAGATTATAAGTAGACTGTTAGGTTGGGGTTAGGGTTAGTGTAAGATGACATGTACTTGCAAAGTCTCTTATAGTCAGTTTAATGTCTGTTGAATGTCAGTATCAACAGATATTATGTAGACAGTCTACTAATACTCAATTGGATCATCGAAATAAAGTGTTACAGAAAAATGTTACTGTAAAAACCTTGAGGGACTGATTCATCTACAGTACAAAGTCATGTTTGTTCGTTGCTTTTTGACATGCAGACATATATTAAAGCAGGTTACTGTACATAATAAGGGTTAGTTCACTCTGAAATGAAAATCTGACCATAATTTACATATCATAATGTTGTTCCAAGCATACATGAAATTAATTTATCTTCTCCAAACAGACATTTTAATCAAATCGGAATGATTTCTGTTAATCCATGTAACGTCAGTTCACCTAAAAGTTTTATGCTTTAATACATTCCAAAAGAGAATTAACAATTAACAATTTAATTTTAAAGATTAAGATGTTAAGCATTCAACACCAGCAAAGTGAGTATTTAAATGAAGCTCAAAGATGTTTACTTGACGCAAGAACCAATGAGGTTCATTCTTTTTCTGTCACATAACATGTTTGAGCTTCTGCAAGATCCACTGTGGTTTGTTCTCATCCGTAAATCAAGCTGAGCTTCTGTTTATGTTTGTTAATCAATGTTTATATGTAAATTAAAGCCTAAATCAATCCTGTTTATCATTTTAAGCGGGGTTGTCTCTTTAGAAGACTTGGATTAAAATATGTGTGTGTGTGTGTGTGCGCATATTATTGGATCTTTTTTCAAACGTTTTGAAGCATCTGATTTTTTTGGTGAACAGACTTTCAGGGGGGACAGAAATATTTAAGCACTAATTAAAAACATCTTCATTTGTGTTTCTAAAGTCTCATAGATTTGTAAAGACGAGGGTGAATAAAAGATGACAGATTTTTCATTTTGAGGTAAACTGTTTTAATATCAATGAAAAAAAGAAAACTTACCTGAGAGCATAACAACATAACCAGTTCCACAACTGAGGTGCTTGATTTCATGCACACCAGACCTGGAGGAGAACAGAAAGGATAAACACAGAAATTCATGATTCCGCTTTGCCATTTTCATAAACACAAAAACCAAAATATACTTTATAGTTTGTTTGTTTTTATATTTGCTTTTGCCTGTCATAACTATGCGCATTCTAAATTTGTGAGGGTTAGTCAGAGGGATGCAGCCCACATGGCTTCAGAAAAGCGTACAGTGCAGATGAGCTAAACATTCCCAAAATGCAACCATTCAGTGTCACGGAGAAAGCCCGGCCAGTTCTGATGAGTTATGTTTGGCAATTGAGACTGAATGTCTCTGGTTGTCTGTTGATGGGGTTCATGGGGTCACAAATAATGTCTCTTGAGAGGTCAGAGGTCATCGGCTAAATGCCAGTATAAGATCAAAAGGCCAAGGCCATAGCCAAATTTGCATATTTCTCAAATATTTTAATAGCAAACAAACACAGTAAAAAGTTATTGGTCGACTTTTTAAAAAAATAGTAAGTAAGTGTTTTATCTTAATATAATTAAGTAAATTAAATATGTGCATAATTACAGTTACTAGGGCTGTGCAATTAATCACAATCGCAAAAAATAAATAATTAAATAATTAAATTGCGATTTAAGCACATGCAATTTCTAAATCGCAAAGGCTGCAATTTTATCTATTAACTTTAGATTTTTATTCATGTTCTTGTGCGCATGATTTTAATGTTATCCAATCAGAGCTGACTCGAAGTTTAACTAGAGTTGAGGTTATTTAATCTATGTTTTAAAGACAATTTTACTACAGTTTTATTTATTAAACTTAATACTACTGTACATTATTTCATTGTGAAATGCTTTGTTATGCACTTCTTGTGCACTGAATACATTTAGAGTGCATGTACTGTATGTAGCTTGTTTGAAAAAGCAAAAACAGTTGCCAAAATCGCAAGTAAAATCACAATCGCAATATTCATAAAAAAAAAAGAAAGAAAAAGAAATCGCAATATTATTATTTTGCCCATATTGCACAGCCCTACGAGTTACAATACAAACCCTTGGGTTATTGTGTGCATTATCAGTCACTTCTGAGGAAGTATTGGCAAAACTGTCTTTTTAAAATAGTTTTTATTGTTTACATTTATATTTTTAATTGTTTATATTTATATTCTTTGGTTATTATAGTTGAGTTTGCATGTTCTCCCCATGTTGACGTAGGTTTCATCCCAGTGCTCCGGTTTCCCCCACAGTCCAAAGACATGCGCTATAGGTGAATTGAATAAACTAAATTGGCCTTAGTGTATGAGTGTGAATGTGTGTGTGTGGATGTTTCCCAGTACTGGGTTGCAGCTGGAAGGCCATCTACTGTGTAAAACATATGCTGGATAAGTTGGCGGTTCATTCCGCTGTGGCGACCTCTGATAAATAAAGAGACTAAGCTGAAGGAAAATGAATGAATGAATGGTTTGTATACTGTAGTTCTGTTTGTCTGCTGTTGCTAGTTGATCTAGTGTCTGGAAATAAAGTTGAATAATGGGTTTACTCTCTTTTTTAAGTCAACTTGTCACTTTTAAGGCAATGGGTTTGCTCAGTTTTTGGGAAAAATATAATCGGACAAAAAGATGACGTTTTATTTCCTCATATAAGCATCCTTCTTTTACAATCAGATGTTGTTTTGAGTCAAATATGCTGTTTTAAATTACAAGCCTGTTGTTCATTGAATATAAAGGACAGTTGGTTAACCTCAGTGATAAACAAGGTAATTGTGAATGACATGTGCAATCATTGCCAGACATACAAGACAAACTTTCTCTCAAACAAACAAACACACACACACACACACACATATGCACACCTGCATTTCCATACAAACACAGCACACGCCTCATGACCTTGTTTGCATGAGCCAGTAGAGTCAATGAGACAGGGCTCAAATGAGAATAAGATGATGGAAACAGAGAAAGTACGCTCAGTTTGAATGTGGCTTAATGGGAAGAAGCGGAAGTGTATTTTCTATTGTACAGTATGTTACCAATACTAGTGTCCATTAGGTTAAGACTAACAAATACCTCAGTAATACACTTAGTTATGTAACTTAGTACTACATGAATGACAGCTGACTTTGCGAGATGGTGAACTACAGATTGTCCAGAGCTTAAACAAATCTAGGTTGTCCAGATGAGAGCCAAAAGTCATGAAAAGAGATAAAGAGAGAAGTAGTCAGTGAAGTGCACGATTCATTTTGCTGTAGTGAGGTGACATTGCCTATGTTTACATGGGCATCAATAATATGCCATATCAATAAGACAATATCAATATCAATAAGACAATATTATGATTAAGAAGTTTTCATAAGTTGCTTTTAGAATGTTCCATTCACGTTCTAGTTTTAGTAGATAGATCAATTAATGTCATTATGTTATCGTGTCTTCCAGAGTGTCATGCATCAACAGTTTGTGTGCGTAATTTTACTATGTATTTTCAGGCATTTCATTTTTAATTTCTGACAACTTCACCCTGCAGTAAATTTATCATGCTATATGTGAAAACGGACAATTGCAGATATAAATTCTACATGATGAAAATAGTTTGTTTATGGTGTTTACATTTCTGTACTGTTCTTCAATAATGCGACTAAAATAGGAACACTCCACGTCTTAATTCGATTTCTGTTTATTCAATTATGACTTTAGTCGGATTAAGGTATTCAAAAATCTGTTAACATGGCAGTATCCTACTCAGAGTATTGTCTTAATTTTATTAAAATTGGAGTAATGAGTGACTTCGTTCAGCCATTCGTTCAAAATTCATGCATTGATGGCTTGTTAAAGGGTCACGAAACACCAAAAAATTTTTGAGCTGTTGACAGTCATATATGTGTCCCACGCTGCTATAAACACTATTAGGACACATATAATTGACTAAAAAGTGAAAATTGGTTGTTTTTGCGTTATTTCGAGCAAATTCGTTCTTCCGGTTTGAAACGAATTTTTGAAGCTGCGTTACGCCGATGAGATCTATGCATGTACTCCAGCGTGGAGAGTGGCCGTCTGTACCGGCGAGTGCATCCTGACGTCTCTGAGCGTGCGGCATTAATTCATGAGAAAGACTTTGTTCGAACCAACCAGCGTGCTCAATTGTGTATGCGGCGCAATTTCAATAATATTAATGATCGCTTCGAAGATTGTTTGCACCTGTTAGTGTTCAGTCGGCAAAGGAAGCGCCACGCTGTGTTGCTAAAACAAGTGGAAGAAGAAGAAGAATTGTTTGGAGACACAGGTCGCCAGTGTTCAGCCATACATTCAAAATTCATGCATTCATTTCTTGTTAATTGTTGACATGAAACCATTTATGTACCAATTCCCCTCAAATGTTTGAATTTAGAGGCAAGAAATCAATCATAAAAGAGTCAACATCACTCACAAATATATCTAGGCAACCATTAACAGGGATGCCCACTTTCGACAAAATCGTTAGCCACTGGCAATAAGCGATAAAGTCGCTCGCGGTGTGAAAAAGCTTGAAAGTACAATCAGCAAACTGCTGACTGCAGTTCACTTAATGGCCACCGGTGCCACTAATAAAAAGTTTCTAAATTGCACATATAGCCTTTTAAATCGAAACACTAAATCCTAATAGTCCAAACAGACTTCAAATGCGAGTCTTTCAAAGACCACACAGTCCGAACCGAGCATTGTGAATTGTGATGGTCAAGTCACCTAGCAACTGTAAGGCTTTGTGTCCACAGAAGCGGTTTTGTGCTGCAGAAATGCCAGCTGAGGGTTTTTTGCTGTTGTTATCAATGGAAGCAGGACATTTTTAAAATGCCGGTTGCATAGTCAGATGTTGAGCATGTGTTTTACACTCAGTGCTGATTACTAACCATTTTTTAACACTTTGACTCCCGTTTCTGCAGTGCAAAAAATACATTGGTGGACATGCAGTCTAGCAGCTACCGTTAACAAACGGTATAGCGTTTGACATTTTCTCAAAGTGATTTAAAAACTTATTTTAAATTAACTGAAGGCAAAACAAGGTTCCCAATGTATAAATATATTTTCTTTAGACCATGTACACATAAAAACTTAAACTTTTTTTTTTCAACATGTTTAGTTAGATATCAAAGTAAATTTATAAAATGAAAACTGTAATCCGGAGTATTTTTCAAAGAATGTCCTGCCGGTATAAATGCACAATGAATCTTGGGATGTTCAAGGCTATGAAGGATACACTGGTTGTAGCCTTCATTACCCAATAAATGAAGGATGCATTGGGAGGCTGCATTTGAAGGAACCTTTAAATTGAGACAACCTTCGTTACGCTGCGATGACACAAATGCCCTTCAAATGCATCCTTCCTGGTATGCAGCCTCTGAAATGAGATACAGCTAATACAGACACAATCTTTGATAAAACGATCCTGTATATTGAGCTTTAAACTGCGCTCACTTCTGTTTGAGAACCCTGCTTGTCTCGTTACCCACTTAAATGTCCTTTTACCATGAATGATCGCTCCTAAACCATTCAGTCCGTGAAGTTATGACCGTAATATTTCAGAGGCCAAGAGTTCAAGTCCCAGCAATCTCTCTGTCTCGTTTATGAGCGTGAGACGGAGACGTTCAACCTCAAGTCAGGTGTCAGGCCTGACCTCGGGCTCACGCCGCTGGACAAACTAAATACATTTCATTTAAACAGTGCTTTCCAGTTAAGCCTCGCTGGCCTGAATGTGACATTGTCAGAGGACCAGAGCATCGCAGTCTTGGGAGGCCGGTTCTCACAAGAAGCGCAGTGTTTCATCCTGAGGCCTCCCTCTCAAGCTCCAAGTGTCGGGAAAGCTGTCCGAGGGGCGAACGGGGCATAATTGCCCCCAGTGAACGAGTGTCTAGAGGGGGGCCGGGCAGGGGCTTGACCCCTAATGCCGGGCCGGGTGATGGATGAAGGGTAATTATGAGTAAATAGGGCGCCTTTGCACTGAGCGAACAGTATTTCAGCTGTGAGAGGTTGCGGAAGAGAGGAAGGGAAGGAGGTGGGAAAACAGACATGACTTCTTCTAGACGTGGGACGGTGTTAACATACTGGACAAATGAAGGAGGGGTAAAGAGGCATCTGTGAGGAAGTCAGTTATGTGTTTAGGTTGGTGTCTGTTTGAGTGACATTTTAAGTTGAAAGGTGGGAGAGAAGATTGGTCTGAAAAGGTCTTAGTTCACTCCAAACAATATATATACTCAGCATAAACAATATGCTACTCAGCTAACATGAAAACGACTGTCATATTTCCCAGTTCCTTCGCAAAGCCCACCCTCAAGAGGCTCTGATTGGTCAGCTAACATAATGTGCTGTGATTTGCGGATCGCCTCCACGTCACCAGGAGACTTCACACACCTTCAAGGACGTGCTTTTGCGCTGTGTGAACACTACCAGTCAGTCAGAGTAGCTGTTGGCGACAACCCTTGAGCTTTGATCTGACAGAAAATGAAGAGCACAGTTGAACCTCATTCCTGCTCTCTAAAATTACACCTGACAAGTGTCTTTCACATATTATCTTAATAAGCATGTGTAAGTAATATGAAACGTTTACATTTCTTTTATGAGTTCATTATCTGAGATGTAGAACGATCGTAAACCTGCATAGAGAGACACTGCATGTGCTGCTGAAGATTGTGTGTGTTCACAGCGGTTTGACTGATAAATATGAATTTGTTGCAAAATTGTTAGCAGTCCCAAACAGTATTTCCCATTGTTTACATCCTTGTGTTACGTCCTTTGCTACAACATACCGTTAACGCTAGAAACTGTGCATGTAGTTGATCAAATTTAACAAATAAAAACAATTACAGGTTGTACCATTAAACATAACCATGACAGAAAACTGTGTATAGTTCTACTTTCCGGAAAAAAAAATAAAAAATCATTCTATTTGATTTATAAACATCAGCAGTGTCCTCATATTTCAACACCTTCTTGCAATACCAGAGTCATACCTAAGTCATTATACAGATTTGTGTTCTGATTTGTTAAAAAAAAAAAAAAAAAAAACTGGTACAAGTACACACACACGCAATCGTGATTAAATCGCATCAAAAATAAGTTTGTTTTGACATAATATTTGTGCATGTACTATACTTATTTATTAAGTATATGTGATACACACAGTACAGACATTTAAATTATGACAAATATATATATTTTTTTGATACAATTAATCGTGATTAATTTTTGCACAGCACTAATATGATATATTAATAATAATATTACAAATAAAATGAATAATAATATGAGCAATATCTTTAATGAGCAAGAACATATATTTAAAAAAGCAAGACTATATGCTATTATTTATATGCATACATTTAAACAATACAAATCCTTTGCAAGCCAAAAGAAAGACAGTCAACAGTTTTGGAATGAGATGAAACTGAGTAAACAATGACAGAATTTAAATATTTGAGTAAACTAGTCCTTTAGATTTGTTTAGGCTCTGGCAACCACCAACCATCCTTGCAACTGAAGAGCAACGGGCTAAAAAAAACCACCCAGAACGCCTCATTGTAATGCATTGACAATCAGAGAGAATTTGTTTAGGGAAATGAAATCTTCCAAAACCAAAAGTCAGTTTGGTGTGATAGCAATATCTAGTTTGCCCCTGCTGGCAAAGTCTATAACTACACACTTTGAGAGCCAAAAAAAGTATACTATCGACTGAGCGTTCACTAGTAAGGTCATGAAACTGACACCTTAAGCCCATTTTCAGCAAGGAACTGAAACTGTGAATTAGCTTCCAAATGTGGACAGGATTAAGAACGCCTACAAAGTTAAAGACAGAAAACTGGCTGTTATAATTCATAAAAAAAATGGCAAGGTTTTGAGTGCGGGGTAGAATGTGTGTCAGAGTATTTCTTTCTGGAAATGGCTGCCTGAGCTGTAGACACACATATTTCCAGCGTGCTGTAATATGGAGCTACATTAGTCTGAACAAACTGGCTTTGAGCTGTGTGGGGGACGAACACTGAGGCTGAGAGGTAAAAAAGCCACAAAACAGAGCTTGGAGTGTGGCTTCCCATTCAGAGTGATGCTGCCTTGCCATGTGAGCCTTGTGAGGGTGAAAGTGTGTGTGTGTGTGTTTGTGTGTGTTCTACTGATAGCTAGAGAAGGGAACTGTATTCCAAAAGTAGTTCTATGCACTCACATTAATGTACAAAGTGTATAAAAATGAAAGTTAAGTCTCTCTTCTGCTCACCTAGGATGCATCTGATTTGATTGCTCAAATGTACAGTAGAAACTATCATTTAAAATCCTTACTTTTATCATTTTAATATTTTAAATTGTAACCTAGTGCTTTAATTACAATGAAATCCTTCAGAAATCATTATAAATGCTAACATTCTTATTTCAAAAATTCTGAAAAGATCTAGTCAAAATTCCTACTGTAATTGTTGCATCTTCCTCCAGGATTTGTTGATAAATTTAAACAGTTATTTAAAGTTGATTATTTTAACTATAGAGGTTTTATGAATGCTTAAAAATGCATATATTAATTCATGTCTTATTATTTATGCATGTGCAGATTAATTAAAGTAACAAACTAAAACCATGACAATTAAATCTCATAAATTAACACAAAAAAGCAGTGAGTCGTGGCCACATCACCAACTCAAGTGTGCAGTAATATCTAATAATTCAATGGACTGCGATGGAATTCTACTTATACAATACCACGCAAATTTCATGATGAAAATGTCAAGAACATGTATATTTTAATATGTTTTATGACAAGATTTGTTTTGCTACCTTAAGTTACTTAAGTTAATCAAGTTTCAACTTCAGTGTATAACTTAAATGCTAATTTGGTCACACTTTATTTCAATGTACAACTCACATTATTAACAAGCCATTAACTTTTTTAACTTTTATCTCAATAAACTATGATCTGTTTACTAATAGTTAGTAGTAGTTGTATATATTAGTAGTTAGTAGTAGATTTATATATTGGGAAGGATTAGGGATATAAATAAAGATCACTTTATAAGTGCTAATAAACAGTAACTATCTTAATAATATGCAGGTAAAAAGCATATTTATAAAAGTAAACAGTGTGAATTGTTACTTAAACTAAAGTGTTGCCGCAAATTTCAATCTGATTAAATCTTTTTAACTGACTTAAATTAAAATTACTTGTAAAGCTAAATTGATTCAACCGAAGACGGACACAATTCTTTTCAGCTTATGTAGTGCATGTGTACAGGTATGTATACACTTAAAGACATTGTTCAGATGTTGTATTGTGAGACAATTGGGTTTTGTTCTGTATAGGACAACATTCTTACGAATCACATCCAAACCATTTTGTTTTGTTCAGAAATGTATGGTTGCATCCTACAACTTCACTATAAAACCCAAAAAGTTAAGGAAACTCAAACAGTTTGAAGAAACCGATTGCAACAAACCATTTAAGTTAAAAAAAAAATCCTAATGAGTACTGTGAGCTTAATCCATTTAAGTAAACGAAGCAACTTGAGCACAGTTAAACCCAATAAATGAAGAGAATTCAAACCAACTGAGTACTGTAAAACCCAAAAACCTCAAACCGTTAAAGGAAACTGCTCACTACAAACCATTTAAGTTAAAAAACTAATCTATATGAGTACTGTTAACTTACCTCATTAAAGTTAAAGTAATGAGGTATTTAATTACTGTAACTCATTTCCTTCAACCTTGCAATCAAAACTCTTTTCAAATGAGTAGAATTAACTTTCAGTAAATTATTGAGTTAACTACACTTACTTCATTTGATAAAGTTGACTGGGGTTTTACACATGGTTATGTTTAAAAGAAAGAGAAAAGGAAACAGAGAGAGATGCTGAACACACCTTCAATGAGCAGCTCTTGGCCATGACTGCCCAGCAGAGTTCGAGACAGGAACGGTGCAAAATCCACAAAGATCTCCCTCAAGAGCGGCGCCACCTTCTCCAGTGCTCGCTCCAGTTTAGTAGTGATACTGTTTGGACAAACAAAAATAAATAAATAAATAAATAAATAACATTATAATAACTAATCCGTAATAACAGTAATATAAATCAAGCCCACATAAAGTATTAATAATAATCAAACATCTTGGGCTTCTTAAACAAAGAAAAGTAGCAGGCCAGTTTGCAGGAAATAAATTAGGACTAGATGTACCCTATAGGAATCTAATCTTCCAATCCAAGTTAGTGATCTAGAAACACAGTGGAAGCTGTTTTTGACATTGATAGGCACCACTACTTTCCTGACAATGAGAGACATGAGGTACACAGACTGAAATGGAAAGAGGGAATGAACATAAAGTGTAAAGTGTTTGGTTTACTTTGGACCAAAGTATAAGTACTTTTAAGTACAAATAAATAAATAAATAAATAAATAAATAAATAAATAAATATGAAGATATAGTGACAAATAAATAATCACGTATGTGTGCATAACCGTATGTAAAATTCATTCATTTATCTCTTAAACACTTCTTCTCATATTTTGTTTTATTATAAATGTACAAAAATGATATATTTGCCCACAGCCACATCACCCTGCAAGTCGGGTTACTCACAGAATCTAAGCAATCAGTACCTGGATGTGTGACCACATGGGAAAACTAGGATACTGTTGGAAGTGGTGTTAGTGAGGCCAGCAGGGGGCGCTCAACCAGCGGTCTGTGTGAGTCCTACTGCCCCAGTAAAAGTGAAGGGGATGCTATACTGTCAGTAGGCGCCGTCTTTCGGATGAGATGATAAACCAAAGTCCTGACTCTGTGGTCATTAAAAATCCCATGGCACTCTCATAAAGAGTAGGGGTGTAACCCTGGTGTCCTGGCCAAATTCCCTCTTGGCCCTCAACCATCATGGCCTCCCAATCAACCGAACTGGTTCTATCATTGTCTCTGCACTCCACCTATAGCTGGCTCCTGTGCCTGCCGTCGCATCATCCAAGTAGATGCTGCACACTGGTGGTGGTATGGAGAGACCCCCCACATGATTGTGAAGTGCTTAGGGTGTATGGCCATACACATTAAATGCACAATATAAATACGCATTACATTACATTATATTTCTCCTAATAATAATAATAATAAATGTAACAAAGTGTCATAAAAGTTTAATAAAATAATTCTTCAAGTCAAATCAGACCAGAAATGCAAAAACAAATCAGCTAAAAGAAATCGAAATGCAGAGATCCACATATTATTAAAAGTCTTACACAAGTATTCCTGCAGTTATATGTAAAAAGGCTTAAATTATATTTTCATAAACAGTCCATCTGTGAAATGTGTCTGAAGGTTCGCAACAGTGTGCACTCTTCAATACGGCGATAGCAAATTTAGTTGGAAACGGAAAAAAACATACCTCTACTTACTATATGGTATTATTTACCAACTGTTTTACAGACGTAATTATTCCAAATGAATTTAGCAAACATAAAAAAATACCAGTGTGATACTACATTTAAAAACTATTGTGCAAAGCCAGTAATATGAGGCTTGCATACAATCACATTGGCCATACACTCTGAGATACTGAGCAAAACTCAGAGGGATTTTGTTGTATAAGCATGCAAATTTCCTCGGGTTCGCTTGTCTCGGTTGCAAATCTGATGATAATTAGATTGTAAGCTCTGAAAAACACCGTGCTTCCTTTTCAGTGTCTTTATTGCGAAAGATTCAACACTAAAAGCTATTGTGTGTCATGTGTGGAGGGAAAAAAAAAAAAATCAAGAAAAACTAATGAGACACAGGCAGCGACAGTGA
>CAIGQQ010004837.1:12778485-12789566 GCA_903798035.1 Danio albolineatus | reverse complement strand
CCTTTTATAACAAGGTGGTCCATTTAACATGCAGTTTCAGACAGTGACTTTTAATGTAGCTCAACACTGTTTTACATCATCACCTACACTTCACTTCCGTCAATCTTCCACTTAGTCTAAAAGCATCTATATGAACTCCCTGTGTGCTTCCAGTGGTTTCTCATGGACTCCTTCTGTCTGCTTGTCATTTCTGCAGTGATTATGAGTGACGACAGTGGCCGGTTGCTGTCACCTCCTGATGGGGAGCACTCTTGAATAAATCTAGCTTTGTGACTACCAGTGATTTTCCCTCAAATTTGGCACCATTTCTCTCCTTCACCCTTTCAAACATGTATACGCTCTGTACAGCGGCAGGAAAGAGCACAGTGGAGTAATAACCCATGAAAGCTCCACATTGTGAGAGACACTACAACCAGCAGAGTGGACTGAATTACACACATCTCACCCTGGGCAGCTCACGACTAGCCTTTCATGACCGGAAATGTGTTTTCCTTTTCATTTCTTCCAGTCAGAATCATTTTTGTCCCATATTTCTTCAACGTTTTTTTTTCAGCGATGAAAATGAGACAATAGCCAAATAAAAAAACAAGTTTGAATGACAAAGACTATCAGAATAATGTATTGACATTGTCATAAGTGTGTAAAAATAAGATTGTTAGGTGAGCACCTTTGTATTGCAATGTAGCTCATAAGTATGAGCCAGACATTTTTTGCTTTTTCTGTGGAGAATTTTGTAAAAAATCTCTGGATTTATGCGGAATTATTTTAGGAGTATCATAAATAAAAACGTAACATATGAAATAAAAAACAATCCCTATTTAACTTTTATTTCATGTTTACTATGCAAATCCAATTAGATCCACTTAATTGGTAAACAAAGCAAGTCTCTCATATAATATATCTATTAAAACACAGAAAATATTACTTTGTAATGTAAATGAATATTATTAACATTTTAATAGTACTAAATAATACTTAATAGTACTAGTACTGAAATGAATGAAAAAATGAATAAATATAAATTCATACACATTTACACGTCGTGAGTGGCTGTGAATGACATCTACTTTAGTAAACAGAACCTGCATAGGCTGTGAATACAGGTAATAAAGTTGTAAATAACATTCAGTTCGTTACACAGAGTATTATTTGCATGTGTGTGTTTTTATTTTCTCAAAGTGACAGCAGCCATGTTGACATGAGCGCTCTTGGCAGTGAAAGTAAAACCAAAACCGCACACCTTATTTAAATGACCATATCGCATTTTAGAGTTATGATTGCGACAATCATTTGATATGTTTTTTCTTTCACAGCGAACACAGAGTGTTGTGCATGAGAATAAAAGTTTACTGGGTCAGTATAACTACTGTAGCCTTTATAATGTTGATTATTCCATGGTCTGCTGAAATTCTTGATTCTGATTGGCTGGAGGGCGTGCATTATTTTCGTATATCTAATATCTTGCATCTCTGTTGTTAAAACGGGATATATAATTAATCTTCGGTGTATCTAACAGTCAGTCTTTGGACATTTGAACCTATTATTTTTTCTTAGGTGTATTTTTTGGCAGATCACAAAGATAAGTTTCATAATTAATCTACGAGCATAAATAATGTAATATTGCACGGATTCTGCGTGTTTGGCAGATTGCTTTTGTTTTAAAGAAGATAAATAAAGCAGAATGTTCTCTTGATATGTTTTTTTATTATGCAAAATGTACCTATATTTAACAGCAGAGATTTCTGAAATAGACTTTGGCTGCTTCAAAGACTCTAGAGTACACTTGATTTGAAAATGCATATTTAATTGATATGGTACCTTTTATAAGATCTGTATGTTTATTATGAAGTATAAATCACAGAAATTCTGCTATACTGAAGCTTCCGCAGTATTAAAAGTAAAGGGGAAAAAAGCTATTATACAGATCCTCCCTCATCAGAGAAGAGGTAGAAAGACAAAAGAAACGTGTGACTGGGAATGACTTATTTGTCCACCTGTGATCGGACTGATGAAATCGCATCTTAATAATATTAGCAGGTATAAACAGCAAGCACATGATTTCTCTGTCTCTCTGTCTGCCTGTCAGTCTGTCACAGCTGATTCAGCGGAGGGACTAGAAAATCTAACATGTAAAAAACTGACAAAAAAAAAAAAAAACCGACAAATTTTCCGACTTTGCGGCGAGTCGTCCTTTGCCTCCACGTCGTGCATTAAAATCCTTTAACGTTGATTATCCCTTACATATAATGCATGAGGGAATCTGAATAGTTGCATTCTGATGTCATCACTTGACTGTGAACTAACAACCAGGACAAATTTAAAGTCTGTTCAAGTTCACCATTCCAAGTCTAAATAAAATTTAGCATTTTAACCAACAGTAAACCTACACATGGGCCTAATAATATTATTGTTTATCTTATCATATGATTGAGAATAACAATAATAATAGTCTACTCATTTTAACGTTTATTATCTACAGAATCGTGAGAAAACCGTGATCTTGATTTTAAGCAAAAAAATAAATAAAAAATCGTGATTCTCATTTTAGCTAGAATCTTGCAGCCCTAACTTTAGGGCAACCCAACAGCTGTCCTAACTTATTCTAAGACTAACAAGAAATTGCAAAAACCTGATAATAAAGAATGAGGACCCTGAAGGTGTTACGCTTCAATGACAAGACACTAAAACATACAAAAAGTAATTACAGACTGCGCTCTACATGATATTACAGTTAGCACAGGAACTGCAACCACCATTACAGAGACAAACTGAGAGTGTCACTGAGAATTACCGGTTATGGATACAAGTGACTTGAAAACACCTTGCTTTTTTTTGCAAGAGGTGATTTTCAAAGTGAGGGAGCTTCTATTATAAAAATGTCATAACCTGGTTTGAGTTAAAGCTTGTCTGTTTTGTTTATCCATTTCCATTTTGTTTATTGTGCAGTGTTGGTTGCTTGGTAACAGAGCTGAGAGTGGATTGGTGAACTTGATTACGCAATTGAAGATTCTCTAACCACAGAAAAGATATGATGAGCATTCCAAATCAAGACTTGCTTCTAAAATAAGTAATTTAGTCAAGTAAAGACATATTAACATGGTGCCACGGTGGCATAGTGAGTAGCACGTTCGCCTCACAGCAAGAAGGTCGCAGGTTTGAGCCTCAGTTGGCATTTCTGTGTGGAGTTTGCATGTTGTCCCCGTGGTTGCGTGGGTTTCCTCCGGGTGCTCCGGTTTCCCCCACAAGTCCAAAGACATGTGGCACAGGTGAATTGGGTAGGCTAAATTGTCCGTAGTGTATGAGTGTGAATGTGTGTGTATGGATGTTTCCCAGAGATGGGTTGTGGCTGGAAGGGCATCCGCTGCGTAAAAAATATGCTGGATAAGTTGGCGGTTGATTCCGCTGTGGCGACCCCAGATTAATAAAGGGACTAAGCCGACAAGAAAATGAATGAATGAAAGACATATTAACATAAGACACTTTCTGTAATATCAAGAGCTTAGATATATTATTGGTATCCTCATTTACTGTATAATGTTTGAACTATTCTCTTAGATTTTAGTGAACTAAATCTATAGTGGATTTAGCCAACTAAACTAGTATAAAATTTAGTAGACTAAAATAATTCTGATTAATAAATGAAGATGCAAAAACCTCCGGCTTCTTTATGTAGGCTCAATAATTGTACTTTTATCATGACGAATAAGTTCTTTTCATTGCCTTTCAAGTGAAATATCTGAACATAAACATAGGAGGCAGACAAAAATTCTCAGTTTAGGAAAACATTTCAGATGGCATTTAGAGGTTTTTGCATCTGAACTCATTTATGACAAAAACTGTCAATTAAAGGAAAAGTGAAGGGAAACAATTGAAATTCTGTCATCATTTATTCATCCTTCACACATTCAAAACTAGAGTGAGTGTCTTTCTTCACTTGAACACAAAAGAGAGGAATGTCAGAGATATTAGCCCCTTTAGTGTAGACGTTAATAACTATGATGACTGGGTTTAGGTTTAGGGAAGGTGTAGACTGTAATAACAATGATGGTTGGGTTTAGGGTTGTGGTAGGTATAGACATTAATAACTCTGATGGTTGGGTTTAGGTGTGGAGTAGGTGTAGACGTTAATAACTGATGTACAGCGCCACCTTACCAACAACAGTTTTGATATGTGGGTCTCCATAAATTCAAGATACGCCTTTAATGTACTACAAGTTATGTGGCTTGCAGTCCACAGACAGACACTACTCCACAGAAACTCTCCTTCACATGCATGTGTGTCACGCAGTTAAACGCAGGTAAACTCACAGCGGTTTATCATAAGCATTTTATCAATAATTTTTCCACAGTTGGCACTAAGAAGAAACATAGAAAGGTAACCTGAATAACAAGCAGCAGCTAAATGTGTCTGAAGAAGGATTTAAAGTCGTTTATTTTCATAAACAGCTTGGATGGGAAGTCATTTGATTGAGTAGACTTCCACGGCAGTGCACTCTAAACGTGATGCGCACTCTTTTTGTTCATTTTCCTTCTGCGTTCACACTACAGTTTAGATTTTCTGCCCGAGCCCGAGTCTAGACTGATCGGGCCGATATTTTCTGCCATTATCTTCAGGCCGGGCCGTGATCAAGCATTTTTTTTTTCAGTCTTTACTTAATTAGCCTAATTGGGTGGAAAGCTTTGCCATAATAAGAATTATGATAAGCAAAGTCAGCGTAAGCAACACGTGTGCACAACAAAGTTGCACAATTCAAAACGAATGTCATGCGGAATGTCTGGCACACATTCACTGGCACACATTTACAGCGCATGCACAAGCAGAGGTGAAGCAGCGTTTGCGTAGCACATTCGAATAGAATAAAAATCAGTGGATCTTATCGATTTACTGGGTAAAATTTTTACTTTTTTACTGTCAATCAAAGTGTTTTTGATCATTATCAATGCACTGTCATTTTAATTGAATGTCGTCATAATGAGCGTCATAATAATCCCGGGACTGTTGCTTCACAGTGTTATCAACTTAGTGACTTTGTCGATACACCCCCTAGCGACAAATATAAAAAGGTGACTAGTGACAAATCTAGCAACTTTTTTTGGTGTTACTGGACATTTTTATAGACTCTCATGTATCCATACTGTGCCGTTTAACAACTTAATTTGTCCGTTTATCCTTTTCTTGTTCATAATCACAGATATTTTAGTGACAGTTTCAGTACTACACTTTATATAAATACCTTTTTATCAACCAGAAACAGACGTGATGACGTCAGTAAAATGCAAATTGATGTATGATGTAATCTAGCAACATCTAGCGGCTTTTTGGGGCAGAGCTTAGCGCCTTTTCATTGACAATAGTTGGCAGCACTGCTGCTTCAGCTCTGCTCACACGCCGCACGGACGCGCTGTTTCTCCACGCTGAAAGCTCTAATATATATCCGTTAACATAGACGGTAAAAAACACGCGCTGATCAAGCTGTTCGCACGTGTGGTGTGAAATAGGCTTAAAAACGGGGACTTCCACGATGAACAGACACATGTCATGAAGCAGGCTTGCCATGGCAGAAAAAAAGGATGATAGTGTTAAATGTCTTCTTTTGTTACGATCCATTCTGAATAAACAAACAATGCAGCTTACATGCTCCGTCCTTGTTGCATTATTCATTAAGATAAATCTAAACTAATTTCTGTCGTTCAAACAATTCAGAATTGTAGTTGAGGACATCTGTTACAAAAAAACAAACAAACAAAAAAAACTGTATTAAAACAATAGTCAAGTTTAAATCGGGCTCGGGCTCATACTGTAATTACAGTTAATGTGTCAGACCGGGTCGGGCTCGGGCACAAAATACACGAGCTAAGGTAGGGTCAGGTTTCATCTTGGGCCTGATCTGAGCTTTAGTTCACATAGAGCAGCATTCCGGGAAATTACCGGTAATGTTACAAATTATTTTTCTGGAAAATTGCCAGAACGAAGTTGCCAGTATTTTTAAAAAGGGCTTGTTCAGAAATGATACCTTTCCAGAAAATTGCAGGTAATTTTCTCGAAAAGTCTGTATGTGTGAAAGAAGCTACTGACTGCAGGTTTGCTGCTACTATGGATGTCAATGGCTGCTGGATTCCAGTATCATTAGAATGTCTCCTTTTGTGTTCATCAGAAGGAAGAAATAATGAGAATTGGTATTTTTTATGGATGGGGAGGGGGTGAACTATCCTTTTCAAGTCAAAAAAGTAAGATTAAAACTAAACCAAAATTGTTATCAAAGTGAACAGGGGTTTCTTGACAGATCACGCTCACTCTTTTGCTGTTCACTCCTGTCTTATAACACACATTTTCCCTCTGCTGGTTTGTGTTTTGTCTCATTTTTCCTCATGCCACTTCTCCCACTGTCCTCTCAGCAAAGAATCCCCGCTGATGATGAAAGCACCACAGCAAGACTCTTTTAGACTTTCATGTCCTCTGAATAATTCACAAATATTCTCTGAATAAATCACTCTTTTTGAGGTCAGGAGTTTATATTTTGCATTCTTGACTATTTTAGTCCGCTACGATATTTCTTTAAATTGCCTTGTGCCAGTGTTTTACATCAATTGACTGTACATACAGGAATGCACGTTAGATAGCATTATGCCTTTGGATGACTGTAATCAGCTGAAGACTGGCAGATTAAAAAGATTTCAGAGACGCAGCATGCTTGCACACTCACAGAGGGACTGAGAAATCTAATTGTGCTTGATTATTCCTTTTATTCTGCTCCTACAAAATCATGTGATCATTTGGTTTCATTGTAGAGAATATATGCTAGATGTGACCACAGCTGAATTTGCATTTAATGAAAAGTCAAACTGTAGACTACTGGTAGATGGCTGGTGGACAAATCAAGTGTGTGGAACCCTGCATTTTTACAGTGTGACATAAAGTTTTTACAGAATTAAAAACAGTCATGTCCATGCAAAGTCCCCATAAAACATGGAAACCCATAATATGTGAGAGT
Source organism: Danio albolineatus (assembly GCA_903798035.1). NCBI lineage: Eukaryota > Metazoa > Chordata > Actinopteri > Cypriniformes > Danionidae > Danio > Danio albolineatus. The sequence continues at coordinate 12,782,574 of CAIGQQ010004837.1, read as the reverse complement.
TTTCTGGTTTTGGTGGTTTACAAGGACAGTTTTTTTGTATAATGACATGGGTATGACATACTTTATTATGGCAGTTTACAAGGACATGCCTGATGTCCTCGTAATTCAACATGCTTCAAAATCCTACTTATGGTCTTTTGACATTCAAATATTGCAACAGGTTTCATGTGGGGGTTGGGTGTAGCACAGGGCAGTGGTGTAAATAACTAAAACAAATACTCAAATTACTGTAATTGAGTAGTTTTTCGCAATAATTGTACTTTACTAAGTAGTTTTATAAATGTGTACTTTTACTCTCACTTGAGTACATTTTTTGTGCTGTATCGGTACTTTTAATTCACTACTTGATTGTCAATGGGGATTTCTTGTCAAGGGGGATTAGAAAAGTCAGTCCTGTGATTCCTGTCCAATCAAATCGCACACAGAAGGTAATTCGCATCATAATGAACTACCTCAAGACATGTGTGCTTTATAATTGCAGGAAACTGTTTGGAAGTATTAAAAGTGTCCATGAAGTTGTGTAAAATCTTTACACACATTGACCCAGAGACAGTTTAGATGCATGTCACTGATGAGAAGATGACGGATGTTTACTGTATGATGACCGAAATGGCCTTAAACACCCAGCAGGCACAAGATGTCAACTTAATATCAGGTTGACGTCGTACCCTTACGTCATAGGGAAGCTACATTTTGTTTGGAAATGAAAATCAGGTTGACATCAGAACTCAACGTCCAGCCTACGTCAATGTCCAACCTAAAACCAACCAAATATCAACGTCTAATGATGTTACAGCTTGACTTTGTGTGGATGTTACCCCTATGACGTCTATCAGACGTTGCATTTTGTTGCCATAACTGATGAATAAATGTCAGTATTTGAGGTCAACATGACGTTGGTTTAAGATGTTGGCTCGACGTTGGATTTTGGTCACTTTCCAACACAACCTAAAAGCGACCAAATATCAATGTCGTTTGATGTCATTATTGAACGTTAAAATAACGTTGTGCAAAATGCATCAGCTTTTTACAGAGTAATACTCACTACTCACTACTCTTGAGTACTTTTGAAAGGGCTACTTTTTACTCATACTTTGAGTAATATTTACAACAGATACTTTTACTCTACTTGCACTACATTTTTTGGCAAGTAATGGTACTTTTACTTGAGTATGATTTTTCAGTACTCTTTCCACCACTGGGATTCCAGCACTTTCTAGATATCACAGATGAATTGAGGCAAGTTGGAGCTAAACTATGCATCACACAGTGTCCGAGATTGGACACCCCTGGATTAGGAGTATGGGGTCATATAATAAGCATTTATCGCTATACAATACATTACACCTGTGAAAAGTCCCTGTAATCCACCAATATCAATTTGTGTGTGTGTGTGTGTGTGTGTGTACAATATGTACTGACCCAGTCCTTTAGGTGTGATGCCGCTGGTGTTGTTTGGGTTCACAGCCCAGTAATAGTACTTGAGTATGTGCATGATCTGCAGGACGGTGCCCACTCTCCGGATGGTGCTGTAGATGGTTGTTGTGCCAATGAACTCAGAGGAGAGATACGTGTACAGTGAAAGCTGCACCTGAACAACACACACACATAGAGATACACGTTTACAAATATTAGAGCTTGAGGAAAGAACACAAACCTCTGACGATAAACTTCCCATCATCTTTCAGTTGTTTTGAAACTGCATCCCAAGATCCCTCATTAAAATTCTGCTGTATTCTTGAGAGCGACACCTCCGGCACAGTTTAGCAGCATTTTTGTTTTTTCTGGGTGAAGCTGAATGTCTAAAGGTGTTGTGGTGCATTTTGGAGCAGTAGGTCGGGCCTGAATAGTGACTGAGCTGCAGGAAAACCTTGGAGGATAAAAAGCGCTGATGAAGGTACATAACTCATCCAATTAAAGGCCACTCATGCAGGCAGAGCGACTGTCGGCGAGGCCAGCAGGGGATGATGGGAAGAAACAGAGGGAGGATAAAAAAAATAAAAAAACATGATGCAAGTCCATGAACTCCTCTGGCCTGAGGAGAGAACACTGCTGCTTCTGTTCACTTCATTATACTCAACTCACCCCCTCTGCGTCTCTCCATCTTTGTTTTACTTTTCTTTTTTGCTTTACTCTTCATGCCTTCCTGTTGTCTCTTGTACACTTTCCTCCTTCCTTCCATCTTCCTTCCTGTCTCAAATCCTGCTTGCCTACCTTCCATCATATTTCTTTCACTAAATTGTTTTTCTTTACTATTTTCTTTCAGTCTTTCCTTAAATCGGCTATCTATACACTTTTTTATCCTTTCTTTTGTATGTTTTATCTTTTATTTTTCTCAAATTATTTTTGGTCATTCTTTAATTTTCTTATTCTTTCTTTCTTTCTTTCTTTCTTACATTATTTTATTGTATTCATTTGCTTTTTTCACAGTTGCAGTTTTTGTTCTGGACTTTTTCTTCACTTTTTTTATCCTTTCTTTACAGCTCACAGCAAGAAGGTCGCTAGTTCGAGTCCCGGCTGGGTCAGTAGGCATTTCTGTGTGGAGTTCTCCCCATGTTCGCGTAGGTTTCCTCCGGGTGCTCCCCCACAGCCTGAAGACATGCGGTACAGGTGAATTAAATAAACTAAATTGGCTGAAGTGTATGAGTGTGTGCATATGAGAGTGTATGGGTGTTTCCCAGCACAGGGTTTAAGCTGGAAGGGCATCCACTGTGTTAAACATATGCTGGATAAGTTGGCGGTTCATTTTGCTGTGGCGACTCCTCATGTATAATTGGATAAATAAATTTCATTAATTTTTTAAAAGTTTTCTTTGGTCATTCTCAAACTTTTTTTTATTGTCTTTCTTTCTTTCTTTCATTTTTTTTTCATTCTTATATTTTATATTTGCTCCATCCTTTGTCAAAATTTTCTGTCTTTCTCTGTCATTTTTCTTTTTGCTGTTTCCACCTTTTTCTTTCACCAGTTCATACAGTTTTTTAATTATTTTTTTTTTTGTTTTTTTCGCTGGTTTCTTTTGTTCTTCACTTTTCTTTTCTTTTTAGCTTTCATTTATTTTTATTTTTTCAATTTTTTTTTGGTCTTTCTCAATTTTATATGTTTTTATTTTTATTTATATCTATTTATTTATATATATATATATATATGCCATTTCTTTCTTTCTTTCTTTCTTATATCTTTGTTCTTTGGTGTGTGCTTTCTTGTTTTTCTTAACTTTTATTTAAAATTTTGTTTTGCCCTTTCCTTTATCAGATCTGTCTTTCCCTGTCAGTTTTATTTACTTTTATGCTCTTTTTCATCTTTTTTTACTGCTTTTCATCCTTTCACATAATCATTTCTTATTTTTTTCTCTAATTGTATTGCTTTCTTAAACTATCCAGCTATCCACCTTTTTCTACCACCTGTTTTCTATATATGTAGAGATAAATGGTAAAAAAAAAAAAGAGATTAAAAATATCTAGATGGGTAAAGAATAATTTATTGTCCTTACTCCCGAGTTTTTCCCCCTTTTTTCCATTATACATCTGTCCGTTTATTTTCTGCTTGCTTCCTTCTCCTTTCCTATCTTTTTTCTTTCTTTCTTTTTTCCATCCATCCTTCTTTCCTCACTAATTCTTTCTTCAGAAAGAAAGAGCAAGAGAACTCCCACTATCTCTCTTCTTTTGGATCCATGGCAGGCTTCCAGTGACCAAAGGTCTTTGTTTTGATCCTGTATGTGTTTTCGTTTCTCCTTTATTTATTCATGATGGTCGGCAGCAGAGCAGAAACTAAAGTGAGCAAGACATATTAGCAGCACAGCATCTTGCTGCTTTCAGAAATGCCTCATCCTCTTCTTCACGGGTAAGACCGAAGTCCAATTTCTTTTTGAAATCTTGAACTTCACTCTAAATGTACCAGCCATTTGTGACGACAGTGCAAGAGAAATTGGACTGGACATTTTTTTATTCAGAAAAATATCACTTTCTGTCAAGGCTGTGGCATTCTGGCAGCTTCTAAACATGGCGAATAAGCTGGCAGGCTGTGAAGATGTTTAAAATAAATGTAATAATAATAATAATAATAATAATAATAATAATAATAATAATAATA
>CAIGQQ010004837.1:12750771-12778475 GCA_903798035.1 Danio albolineatus | reverse complement strand
TAATAATAATAATAATAATAATAATAATAATAATAATAATAATAATAATAATAATAATAATAATAATAATTCTTTACATATATATATATATAGCGCTTTTCTGGACACTCAAAGCGCTTTACACATTTTCAGGGGGGATCTTCTCATTATCCAAAAGAGTGCAGCATCCACCTGCATGATGCGAAGGCAGCCATATTGTGCCACACCTCATACCAAATAATTGGTGGAGAGGAGACAGAGTGATGAAGCCAATAATGATATGGGGATAGTTAGGAGCCTATGATGGACAGAGGCCAGTTGGCAGATTTTGTCAGGATGCCAGGATTAAACCCCTACTCTTTTTCAAAGGACATACTGGGATTCTTAAAGAGCACAGAGAGTCAGGACCTCGATTCAACGTCTCATCTGAAAGACACTGAGCAGTATAGAGTCCCCATCAATATACTGGGGCATTAGTACCCACACAGACCGGAGGTTGAGCACCCCCTGCTGGTCTCACTGACACCACCATGTCACAATAATTCTGAGAAAAATGTTAAAAATTTAGTGGACAGTTCATATGACAAGCTTTTCTTGGGAAACAATATGTGCTTTTTAGATGCCTTAAGACATACTAAATGAGATATGGAAATTACATCAGTGAGAAGGTGTAACAGTACATTTAGATATATTGGGATTGGATCTTTTGGATTGGTATTCATGTGTTCAAAATATGTAATTGTAACTTATAACTACTGTATTTAGGGAACTGTAGCTTTATATATCTTATTTTTAACAAATCAATATGGATTCTAAAATTCCAAGTCCAAAATTTTAATCTATTCTTTATTCTAATATGTATTTGAACCTGAAGACACAAACACAGACCCTTCAGTGACCACAATTTAATGTAATTGTAATTAAAATTGTTGCCTCTTTCGGCAAATTGCAAAATATGTGTTTAAGTGTGTGTTGTAAATTGTAATCGCGCCGTGCGGCTTGTAATCACGTATCTATTATAGATCAGTGCTTGTACTGTATCTCTCAGGTTAAATCTTTATGGGGCTGTTCACATATCGTGTCCAAAACCATATTAAAAATGTGACGCATGCTTCTTCCTTTACCGAATTACATGCGTTTCTGAACTTGTGATCCTCTGCTGTTTGCCTCAGCTGCTCCTCACACGCGTGGTGTGGTCAATTTTCAAATTAGTTCAACTTTTGCCACTGTGTGGATTAATACTGAATGTGTGTCGTTACTACTTGGAATTAGGGTTAAGAGTAGAGCCATATGCTGGTGTTTAACTGCATTGCTTTATTGCATTCCTGGACTGGGCTCTCACATGCTTTCTGCTACTTCATACTGTAGCTGTGGTGGGCATTTCTTTCTGTCTTGCGCTGAATGCAGTCAACTAGTCACAACAGACTGGGCAATCGGTCCAATCAGCGCAGATTAGCTTCGCGCTAAGGAGGGGTTTGGGAACAAATGAATCGCTGAACGAATCAAATGAGAGTCGCTGGGATAATTAGGTAAAAAGAATAAAGAAAGACAATGAAAGTGTTTTTTGACCTTGCACGCATATCAGCCTGTTGTTGGAGACCCAAAGTGACAAAATATGACCTTTTTAATGCAAAATAGGGACTCTTTAATATTAAAGTTGTAGTGTGCACAATTGAGAGTAAAAGCATTTCTGCAAATATCCTCCTGAGCTCATCTGACCAGGTCACGGTGGTCTACATGACACTGCTGCCCATCACTGTGTAATAACATGCTCCTAATTGCTGTCATGTTTCGTCGAGATCTACCCGAGTATCTTCTGGAAAAGACATGACCTTTGCTCACCTTTGCAGGTATGTGGATCCAAATAGCCGGGTTGAACAGGATATGGTCACAGAGTTGTTTGAGGAGAGGTGCGCCATGGGTAAGGCCATCCAGGTATTTGGCGAAAGACAGGAATTGGTCCAGAACAGCCCTGGTGACGTGCACCCGTGATGACTGAGAAACAATTGAGATTATTTTGTTAGGTTTAACAAGTCACCATGAGATCTTTTTTCTTTTGGTCATATAAACTGATTGCATCTTATTAAATTAACTTCCGCACACTATTGTAACCAATATAGAAATCTCATACATAGAAATATATGAAAATATCATATATACACCATAACGTTTCATATTTGGATTTTACATAGAGTCAAGTTTGAAATTATTCACACCCCTGGCTAATTCTGACTACCACTTTTTGTTCAAAGTTAAATAAATTTTGAGAAATATTTTTCCTCAATGATTCCTCTTGTCTTATTATCTTTTGGGAGAAGCCTGTGTCATTCATTCATAAATTTTCTTTTTCGGCTTAGTCCCTACGCAGCGCATGCCGTTCTAGCTGCAACCCATCTCTGGGAAACATCCATACACACTCATTTACACTCATACACTATACGGACAATTTAACCTACCCAATTTACCTATAGCGCATGTCTTTGGACTTGTGGGGGAAACCGGAGCACCCGGAGGAAAACCACGCAACCATGGGGAGAACATGCAAACTCCACACAGAACTGCCAACTGACCCAGCCGAGGCTCGAACCAGCGGCCTTCTTGCTGTGAGGCGATCGTGCCACCCACTGTGCCACCATGACACTCAACAAAGAGTTTCACAGAGTTTTTAAATTTCCGAAAACACATAGTCTCCACAAGATGAACACAACACTACAATCCACTGAAGCCCTGTCTATTTTGTTATGTGACACTGACGTTGTAATATCTGGTAATATGGGATTGATCTGTCAAACACTCCAAAAATAGTTTGCTGTTTGTTCAAACGACTTATTTAAAATGAGTTGAAAATTCTTGAGTTTTTTTTTTTTTTTTTTTTTGCAGCGACAACTTACTAGTTTAACATTAAATGTACTACAATTTGTAAAAACTAATAAGTTAAATTAATTTCTTCATGTTGCCCAAACCCAAAAATTTACTGTGTGAAACCCATAATTTTTTTATATTTTAATCCGTTATAGAATAAATGCCCTTTGGGGGAAAATATCTTTGTAAAACTGCAGATATTATACATGCACAAAATAAATAAATCAGACACTACAGCAAAGTGAAAACATTACAAAGAATAATGCAGCCTCTTCAAACTTCAAGACACTATTTGACTTTGTAGCTACAAGGACTTTAACTTTGTGGAGACTTTGGTATGTTATTAGTCTCAGCTGGCACCTGAGGTCCAGACGGGCGTAGTGTGAGACAGGAGTGAGAATAAACGGGAGACAAACAGATGGCCGGCTACGTGTGAATGGGGCGTCAGGCGCTGAGATCATTCAGGTGACGTCTAGCTTAGATTTAGACCTGCCGCTGCTAAATGACAAAGTCTTTTACTCAAGTGCCAACTTTAGACAGAGCCAAGGGTAGACTGAGACTATGAATAAATAAAAATACGCAAAAAAATGACACAGGGTTCATTTGTGTGTCATAGTCAGAAATTCATAGACAAGACGAATATAACAGCGTAGCTCACCGTGAAAATGCTGAAGTGTGCATTTGTCATTCATCGACCATAATGCACCGTCTCTCCTCCATCTTAGCAAGTGAATTGTGCTCATGGTTTTTTTTTCAGCTTGTGCTTACAAAAGCTGGAGTCAATCGAGGTGATGACTGTTCTTTCCAAAAGTACAAATGTTAAATGTCTTTAAAGTTTAGCAATTTAATGTGGCGCTGTGAGTAGCACGATCGCCTCACAGAAAGAAAGTCACTGGTTCAAGCCTAGGCTGGGTCAGTTGGCATTTCTGTGTGGAGTTTGAATGTTCTATCCGTGTTTGCAGGGGTTTCCTCCAGGTGCTCCGGTTTCCCAAACAAGTTCAAAGACGTGGTATTGGTGAACTGGGTAAGCTAAATTGTCCGTAGTGTACAGATATGTGTGTGAATGAGTGTGTTTGGATGTATCCCAGTGATGGGTTGCAGCTGGAAGGGCAGCCGCTGCTTAAAACATATGCTGGATAAGTTGGCGGTTCATTCCGCTGTGGCGACCCCAGATTAATAAAGGGACTGAGCCAAAAAGAAAATGAATAAATGAATGAATTTATTGTGTGTAGTGTTAAAAAAACTATTTTATGTGCAACTATAATAGATTTATACACTCTAAAGTTCGCATTGAATAGGGACAACATGAAGGAATTAAGTTAACTTATTAGTTATTGATAATTTAAGCGCATAAAACAATTAAGTTGTCACAAAAAAACTCAAGAATTGTGTTGTTTAAGCTCATTTAAAACAAGTAGTTTGAACAAACAACAAACATATTTTTTGTGTATGTTGATTTCCCCATGGAGTGTAAACAATGTGCTGCTTCAAATGTCATTTGATTTATTTAAGTCTCCTAACATAATAGCAATAACCCGACCGAAGCACTTAGCTGTGGAACGTTCTGTCTTTTCAAACAGTGGCTCAGGAAAACATAACTTATATGTGATAACTGTTATTTCTGCGATGACTTTGGCGCTGCTAACAGCACAAAAATTGCACACTTCAGCCCTAACCAGTCTGAATTGTAAGTTGGAAAATGACAGCACCTTTTCCAAAAGGTACCCAATCACCAGGAAACCTTTCCCACCAAGCATTTGCTCTTGCATTGCCACCGAGCTCTTGAGCAGCTCCATCAGGAAGGCCAAGAGAGTTGAACTGCACAGAAAAAAAAGATTGCACAGCCTTATTGGGTAACTGCTGCTTAAGATTCAAGACAAAAGACTTGAAACAAAATATAACCAGCACATACAGTATATCTTGATTATTTGATATTTTGGTCTGATCATTTGATATTGTATTGCATATCTGCACAAGCCAACACTGAATATTCATTAGATTACCATCATCTAACATTCACATAATGCAAATCTTTTTAAAATAAATAGGAGGAATACATATTTGCTCATACTGTACATTATGTTGTTTACTGTAAAATAAATATGTTGCCATATTTATTTTAGTTGAATCAAATTCATTTTTCTAGTCATCTCAACTTAGATCAAACTGACTAAAAATATTAAGTTTATCTGTGTTTAACTTAAAAATATCAGAAACCTGATTAATTCATTTAAATAAAGTAACAAAAACATTTGTTCTCTTGACTTTGTCATGTTATTTAATTACAGTGTATGAGCACACATTAAAAGAAACTACATAGAATTTTATTCAAATAATGTAATAATTCTAATCTTTATACAACAACATGATTTTAAAAACAATGAGCAATTTAAATACAATTCAGAAAACAATAATGTAATAACAGAAACTGTAAAAATATATGCATTTTTATCATTTTAAAATTCCAAAATTTCTAGATTTAGGGAATCTAACTAAATCATGTTCACTAAAAAAATGCTTTTCTTACTTAGAATTTTTGTCTTGTCTAAATACCTTTAAGATTTCTTAAAACAAGCAGCACTTCCCAAACCAGGAAATAATATAGCCTTGTTTTCACAAATAATATGTCAAAATTAAGTTCTAAATTACTTTATTCATTCATACATTTATTCATTCGTTCATTCATTCATTCATTCATTTTCCTTCGGCTTAGTCCCTTATTTATCATGGGTCACCACTGTGGAATGAACCGCCAACTATTCTGACATATGTTTTACGCAGCAGATGCCATTTCAGCTGCAACCCAGCAGGGGGAAACACCCATACACTCTCACATTCACACACACACACATACACACACACTCATACACTACGGACAATTTAGTTTATTCATTCTTTGATTCATTTTCTTTCTGGCTTCATTTCATTTTCACTGCGGATGCCCCTCCAGCTGCAACCCATCATTGGGAAACATCCATACACACTCATTCACACACATACACCACAGACAATTTAGCTTATTCGTTATTATTAAACCGGAGTACCTGGAGGAAACCCACGCCAACACTGGGAGCTTGCAAACTCTACACAGAAATGCCAACTGGGCCAGCCAGGACTCGAACCAGCGACCTTCTTGCTGTGAAGTGACAGTCCTAACCACAGAGCCACCGTGCTGCCCTCTAAATAATTTTAACAAATATGATTTTGCTTAACCCATTGGCAGATTATTTTGCTTGTTTTAAGGAAAAGCTAAATTTCTTAATAATTAATTTCTTTAATTAGCTTAATTTTGATACAATATTTCGGTAACACTTTATTGTGATGGTCCATTTGAGTATTAGTAGACTGTCTGCTTAATATCTGTTAATACTGACATTCAGAAGACATTTAACTGACTATAAGAAACTTTGCAAGTACGTGTCAACTTACACAAACCCTGACCTACCCCCAACCTAACAGTTATAATCTAATGAGAATTAGTTGGCATGAAGATGCAATGTAACTTAAATTCAACAAACGGACCATCAAAATAAAGTGTGATCATTATTTCTGAAAACAAGACAGTATATTTGCCCATCTAGAAAGTGCTTCTTGATTTAACATGTTTTTAGACAAGAAACAAGACAAAAACTCTAAGAAAAGCATTTTCTTTGCAGTGAGGCCATTATGCATTTGACATTACTTACCACACTGTGGTCTCCACCTGGTTTTCATTGTGCTGATGGAAATCCAGCTGTGCAAAAAGAGGAAACAACACCTGGATGCCACCAATGGAGTGAATGGCACTATGAATGGAGTGCGTAACAATGGCCTTCACATCCTACGCAGAAACAGAAGGTTGAATCAAATTGATTAAAAAGTACTGGTGGATGGGATTCAGTAATTAAAACTTAAAAGTACCGACTTGCATAATCTCTGTGCAAATGTATTGCTCAATATAATCAACGTTGAATGGCAAACACTGACATTATCTCATGGCCTTAGCTAAACAATGCAGCATCTGATTAACATTTAGTGACATTACCAACCATTATGTGGTTTATTTAGGATTATAAGGTAGAATGCAGCGCTAAAGAGTTAAGCAGACATTTACCTGTAGCATTAGAGCATGAGGCGAATGCACAAATATAGATGGATTTTCTCTTGGCGAAGACTCTAGGCAGAGCTGAGCATCTGTGGCTTTGGCGTTGTAGGTAAAGGAGATGCTGTTTGCTAACTTCCCATCATACAGTACTTGCTTATGGTGGTCAGCCAGATGGATATCACTCTCTGACTTAAATTTAAAAGTGCTCTAAGAAAATAAACACAAAAGATTAAGAGATGGGTTAAAAGAGAAAAACACCATCCTGCTGTACATCTTTGAACATATGGAGAATGAAAGAGGAATAAAGTGTCAGAAGGTTCATTTCAGAATGCAGATAAGATTGTGGGCCTGCCTTGTTTTAGCATGATGCTAGCGCGGCAATCTGATTTCATCAAGTAGGACGTGTTCCATCTATGTTGATCCTGGAACAACATTCCAATCAGCCAATCAGAATTAAGGGATACATTTACAGTTTTTGTTAGGCATAATATTTATCCAATTATTATTCCCCTCTGATTTTGAGAATCATTTACAATTATGGTTGGGTTTAGGGGTAGGGAATAGGTATGTATTACAATTTCAAACAAAATTGATGTTCCAGGATCAACATAGATGTTAATCAAGGATCATATCGCAAAATCATGGCGTGCCTGCTAGTATGCTTTAAAGCAGTGGTTCTCAAGCTTATTTCACCAAGTACCACCTCAGAAAAAATTGTCCCTCCAAGTACCACCATAATAATCGGTACAGTACAGTAGCGTAGTAGGCCCAATGAAGCAGCTACAGCACTGCACAGTTAAAAAACGAGGCAGATTGATTCTTCTGATTAACAATATTTATTATTGTCATCCACTTAAATAAAAGGTTTAGCCTATTTAAATCAATTTACTGATCACATCGGTGTTATCGTACGCGTCAAAGGGTTAGACGTGTGTTCATTTTTTAACTTTAATTATTCAGCAATTCCTCCGCGTACCACTAGAAGGAAGCTTGTGTACCACTAGTGGTACGCGTACCACAGTTTGAGAACCACTGCTTTAAAGTATCACTAGAATGAACATCAGAAAAAGAAAATCAGCGATCAGGGAAGTGTTCACACAATAGTGAGATTCTGGATTAGCAACAGAGCAATTGTCTTTAGTGTTATTAAAATGCTAGCAACATGCTTCCACATCACAATGTTAGCAGGGTGTCTCAACCTCTTTTACCATGTTGCTAGTATGTTCTAGAACGGGGGTGCCCAAACTCGGTCCTGGAGGGTCGTTGTCCTGTAGATTTTAGCTCCAGCTTGCCTCAACACACCTGCATGGATATTTCCAGAAAGCCTAGTAAGAGCTTGATTAGCTAGCCCAGGTTTGTCTGATTTGGGTTGGAACTGAACTTTGCAGGACACTAGCCCTCCAGAACCGAGTTTGGACACCCCTGTTCTAGAACATTGTTAGCATGTTTTAGAAAGTTGTCAACATGTTCCTTGCTTAAAGAAGAAGTAAAACAACAACAACAATGATATAAACCATCACACAAGTTCTAATGGTGTTATGTTAATTATTTTGTTTCAATGAAAGCTGTATTGGTACTATGGTCTCTATTATTATTATTATTATTATTATTATTATTATTATTATTATTATTAACTAATAAATTGAAATTGAAATATGTCCCAAAAACCCACTAGAATCCATTAAAATGTATTAGTTTTAATTGTCAAAATGTATTGTTCAATAGTTCAATAGTCGTGGGTGCTCCAGCTTCCCCCAAAAGTCCAAAGACATGCGCTATAGGGGAATTGAATAACCTAAATTGACCGTAGTAAATGAGTGTGTTGGATGTTTTCCAATACTGGGTTGCAGCTGAAAGGGCATCGGCTGTGTAAAACATGTCCTGGATAAGTTGCCGATTCATTCCGCTGTGGTGACCCCTGATGAATAAAGGGACTAAGCCGATGGAAAACGAATGAATTAATGAATAAATTGCATGCAACAAACCCTAAATCTAACCCTACACATAGGTGCCTTTAAAAATATCATAATTCCCTGTGAAAATCTATAGCTTTTCTCGGATTACACCCTGTTTTCTAAAGACCTTCAGGATAAAGTTGTAGAAAGGCTTAGGAGAGGGCTACAAAAACATTTCAAAGGCAGGAAAATTGGCAACGTGATTGATTGCAAATGACTTTATAACAAATAAAGTCATTATTTCAAAGGGCTATGACAATTTCTATAGGCATAGTAGATATAGTTAAATATTACTTAGTAGGGAGATAAGACAAACCATAAAATAAAGTTAATCTGTCTGGTCTAATGAAAAGTGCACAGCAAAGTGACAAAGTGAGAGAATTGATTAATAAGCGAATTTGCACAAAACCAATGAAAATACGTCAATGTGAAATTAACACGTCTTAAAATACCATGTCTATGTAAATCTTATTATTCCGTGCACTTATTAAAGGATTTACTATTCCTAGCATGAAAAGAGGAAGATTCTTTTTATGCAGTGATTAAATCTTATCCAAAGTCGGGGGAGCGCGATGAATAATAAACGTGCTTGGTGACATGAAATAATCATGAAGATGAAGTAGGGGCGATGTGGGAATCCCCCGGCTGAATTATCATTCATGAGGTTGTTTCGTGCGCTGTCAAATCAAAGGCCTGCAGCCCAACACCTGCACCACATCCCAGGTGATGATGTCATCCAGATGTGACCTGCGCCAAACTCTGTTAACCGTGCTCTGAGGAGATAATGATACCAAGGCATTTTTGAGTACCTTTTTATCAGCAGAGATATGCTTGACGGCATTTGCATGAATAAATTGTTTATAGTTTGTCATGTGATTAGATAACGTATGCCTGTATAGTTATCGGCAATAACCTTATATGCATAATCAATGACATCAAACTAGAAATTTGCCCATTTTAGCATGTTGTTAGCATGCTTTAACATTATACTAGAGTGTTTTAGTACATAAGAAAAGGAAAAATAATGCTTACACAACATAGCACGGCATATTGTAGCAACAAAACAACACCTTCCATGTTCTACTAGAATGTTAGCATTTTTACGGACGTTGTAAATGTGTTTTAGCATGTATATTTGATGTTCTAGAATGCTGTTAGCTTGTTTTAGGTAGCTAGCAGGCGGCTAACATGCTTTAGGGCAGTGGTTCTCAAACTGTGGTACGTGTACCAGTAGTGGTACGCAGGCTTACTTCTAGTGGTACGCGAAGGAATCGCTGAATGATTAAAGTTAAAAAATTAACACACTTTTAACCCTTTGATGCGTCTGATAACACAGATGTGAACAGTGATTTTATTAGACTAAATCTTTTATTTTATTTTCAATTTTCTAATGTTTATGTATTCTTTCATTTGAAGCTATTTTTCTCCCTGTATTTGTAGCGGTTGTAGGGGCATATCCCGTATTTTTACATCCCAATGTTGACAGGTATAGTTTAATCACTTGCTTTTCTGACACACAAAGCCTACTTTAATGCGCAGTAAGCAGATCTAATTTCTAATTTCTCTGTTCAAACTATTTGGAATGTTTAAAGTGGCTAATATATAATAATAATAAGAAATAATAATAATAAGAAGAATTAATCCGCGACGTTTTTGAACTGTGCAGGGCTGTAGGAATTACACCTACTATGCTACTGTATGTCAATACTGGTCATTATGGTGTTACTTGGAGAAGCAATTTTTTTCTGAGTTGGTACTTGGTGAAACAAGTTTGAGGACCACTGCTTTAGGGTGTTGTTAACATGTTTCAAAACATCATTCAAGAGTTCACACTTAGCTGATGATTGATAATAAAGCGTATTTGGCATGCTGTCCCGGGAGAGAGCCCTGAGCTCAGAATATCCTCGAGCCCGGGGCTCCCTCCCGTTTGAAGGGCGAGAGGAGAGTTTGAGCTCAGGTAGGTCTCGAGAACTCCCCTACTTGTGAACATGTGGAGATGTCTGGTTAATAACTGTCTTTAGGATGTTATTTTAGAGTAGTCAATTTATTTATGGTGCATGTCTTTGGACGGTGGGAGGAAACCGGGGAGCCCGGGGGAAACCCACGTGAACATGGGGAAAACATGCAAACTCCACACAGAAACGCCGACCGGCCCGGCCAGGGGCCAGACGTGCGGCGTTCTTGCTGTGAGGCGACAGTGCTAACCACTGGGCCACCGTTCCGCCCTGTCAGAGAAGGGGTGGAGTAGGGGTGGAAGGGGGGATTCTTCTTCCGGACTGAAAAGCTGTGGTTATTTATGGTGTGTTAGTAATCATCTGATTGGTGCAAGATACTAAACTGATTTGGTGCCAGCTGTGTTCAATCATAAGCACGTGATCCTCTCGAACTTAGTTTATAAATAAACCACACTTCAAGCATTCTTACAAGTTGCTAGCATGTTATCATGTTTTTGGTTTTCATTACAATAGAAGGGATAAGTCAAGCAAAAAAAAAACATGTACACAGTTGGATTTATGTTAAATGTAAAATCAGATTTCATCACAGCCATTTACATTTCTCATTTGCTTTTGCAATACTGTTAAGTTGAAAGATTTTTTAATATAAATAATAATAATTTTTGCATGATAGCAGTTTTAGCTGATTACTAAAACTTCATTTTAACACGTAAGCTCATTTTAGCTGATCACAAAAAAAAACATTTTAGGATGTTAGCATGTGTTAGCTGATCCCTAAAATTTCATTTTAGCATCTTAGCATGTTTTAGCTGCCCACTAAACATTTATTTCAGCATGTTTTATAATCAGCTCGCTACCACGCTTTAGCATATCCCTAGAGTGTTCCCACTGCAAATATGTTTTAGCATGTGCTTTTTTTTTTATAGCTAGTGTATTTCATAAATTTCTGATTATGAACAGACACACATCTATTCAACATTCAGAAACAAACTTGCTTGGCCCTTCATAATGATATTTCATTATTCATATACTAACTGCGCACCAGCGTCTGTTTAAAGATGTAGGAGGATGTTTGTAATTAACTTGTTGTTGCTAAACAGATTATTACCTTGTGGATATGTTTTCTAAGGCAATAAACCTGATAAAATAAAACATATTTCCATATTTTTCTTTCACAACATGGGAGCAAATAAATGCAGAATTATATTCAAACAAGTATATTTGTTCAGCTGTTGCTTATGTTAATTTTACCGCCATGTTTACTCTTTTCAAATTGGAGAAAAGAGACTGAAAAAAGAAACATGTAACATGATTTGATGATCTGTATGCTTATTTTGACCTAAAAAGATTCATGTTGTTTGATTTGCTCTGCTGAATAGAGATAGCGTAAATGTCAGCTTTTGCTGGTCAGGTTTCTGCTGCAAACATATAATACAGCACAAAGCAAATCTCAAAATCTATCAGATTGACTGGAAAATAAATACCACAGCATGTTAATGGATGCTGGCAGTTTGAGGGAGAGAAAAAAAAAATGGCCTCAAAAAAAATAAATCTGACAGAATCTGTGGTCCAAACATCTGATAGACTTCAGACAGAAACGGATGATGTAATGCTCACACATTATCTCATAGTGAGACTCAGAGCATCTGTCTGCATGACAACAGGGAAAAGACAAAGACAGGCACTAGTATCGCTTAAATCTAATACAAAATAAACATACAGCTCTGGAAGAAAAATACCACTTCAAAGTTATTATTGTTTCTCTGCATTTGTCCTTAAATGGTCTCTTAATTTTTTAAGAGAGCTTCACAGCAATTATCACAAAAAATGTTAGAAAATTAAAAATGCAATACCAATGTTGAAAAATCTGCTTTGCCATGGAGTAAAATTACATTTAACATATATTAACATAGTAAACTATCATAATATTTCACAATACTCATCAAAAATATGCAACCCTGGTTAGCATAAGAGTCTTACAGAGGCCCCGCTTACACTAGTGCATTGTAGTTTTAAAATGGTGTTTTAGCATGAAAATGATCTGCATCCACACTAGCGTTTCACCCAGCGTTTCTGAACATATCTCCGTCCACTCTACTCCACCAGAAACGTATATCACGTGACCATTCGCACACTCTGGGCATGCGCGTTCAAGTATAAACAGGAAGCATGTGTCTCGCTCGGCATTTGGTTATTGTTAGTCAACAAACGCCGGTTGAACGATGAACGCGATGGCAAAGAAAGCAAGAGAGGTCTTTTTGTGGACAGACGACGAGGTCGAGCTGTTGTAGTAAAAAAGGCAGAGTTTAACTGCACAATGGCACATAAAATGGACAATAGTGCATACAACGCTCCCATTTCTGTGTCCATGTTGTTGTTTACAGTGAAGGCTGGTCTGCCAGCTTCCGGGGGCATTATAGTCATGTGATAGGGGCTTGACGAATAAGGGAGGGATACGCAATGACCCAAAAGCCCCAATCAAGTAGCCAATCTCAGCAGCTACGCCTCCGTTTTCAGATGTCTACGTTTTCCCCATCCACACTGAGACGGAGCAGCAGCGTTTTAGAATAAAAACGGCCTCCCCAGCGTTTCCAAAACGCTCCGTTTTCGGGGCTCCAAAACTCTGGCGTAGTGTGGATGGATGGCGTAACCGTAGCAAAACGTATGCGTTTTAAAACAAAAACGCACAAGGCCTGAATCTTACTGTCCCCAAAATGTATGAAAATACTCCTCCATGGTGCTAAACGGGACCAAACCTTTTCATTCTCTCACGGCAGTTAAGAAGGGACCTCGGGTAAAGGGAACTGACTCGGGGTCAGTGTTTTTACAACAGTCTTTTCTGGTGAGTAAGGGCTGTAATCAGGTCATCTTCAGATCAGTCACATAAATCACAGGAGACGGTGAGTTTACAGCCTGTCGTGGCCCACTGTCCCTGCATGCCCGGGCTAGACACTCTGCTAAAAGGCTATGAAGGCTACAAGCACCCATGGGAGAAAACACATTACAGTCAACAGAACAAATAATTCAGAGGAGAGGGAAAAGATGGCACCAAACACAAGGGGTTGAACACAGGACAAAACTGCTAATAGTTACTCCTGAATAATAGCTGTTTTTATCATAAGGAACATACTGTGACTTACAGTGTACTCCAAAGGGACTTTACAATTAACAGATGGCAAGTAAAACATTTAGAAAACATGTACACATTTGGATTTGTACATATGAAAACACTGATTATATTACTAACGACTTGTGAAGTATCTCACAGTGTAGTGAGGCTCTTTTGAATGTTATAGCATATTGTTAGCATTTTACAGATAATTGCCATGTTTTAGCACTTTGCTAGCATGTTTTAGAATATATGCCACATGAAAAAATACTATAATAATTTATAGTAAATAAAAGCTAGTATTTTGAAACCATCCCACAGTAAAGTACTTGATTAATCTGTTCTATAGTTGCTATAGTAACACAACAGCTATGTTAATGTAAACAAATGACCAAATACTGCAGTTTTCTACTACTAGGGTATATAACAGTAAAAAATACAAAGTATACTATAGTAAAAACGAAATAAAATGTTTTAAATATACTATAATATATATGGTATAGCGGCGTGGTGGTGCAGTGGGTAGCGCTGTCGCCTCACATCAAGAAAGTCGCTGGTTTGAGCCTTGGCTGGGTCAGTTGGTTTTCTTTGGTTTAATCTTGTTTTTTGGGCATTACCTGAAAGTATCACCCGGTCATTTGTTAGACAAAAGACACAGCCATGCTTGGAACTGATATGCATTTCTTTGGAGACATGGAACTGTATTTCACAAATAGGCAGTCAAAGCCAGACCTGCTTGACTTATTTTAACTTGCATTACATTGGATAAATGATACTATCCCTTGCACACAGGCTGTCAAACCTGCTCCCTCAGAATGCATCTTACAATGTAAAAACATGATTTGTATATTTAAATAAATTTGTAATCTTTCATATTCCACTGAAATGAATATATGATATATTGACAAGTACCTTAACACATAATAGCACAATTAGGTTTAGTTTGTTTTTTGCTTGCAGCTGTATTTGTTTGTTTTCTTTTTTTTTTTTTTCATTTTGCCTACAAACTCAATTTTAAAAGAGACGGAAACGCTTGCTCTATGGTAAACCCTACATCAATTAAAATCACATTTTATCATATATTCCATCAAATAGAGGCCAGACTCTGTGGTCTAGCCCTTCTACATAACCTCTAAAGGCCTGCGTTCTATTACCCGACAAGGTGGATTCAACTGTGGAGCTGACAGGCAGCCTGATAGCTGGCACTCCATTGAAATATACAGGCCCTTTTCGGATTTTGAGAGACTCCATTCACAGGTTCATCTGGGGTGGGTAATTGCTTTCTCCCAGAAGCAGACTGCTCATTATTTCTGCCAACCTGCCCGTCATGCCGACGTGAGGGCCAGCAGGAATCAGAGGTCTAGAAGCGCAATTAATAAGGGAAATGACCAGCCCACAGTGATTAGAGAAAATCCAGTGTAAATGTCCACCGGATAGCTTAAAAACACACAGGGTGAAAACAAACAGGGCATTCTGGGGGTTGTTTTTGCACTTCGAATTACATAGCAAAAATATAATAATAATAATAATAATTACGTTGCATTATCATTGTCAAAAATGAATATAATTTGTATTGTCATTATTATGAGCCAAATCTCAAAACAGTCCTATGGTGTGACTGTCTCAATCATTGTTCTATAATTTACTGCTCTTAAAAAAGAAAAGGGTCAAATGATATAAAAACACATCAGGTGTAATTCTACAAGTGGCATTTTTTGTAAATGGCAATCACTTTTTATACATACAGCAGGGAAAATAAGTTTTGAACGTCATTTTTTTTCCTGGGAATAATATTTCTATAGGAGCTGTTGACATAGAATTCAACCAGATTTTAGCAAAAACCCAAACAATACAAACATAAAAATAAAACACGGTGGCGCAGTGGGTAGCACAATCACCTCACAGCAAGAAGGTCGCTGGTTCGAGCCTCGGCTGGGTCAGTTGGCATTTCTGTCTGAAGTTTGCATGTTCTCCCTGTGTTGGCGTGGGTTTCTTCCGAGTGCTTCGGTTTCCCCCACAAGTCCAAAGACATGTGGTATAGGTGAATTGGGTAAGCTAGTCTCGATGGCTCTGTTGGTCTCGTCTGTCAAATCTGATCTATAATTTGTATTTTACATTAGATTCAAGTCAGGTGATTGGCTTGGCTGTGTTTTGGATCATTGTCTTGCTGAAATATCCACCCTGGTTTCATCTTCATCATCCTGCTAATGTAGATGTTGGATGGAAGCAGCTAATTATAATTTACAAAGACGATAGGCAGGGGGTTGCTGAAGAACTACTGAGAGATTTTAGCTGCTGTCTGGGCTTTCACTGCCTTTCTGCACCTCCTTTTCTTCATGTGTTCAATACTTTTTCCCTGCGTCATTTTATTACACATAACTTAATTTGTAAACTATAATTAGAATTGTTTTCTTTGCATATACGGATTTCTTTTGTTGTTACCAACATACGGAAAAGAAATTGTTTTTTGAGAAAAATGGTGAAGTGTTTAATACTTATTTTCTACGCTGTATAACCCCAAAAACATAGAATACCATATCCTCTGGTGTGACGCTACAGTATATACAGTACTAATTTCTAATTTGAACTTGTAACTTTCACTGAAAACCTTAATTAATCGAAGATCATTTAAGATTATGTGACTAAAGCCCCAGTGAAGCCCATAATGTTGCACTTATTTCTTTATTTTTTATTTTTTCAGAATTGTTTACATGTTGAAATTTTTTGAAACCACTATAAAATTATGTTTGCTTATCCTTTGGAGTGACATCCCATTTATTGAAAATGTCTGACGAGTAATGGAGAAAAAAATCGAATTCATAATTTCATCTAAAGTTAACAGCACTATATAAAGATAAGTTTCAATGAATGTAAATCACTAACGCTATTTCTAGATTTTTTTAAGAGTTGGTTTTCTTAATTGTTATTATATGTTACATCGTTTGATATTTTTAGGTACAATTCAGTCAAATTGTAAAAAAGTAAAAAAATAAAAAAATAAAAAAAATCAGAAAATGTTCATTCGTTCATTTATTTTTCTCTGGGTTGGTCCCTTATTTAACAGGGGTCGCCACAACGTAATGAACCGCCAACTATTCCAGCATTCTGTACATTTTATGCAACAGATGCCCTTCCAACTGCAACCCAGTACAGGGTAACATCCATATACTCTTGCATTCACAGACACACTCATACACAATGGCTAATTTTGTTTACCCAATTTACCAAAGCGCATGTCTTTGGACTGTAGGGGGAAATCAGAGCACTGAGAGGAAACCCACAGGAACACGGGAAGAACATGCAAACTCCACACAGAAATGCCAACTGGCCCAGTCAGGACTCAAACCAGCAACCTACTTGCTGTGAGACGACAGTGCTAACCACTGAGCCACCATGCTGCCCAGAAAAGAAGGTGTTTTACAACAATTTTTTTTGACAAACATTTTTACTGCCTATTTGTCAACCATAATATAATCATCAGAGAACTTAAATACATGCAGGTAAAAACAAAAAATAATTTATGAGAGTGTTTTTTTTTAGCAGTTATTACTTGTCCTTGTAGGTTACACAGCCCGTAACTAAACCCCCGCTGCAAAGGAGCAAAGACGATCCAAATTAAATTAGAAAAAGCTCATCATTCATAAACAATGGCTTCAAACAATTGTTGTGTAATTTTTGGTATACATATGCTATCCGTTCCATGCATGTGGTTTATTGTTTCAGATAATGAGTTGCTAATCAAAGCCTGGTGCTTGAGAGAAAATTAGTCTTTGCACAATGAGACTGAAAAACTGCTGCGAGTCCCAATTACTAATATGACAGAGGTTCATATTTAATAAGGATGCAGCCTTGAATAGAAGAAAAAAAGTCACAGTAACCTGCTCTGTTTACCCCGTGGATGCAATTAAATGCTAAATCGCTTCAAAAGCACCTTGAGAATTAGCGACAAAAGGTCAGAAACATGAAAGGAAGAGAGCAAATATAAACTATCCGGAGGCAGACTTCATCAACCGAGGACTTCATTAAGAAGCATAACTGAGAAACTTTGCTGTCGTCAGTTTAAAAGCAATAATGCACGACAACAAAAAGACTAAGGTTCATCAAACAGTTGTATGGTAATGAGTAAATATGTAGATATACCATTTCTAATTTAATTTCCCTTACTGGAAAATAGTTTAGGGTGATTTATAACATTGGGATATGGACGATAATGAACATCTGAAAGTCAGCGGAGATTCAAAATGAGCTATTATGTGCCTTTTTACAAGATGTAAACTAAGTACCGGATGTCCCTAGAGTGTGTGTGTGAAATTACAGCTCAAAATACAACACAAATATTTTTTATAACTCTTTGAAACTGCTACTTTTAGGCTTTGAGCCAACTTGTGCCATTTTGGTGACTGTCGCTTTAAATTCAGCTGAGATTGTGCTCTTTTCAAAAGAAGGTGGAGCTATAAACACTTATGTGTCACCAAAGCAGCAGATTCAAAACTCTAATGGCAGACAACAGCTTCTCACTCAGGGCTGTTATACTAATGTGGGAGAGATTGTCACTACTGGGCAGAGCTTTCTACAGAGGTAGAACGCCAATTAATGTGTTTCAACAGACTGTCTTTATGAAGTGTGACTATAAAAATAATAGAATTAATTATTTTTTACAATTAGAGGCTGGCTATATTCACACACTGTTACCACACAACTGTGTTTAAACCCCTTTTAAGGCGATTTTTGCATAACAGGTCCCCTTTAAATCTCAGAAATGTGGTTACTTCCTCTGGTTGGTCGAATCGTGTACAATGTGAATTAATAACTAATATATCACTCATCAAATAACCAGATATTACAAATAGATGAATAACCTCTCTTTAACATAATTGTTGTATAACATAAATCACTTTTTTATTAGTCATTAAGTAATTATTATGAAATAATTTAGCAGTTAAATAAAGCTCAAATAAAAACAGACACTATTAAAAAGATTGAAATAGCATACAGCTTATTGGCTGTTACATGTTTTGTATTTCTATAGTACAGGTACATTAAAAAATGTTTGAGGGAAATTGTTTTCAGAAACTAAATAATATGTTAAAAATATGGGATGCATGCTACCCCACGTATTGTTTTAATTTTCTAAAAATAACATGCAACACTTGAGAATGTGAGGAATTGTATATTTTTTATTATATTTCAATTAATTATTTGTGCTGGCATGTGTAGGCTCAAATTAAAAACAGATTTCCTTATTTAGCAGGGGAAAAACGATTGAACAATATTTTTGCAAATAAATATTTATATATATTTCTACATTTAAAAGATTTAAAAACAACAAACTAAACTGAAAAGAAAAATATAACATGCTGTTCTGCATTGACGCAAGAAAAAAACGCTTTTGTGAAGCAAAAAACTATTAAAAAAATGAATATAAGCATGCCTGAAAACTAGGGCTGGGTCGATAGACGATGCCATCATCCATTGCAGATGGCCGATAGACATCATGAGCCTGAGCCGACATTGCGATCCTCCGCCCTGCCCCTGTTACAGTAGCAACCCGCTCTTAGGCCCCGTTTACACTTATACGTCTTAGTTTTAAAATGCCATTTTTAAACGAAAACGAGCATTTCATCTAGCATTATTGAATAGCCCTCCATCCTTTCCAACTGAAAACGCACATCACGTGACCACCCACACACACACACACGCACTGTGCTCATCTGAGCTCCGGCTCAGTGCGTTCTTTGAGCAAAAAAACACAGAAAGCAGTGCACGTCGGACAGTTTATCAAGAATGTACCGCTGGATAGCGTCTCACTATAGTTGTTAATCATGATATTTAAATAATCTTGTTGCTAACGACTCTTCTGTTTTTTGAATCTATCTGATAACGTGTCACAGCCTCAGTACACTGCCTCAATCTTTGTCTTTTACGCTTGCACTTAGTAATGTTAGCGTAAACCTCTGTTACTGTTGGTTGGATCCTGTTGGTTGTGCACCTTTTTTACCAACCAAGTTTGAGGATGCCATTATAACGACACAGATCACTCTGCCTATTCATGCCAGAGTCCTGTGGAAAAAGTGATTGGCAGGTGATAATTTGTGTGTAAAACAAAGACCATGCCGGTCAGGTAGTTGAAACGGTAGACAACAACTAATGAATTCATTATTAATAAATTAATTAATTATTCATAAACACCAATAAAAACAATGATGCCATCGTCCATCGCGATGTTTCACATTAGACACTGTACAATGCCAAATTGATCGACATCGCCCAATCCTACTGAAAACATTATATCTTTTGTTATTTTATACAAAAGAAGAGAAATCTACAATGCAGTATATCATTCATTCATTCATTCATTCGTTCATTCATCCATTAATGTTGGAATGAATGAAATGTTGGAATGCACATTATTCAATAACCAAATGTCCCTAAACAACATTTCTCTGAGATCAGTGATGGCTGTGATGTGCAGTGGTGTGTAATGCACTTTGGCGAATCTGATGCATACCTTGTATCCTGGGCCCAGTTGATGGATGGCAAATATCTGAGCCGGGTTTAGAGCTTCACTGAACACATAGATGGCTCCGAGCTGTCCACAAAACACCCGGTTGGCATCTGCCGTCTCAGATGAGCCGAGGAAACATTTGTCATAACTCTGTGATAAGCACATGAAGAAAAAAAGCTTAGAGTTTTTTAAAGCTATCTCTAAAAAAAAAAAGTAGCTGTGGAGCCTCAGCTCAAAATACCCCATAGATCTTTTATTACAGCTTGTCAAACGTGCCCCTGTTTGAGTGTGGGCAAAAGCACAGTTGTTGTCTATGTCCCTTTAAATGCAAATGAGCTCGCAGAATAGGACGGAGCTTTCACATGCTATTCTCACACTCCAGAAACGCCAAAATAAGTAAATCTCACACTGATAAAAATATCAGAAACGACCAGTGGCGGAATAAAAGCCTTGCTGCAGTTGTTTGTCAAAGTCAGACAATGACGGACAGGAAGAGTTTGCAACTTCTATAATAAACCAGGACAAGTCTGAATGGTTAGTTGATACATTTATATACAGTAGTTGTTGCGGAGTAAGTTGATTAAATTCATTGACTAGCATGTTACCTGCCTATACAGTGTATAGACTAATAAATTTGCTTTTATTAATCACGCTGAGGTGAAACTCAAAAAAAAAGATAAATCTAACTATAGAGCACTGGTTTTTCAGAATGCAGTCAGAGTTAGCTTTAGCCACATTAGCTGTAGAGCATGTTAGCAAGCACATTTATATGACCTTTCAAACATTGACTTGTTCTGGATATCAGGGTTCCATCTCAGAACCAAATATCAAATTCCCTGTCCTTCCTTGACTAAAAAGCTGAATTTTTATGAGCAGTAATGAACAGAAAAACACTGCTGCTGTGCTTTGCATAATATTAAAATGGTTTTAGCTTGAATATCATTTTGTAGGACTTTAAGAGGCACTATGAGAACAACAACGGATAATTTACCTCAGATTCCGTAATCTGAAGTACATACTGATTGAATGGGCGCAAAGTGCTCCCTCTACCATATTTGACAGCTTGATGTTAGTTTTACAGACTTTAAATTTTGATTTTCTGTCCACTTTTTAAACAGTCTTTGAAGTGATCATTTTGAAGCCAAATCTTCTAACATATTAATAGGTACATAATTAATAACTGTATTATTAGGCTTTAATTAATAGGCACAGTCTGGTGAATGCAGTGGCTTAAAGGAATGTCTTCAAAATAAAAGTCACCATACAACAACATTATACAGAATGGAAGAGCTAGGATTTCTGTTCATCTGACAGAAAAAAAGTCAAATACACAGAGGATGGCTTGAGAGTGAATAAATTATGGGTCATTTTCAGTTTTTTTGGGTGAACTATTCTGTTAAGAGATTGCAAGCTGATGAGCAAGAAAGGAATACAAGGGAGCTGAAGAAATAGCCTAACAAAAAATGACATAGAAAAAATACATTTTGATAAAAGGAAACTAAAACAGAGTGACAAACAAAAACAAACTGATATTACGTGAACAAAAAAAGACTCCATGACTTTCAATGTCTAAAATAGACCTTATAAAATTCCATGATATTTCAGAAATCCCATGACCTGTGGAGACCCTAGGATATGAAGTAATAGAACAAAATGTTGTTATTGATCAACCCTACAGAAACAGCATTGAACTGACCCTCATGTGTGAAGCAGTGATGAAAACATGCAGATTAAAGGACAGTAATATATAATACAACACAAAAGGGACTCACAATGTAAGGGGCTTGTTTTTCTTATGCTTTTTCATCAGGTTTTCTGGGTTATTAGTTGCCCCAGGAACCTGATCATAGCACTCAAACATGTATAAAGTCAGATTTTCATGATATATCACCTTTAAAAGCACATATCAGAGCAAAATAAAATTGTGTGCTGGCTTGGAAACAGAGTGGATGTCAGTATGCAAACTTCATAGTAGGCGAGTAATGATTTGCGGTGTAATTGAGATGTAGAATTACAGAGATGTTATTCTGTGCTGAAACCTGCCTATTAGTTTAATCAAAATCAGCACCCAGGAGATGTGAGGTTAAGCACTGCTGGTCCAACCTTTTAATTATCTTACACTGCTTTCTGTGAGGTACAGCAAAAACACAGCCAAAGGTCTGTGAATTTTAATCTAATCACCGAATCCACAAGACGACGGCTGATTTATACAGTAGCTTGAGCTGGCAAAAAAATAGATATAGAGCAGTTGAAGTCAAAATTATTAGCCTTCCTGTGATTTTTCTTACTTTCAAATATTTCCCAAATTATGAAATGGTTGTCTGAGTTTTTCAGAAACTGTTGATCTACTGGGATTTTCATGCACAACCATTTCCAGGGTTTACAGAGAATGGTCCGAAAAGAGAAAATATACATTAAGCAGCAGTTCTGTGGGTGCAAATGCTAATGACCACTCATTACCACCGAGGTATGCAGAGGAGCATCTCTGAACACATCAAACCTTGAGGCAGATGGGCTACAGCAGCAGAAGACCACACCAGGTGCCACTCCTGTCAGCTACGAACAGAAAACTGAGGCTACAATTCACACAGGCTCACCAAAATTAGACAACAGAAGACTGAAAAACGTTGCCTCGTCTGATGAGTCTCGATTTCTGCTGCGACATTCGGATGGTATGGTCAGAATTTGGCATCAACAACATGAAGGCATGGATCCATCCTGCCTTGTAATAAGAGTTCAGGCTGGTGGTGGTGGTGATGTAATTGTGTAGGGGATATTTTCTTGGCACACTTTGGTCCCATTAGTACCAATTGAGCATCATGACAACGCCACAGCCTATACTACAGTATTAAGGTGTACCTAATAAAGTGGCAGGTGAGTGTATATACTATATAATACATTATACATATTCTTAGATATAATTTGCTATTATTCTAAAGTATAACAAGAGAAAAACATAAACATTCAAGCAACAATGATTAAAGATTGATTAATACATTGATTTCTGCATCACACATATTGATGTTACAGCTAACCTACATGACAGGCCGACATGCTGGCAGAAATAAATGTCATTTATGTATTCGGAAACATTTCTGGTAAATCAATGCATCTTTCATAGTTTCGTTTCCCACTGTGCGCATGATATTACTCTGAGAAATATTCAGCAGCTACAGGGAGAAATGAAAAAAGATGGGAAAAAAAGTATCTTACGTCATTAGTGTTGACGTGCCAAGCCATGTCCCCGTACGAGACGAGCTGCCCATTGACATAACAACGTATCTCACTGTTCCTCCAGCGGTTGTAGATGTGGACAATGCTGACCATGTACCACTACACAAGAAAAAAACAAACAAACATTAGAACACAGCAGAACAGGAGAAACATATGGTTTGAGGCAAGACACTGCAGGTGGATAAACTTAGATAATTGATACAGTTGATAATTGATTGACAATTGATAATTGATTACACAAAGAATTGTGATTGTTTTGTTTAGTTTAAAAATGTAAACGAGGCATTGTTTCATTAAATATACACTTATTTATATACTTCGCTAGCAAAATAACAATTATAATAAAAATGATGATAATAATAATGATGATGATGATAATAATAATAATAATAATAATAATAATAATAATAATAATAATAATAATAATAATAATAATAATAATAATAATTGCACCATAACTTTTAGGTTATAGCCAATATTCTGATGCCTTTAAATTCATAAAAAATAGCTTGTTTCATTCATTCCTTTGTTTGTTTGTTTTTTGTTCATTCGTTCCTTTGTCTGTCTATTTGTTCATTGATTCATTACTTCATTCGTCCCTTCATTTGTTCCTTCATTCATTCCTTAACTCGTTCCTTTATTCATTCATTCATTCATTCGTTTGTTTGTTCATTCAGTAATTTCTTTAACCTTCAGGTTATAGCCAATTCTCTGAGTGTTTCAAATCGATCAAAAATTGTTTGTTTCGTTCATTCATTTATTTATTTGTTTATTTGTTCATTTGTACCTTTGTTCGGCCATCTGTTCATTCATTCGTTTGTTTCCTCATTTCATCCCTCCATTTGTTCCTTCATTCATTCCTTAGTTCATTTATTCATTTGTTTGTTTGTTCATTCACTATTTTTTTTAACCTTCAGTTTATTGCCAATATTCTGATGGTTTCAAATTGCTCAAAAATGGTTTGTTTCGTTCATTCATTTGTTTTTTGTTCACTCATTCCTTTGTAGTCCATTTGCTCATTAATTCATTCCTTAGTTCATTCATTCATTTGTTTGCTTGTTCATTCACTAATTTCTTTAACCATCAGATTAAAGCCAATATTCCAATGGTTTAAATTCGATCAAAAATTGTTTGTTTCGTCCATCTGTTCATTCATCCGTTCCTTCATTTGTCCCTTCATTCCTTCATTCATTCATTCATTCATTCATTCGTCTATCCATCCATCCATTCATCCGTCTATCCATCCATCCATCCATTCATTCCTTCATTCATTCATTATTTTCTTTAACTTTCAGGTTGTAGCCAATAATCCGATGGCTTGATGAATATCAGTGACCTAAAAATGTACATACCTGTATACTGAATCTTTTGAAAATATGCAAGTCATAAAATTTCACCAATAAAATTTATCAATGACAAACTACTTTAACAAACATCAAAACCTAAACGTTGCACAATTTAAAAATAAAATAAAAAACAAATAAATGCTACAATACTTAAGAGCTGTGTCTGAAACCACTCACTCAATCAGTAACCCCTACAGTTGAAGTCAGAATTATTAGCCCCCCTGTTTATTTTTCTCCCAAATTTCTGTTTAACAGAGAGAAGGTTTTTTCAACACATTTCTAAACATAATAGTTTTAGTAACTCATCTCTAATAACTGATTTATTTTATCGTTGCCATGATGACAGTAAATAATATTTTACTAGATATTTTTCAGGACACTTCTATACAGCTTAAAGTGTCATTTAAAGCCTTAACTGGGTTAATTAGGTTAACTAGGCAGGTTAGGGTAACTAGGCAAGTCATTTTATAATGATGGTTTGTTCTGCAGACTGTAGAAAAAAAAATAGCTTAAAGGGGCTAATAATTTTGACCTTAATGTGGTCTTTAAAAAATTAAAAACTGCTTTTATTCTAGCCAAAATAAAACAAATAAGACTTTCTCAAGAAGAAAAAATATTATCAGACATACTGTGAAAATTTCCTTTCTAAACATCGTTAAATAAATATTTAGAAAATAAATGTAAAAAAATCTAAAGGGGCTAATAATTCTGACTTCAACTGTATTTAGTACACAGCACCTGAGGACACTATTGCAGCAAAGAGAAAATGAAAATAAGGGACTACAATTAGGGGAAAATAGCAGACAATTGCATCATGAACATTATGTCTGTCCACCTGTTTACCGTATTATTTGATTAAATACAGAGAACAGGAACACCTGTTTGTCATGCTCGCCATAAACTTCATTTTAACTGAAAGCTTTTAATTACACTTAAAAACAAACAGAACACACTATACATTCACACTGATTTGTTCATACAATATAAATAGAAAATTGTACATAAATATCAAAAAGTATGAGAACCTAATCAATTGTATGACCATTAGTTATTTAAACATTATTTTTGTTACAGAATTTTCACTTTCTTATGGGTTCATCTATACATATTTTTCCTTTCTGGTACTAGAAGCACAAAATTCAACCCAAAAACCATTTTCATGGGCAGCAGCAGAAGGTCTAATGCAGTAAAATTTGCATTTAGATATAAATAATACATCAGATTTTGAGTGTGAGTAGAAGAGAGGAGAGGAAGCAGACAGAGGCAGAGAGGAAATCAAAGCAGTGAGGAAGTAAAGGCAGGTTTACTTAGCAGGAGACAAGGGTCATTACAGATTTCATTTCTGTTAATGTGCCGCCACACGCAAGACTCACAATATGCTCGAGTGTTTCAAACACACTATAGAATGAAGCTCAAACCATTCAGGGCAAGTAGCATGTTCTTTATGTGTTTGGATTGTCATAAACTTCTAATAAGATTTAGATTTTAATCTGTTTTTAATGTTTTCCTTTTTGTTTAGAACAGTGCATCCATTTAGGAAAAATACATAATCATGTATGCATGATCTGAGATTATGTAGTATTGCAGTCTTTTAATGTTATCCTCAAAAGATCAAATTGTACTAATAGAGTAGCTACACAGCCAGTTATTGCTCTTATTAAGTCATTAAATCAATAGTTATGATTAGGAACAAGATAATGGAATAACCCTATGTGAGTTCAAACCACAGGAGATAAGAAGAATCATTTTTATGAGCAAATGTGGAGAATGCAATGAGCTACAAAAACACATTCCTTGAAGTGTGATTAAAAAATATATATCACTATTAGAACACAAGAGGTCTGAATCGTATCAGCTGCTACTCTACAAAATAGAATTAGCTGAACACAAACACATCAGTACTGCAAATGACATTATTATTATTATTATTATTATTATTATTATTATTATTATTATTATTTGCCAATGCAATAAATACAAAATTGCTCTGTCACATATGTAAATTTATTTATTTATTTATTTATTTATTTATTTATTCAAATCAATATTATTGATTTGTTTTTCATTTAACGTTTTTATTTAATTATTTTCATTTCATTATTTAATTTCATTACATTTCATTATTTTATTTTATTTTATTTTATTTTATTTTATTTTATTTTATTTTATTTTATTTTATTTTATTTTATTTTATTTTACTTTACTTTACTTTACTTTACTTTACTTTACTTTACTTTACTTTACTTAATTTCCTTTCATTTGTCATTGCAATAAATACAAAGTTTCACCTTCACATATTTAAACGTATTTATTTATTTATTTATTTGTTTGTTTGTTTGTTTGGGTGTATATATTGTCTTATTGTTTTATTTATTTGTTTATTGATTTATGTTTTTTATTTTTCATTTTTTATTTTCTTTTTTTACTTTATTTTTAATTCAATTTCTTTCACTTTATTTTAAATTTTAATTTAATTTAATTTAATTTAATTTAATTTAATTTAATTTAATTTAATTTAATTTAATCTAATTTAATTTAATTTAATTTAATTTAATTTAATTTAATTTAATTTAATTTAATTGGTTTAGTTTAGTTTAGTTTAGTTTAGTTTAGTTTAGTTTAGTTTAGTTTTATTTTATTTTATTTTATTTTATTTTATTTTATTTTATTTTATT
>CAIGQQ010004837.1:12708607-12746705 GCA_903798035.1 Danio albolineatus | reverse complement strand
AAAAGGCTAGTACACCCAAAACTAAAAATTCTGTCCTCCTTTTCTCACTCTTCATTGTTTGTTAAACACAATGGATGATGTTGGAAACCTGCAACCATTGACTTCCACAGTATTTGTTTTTCCCACTGTGGATAGTCTTCAAAGTGTCTCATTTTGTATTAGATTACAGAATAAGGAAACTCATAAAAGTTTTAGGGTGATTAAATATTGAACATATTTTCAGTTTTGGGTGAACTGTCCCTTTAAGTCTCTATTAATTATGTTCCTATAAGTGTCTTTTATTTGTTTATTGTTTACTAAAGCTGCAGTTCTTAAAAAATATGCAATAAATAAATGCATTAAAAGGCATACAAATTAAATGCGCATTGTGGGTAATAATTGGGGTCTCTCACAGCTGCACTCCGGCCAGGGAAGTTGAAGAAAGTGTCCGGTCCGTGTCTTTGTGCCATTTGAGAGAGAACTGAGAGCAATTTGACTGCATGTCTTGGCTGTGGGAGAAAGAAGTACAGTACGTGAGAGGTAAGACAAATGACTAGCAAATCATAATGACACAAATCCCACAGGACTTTCTCAGCAAGAACTTCTAAAACGCTCAATTATACATAACATTTGGCCTAACTAAAACTAAGTTTTGATTTAAACACTTTGATTTATAATCTTACAAGTTTAGGCAAACCCATGAAATGCATGCTGATTATAATTTTCATTTTCATGTCTCATACCTAATTGTCACTTTAAAGCTGAAGCTCTTGCACAAGCTTGTCTTTTGTTGTCTCCAGAGGGGTACTTCACTAATTCTAGCTCTAACAAAATATATACACTCTCTGAAGAAACTGAAAGGCAGTTGCTAAGCAGTAGCTAGTGTTTTGTGGATCATTGCTAGAGTATTCTAGAGTGATTTCTAACAACATGCTACCAGAATTAGCATGCTGCAAGTAATGTAGTGTTATGACAGCAACATTATTAGCCTGTTGCTAGAACAACTTAAACACAACTAGCAGGTACCTAGCACAATGTTAACATGGTTAGTATGATGTTAACATGACTATTATGTAGCTATTATGATGCTAAATTGATTAGCATTATTCAGACAGCATACTAGTCAGGTTACAATGAGGCTAACAACATGCTAATCGTGATGTTAATGTGATTGAGATACTGCAAGATTACCTAAAGTCCCTTTGAGGTTTAATGTCAACGTTTCAATAATGTAAGAACACATGTCACATGAATAAATTAAAATGATTTAAAGGGATATTTCACCCAAAAGTGAAAATTTACTCAATATTTACTCTCCCTCAAGTGATTCCAAACCTATTTGATTTTCTTTCTTCTGTTTAACATATAAAGAAGATATTTTGAATAAAAATGAAACGTTCTTTGAGTTCCATAGTAAAAAAAATAAATTACTATGAAAGTCAATGGTTACAGGTTTCCTGCTTTCTTCAAAATAGCTTCATTAATATTGTTTTTTTAGTAAACAAACTTATAACGGTTTGAAACAAGTACCAGGAGAGTAAATAACGATATCATTTTCATTTTTGGCCAAACTATTTAAAGGAAAGTATTAAATATTTATATTATTTCGCAACAAAACACTCAATTATACAGTATATTTAACATACTGTCTCCCTAAATCTGTTTAGACTCAAACACTGTGATTCCAATCTGTCATATTCTCACCTGTTTTGGCAAGCCAGTGAAACACATGCTGATCAAAATGTTCATTTTCGTGCCTTGTATCTAATTGTCATATTAAAGTCCTTGCACAAGCCTGTCATTTTTGTCTCCAGAGGGTACTTGACTCTATCCAAAAACATAAAGCTATTGTGACAACATCCTCACAGTGGCGTACGCCAGCAGTCAATGTTCTGTCAATACTCCTCACTCGAGAGAACAGTGAATCGATACTTGGGCAGGCCTGATCTGCTCAGCACTTGATTGCTCCAGAGGTCTAAACAGACTCAACGATCTCCAAAAGCGGTGAAGCTAACAACCCCTTGGAGCCCCAGAGCCCGACATGAGTTTTCACTCATTTTCAGTGGCTTACCCACAATCCTCCTTCTCCTCTCAGCATGCTGAAGAGCAGCTTGAGTTCTTTGACGGTGATGCTGTAGCTGGCCAGAACTCCCAGCATATCCACCAGCAAGTCTGGGGGGAAAAAATATTATAATAATAAAACCCAGAGATACAATGAGTTGCATTAGTTCAAGATTACTGAAGTGGACACAGTGTGCATGTAAACAGAAGGATTCCCCGGGGCGCAGGTGTGCAACCTACATGAGACATTGTGTCATAATACAGTGCAAAATAGCAATTTCACGAGTGGAAGGATCAAAACATAGTAAACAAACCCACAGAGAGCACCTTCCCTCAGTATGGTGGCACAAGCCGGCAAGCTCTTAGAAAACCTTCATTGCTATATTTTAGTTAAACAAAACTGTAGAATTCACACACAATTCAAAAACTATTAAATGAAATAAAGCGATCCGCATAAATGAGTACACCACATTTTGAAAATTAATATTTTTGTCCATTTCTCAGTGATAAAGTTAATTTATTTAGGTGCATTTGAACAAAACTAATTTATTAAAAAGATATATTTATTAAAAATAATATTTTGGTCACCGAAGAAAGATAACACACTTAAATTGAAGCCAAATATTGCACATTTAAAAAAATATTATTAAATTAACACTAAATTTGATATTTTTTTTGTTTCTCTTGATTTTAAACCTCTTTTTAAATTAGTATTTCATATTATTCCTAACACGTGTACTCATTTTTTTCCGCTATCATGATTTTTTGGTTAAATTAGCTTTAGATTTGGCTTCAGTACTGACTAAACTAATGAAAATGCCCAAATATTGTATAGCCTCTAGGACTGAACAATATACCGTTTGAGCATTGATACAGCAATGTGTGTATCTGCAATAGTCACAATCGCAGAATTAGATGATTTATTAAAAATTAAAAGAAAAAAATATATTACTATTTACATTTTTAGGTGAACTTTCCTTAAAATCCCTATGCAGGGCTCAACAATAAGGACTGTCCGATGGCCTGGGGCCAGCGTGAGAGACACTCGGGACAGTAGTCAGGATCATTACTGGCCCATTCCGGCCAGTGCTGCTTTGTCACTAAAGTTTAATTTGCCTGCGACTATTTGTCAATTGTGTGCAAATACAGTCTTAGAATCAAGAAAGTTTGTGCCTTTAAGCATGTAAATGCTACCTTCTCTGTGATGTCGTAAACACCATTTTGCTTTTTCAACTTCTCTTATCTGATTGGATATTGTGAGCACATGATTTTTTCTATAACCTGGTTTTCAGTACAGAGGAGAGACGGCAACAGCATCAAATTATGAGGCTAAAAGAAAAGGTCTGTTTCTAATGTCTTGGAAGCAGACATTTACGTGAGTACAACACGACAAAAAAAAAAAAGAATCAAGTGATGTTTTGCAGTTTGCTATATGTTTGGCAAGTCAGCCACCTTTTGTTAAATAATTTAGAACTGCAATATAACACCTGCATTTTTTTTTTCAAACTGCTCTTTTTGTTTTGCTTATTACACATTTATTAACATTTTAATAATATGTAAATTCTAGATTCACAGATATGGATTACTCTTCAGTGTTTGGACTATTAAACAACACTGAACTGAACTGAACTCCAACATTAATAACTGGACTGACACTGTTTCAAATAACTATAACCTTCTATGTGAAGCTGCTTTAACACAATATACATTGTAAAAGCGCTATACAAATAAAGGTGAATTGAATTGAACTGAATATTAGTTTTGACACATTATTTAAAATATGTGGCTAAGAAATGGCTATTAACTTTAACAATTTTGACAGGGCCAGTAAACATCTACACAACTGGCCCGATCGGACCCCTAGAAAAAAAATCCTTAGCGTTGAACCCTGCTATGTTTCAATAATTTAACAGCACATTCTTATGGTTTTCCCATCATGTAATTGGTAATGCTGTATAACAATAAAGTAATACATGTCTTCATAATCTGCAGTTCAACGTTAGATTCAACAAACCGCTGTGGGCATTAATTAAAGCTAATTAATGCCATATTTCACTTTAATTTTGAGTTTCATCAAGACTGAAATTGCTAAAACCTCCACGAGTTCATTCACAGCCCGTGCCTCAGAATGTCCTGATTGTGAAAAATGGCATTTAATGTAAGCAGACAGAGGAAGATGTTGCCCACGACTTACCGACGGAATGAATCAAAAAACATTCTTCTTCATTCATAAATGGCAACTAAAATTTAATATTGCTCTAAACTGCCGCTCAATCTCATTACTAGAGGGTGCAACTAATGAGATTTTTCTTTGGGTTTCTCCTCTGCCTAAGCCTGATGAATTCCACTGCTGAGAAGATTGCAGTTTAATCCACGTTCCTTTCACTCGCAGCGATTCGCACCGCTCTTGGACGTCTAAAAAAGCGAAGAAATTCTCGCCTCATATCTTGCACATGCTCTTCAAAGCAAAGTTTATAAGTGCTATCTTTGACCTTTTAGGCCAGAAATTGCATAATTTAACAGAGTGAAATTTAGAAGGGTTTCTGAGCCTTTTATAAAGATTTACAGACATAATTTGCCACAATAATTTTAATTTGGGAAAGAAATGTGATAGGAAACTCCATGCTATCATAAATGTGCTCGGAGCTGTTTACTGAGATAGAGGATTAGAGGTAATAATGTTGTTAAAATGCTCAGTTTCTTGCATTGACTGTTTGTTTTGCTGCTGAAAACTTTCATGTATCATCAGCAGCCACAAGAATTAATTTATTTTTTTCCAGTATATTTTTTCATGCAACGATTATCAAGGATCCTGGTTTCAGATAAAAGGATAAAAATGGTTTCTTTTTTAATGTTTTACTGAAGAAAAAATGTACCAATATCTTGGATTGCCTGAAGGTGAGTAAATTACAGCAGATTTATTTTGTCGGGTGAACTATCCATTTAAATAAAAAAATTAAAAAATTGTAATGTATATCCAGGGACAAACGTATTGAAATTACACTTTGCAGTTTCAAAATACAACTTTGGACCATTCTCAATTGTGTTTATTTTAGTTTTCAATTCGCAATTTCACAAAACAAATTCAAAACATTCAAAACATACATTACTTTTACTATTCCTATTGATAAAAAAAACAAAAAACTAGACTACCAGAGTCTACAGAAAATACAGATGTTCTTGATGTCCACAATATTTTTGTCTTTTTTAGTGCAAATATCTTAAAATTCTTAAATCAAGCGACATTTAATTATACAGTCATTCATTCATTCATTCATTCATTCATTCATTTTCCTCCGGCTTACTCCCTTTATTCATCAGGGGTCACCACTGCGGAATTTTAATCGAATTTATCCAGCATATGTTTTGCACAGCGGATGCCCAGTTTATTCAATTCACCTATACTGTGTGTATTTGGACTGTGGGGGAAGCGAGAGCACCCAGAGGAAACCCATGCAAACACAAGGAGAACATGCAAACTCTACACAAAAATGCCAATTGACCCTGCTGGGACTCGAACCAGCGACCTTCTTGCAGTGAGGTGACAGTGCTAACCACACCGTAAAAAAAATCTGTAGTTTTATTGTTTATTTCCGGCAGATGAGGTGTAAAATTTACGGTAAAATAACAGGTAGAATTACTGAAATTTACCAGAAATTAAAATGTAAGGAAATTTCTGTAATTTAATGTATGTTATTTTATCTTATTCACATAGTTTACATTAGATGTCACCTATGCTGTTGTTGTCTGTTGGAAGGAATGTGTTTATACAGCTGCCATTTTAGTACAGGGTAGCGCTCCTTTTAAATGAATGTGGGACTAAGGTGCAGTGGAGGACTGGCCATGCAGAGCCATACATGTCAGGGTTCTGCCACTCCTGTCTAGTTAATTCCTGTTTTTTGTGGCAGAGCCCGGACGCTAGCTTTTGTCTAGTCATATCTGTTGTCATTGTCTGTATGAGCGCCGGTTGTGGGCGCGCTCGGACCTTGCGCGCTCCCGCGTGATGCGGGCGCGCGGGACCTGGGCGTGTTCGCGATCGCGCGCTCTCGTCCTTGTGACCTGTTTGTCTGCAGCGTGCGTTTTCTTTCCCAGCGCCTTTTTAGTCTAGTCTGGTTCTGTTTCGGGTGGCGCTGGGGTTGAAACATGCACGCTGCGTGTGTGAGCGCACGGTAGGATGTTTTCATTTTATCGTGTGCTTGTGTCTTGCGTTCAGTCCTCTGTGTTTAGCACGTGGTGTGACACCGCGTGCTTGTGTTGTCATATGAGCACACAGTTAATGAGTTCTCTCATTGGCTGTGTGTTCTAGTCTTTTATGTGAGTGCGTGGCTTGTGTTTGCCATGCGCTCTCCTGTTTATTGTCTAGCCCCACCCTCCTTGTTAACCCATTATTTCTCTATTATGTTCACCTGTCTGTTTGTTAATCATGTCTGCTTTAAATTCTCCTCATGTCTGCTGTCCTGTGCCAGTTCGTCGTCGATATTCATCCTGTCTAGTCCTGTCCAGTCTTGTCCAGCCCTGCTCTATCCCTGCCAGCCCAGTCAAGTTTGTTTGTTTGTTTATTTGTTTTATTAATGTTTTCCCCCTCGGGGTAGTTTGTTTTTCCTGTTTCCTTTTATTTTTTATTATTAATAAATACCCATTTTATTGCATTTGAGTCCTCGCTCTCCTTTCCCCAACACCAACCGTGACAATACATATATAGACATATATAGATATATCTACTGTATGATCGGGAGTTTTCCCAGTGGTCAGTAGGCAAATATTTTTTTTCAAATTACGAAAATTATAATTTTACATCACTTTTCTATATCCATGGATAAGTGACCGCACAGGCATTGCCGACAAAGAGCATGTGTTTGTGTGGATGGAAATGTATTATCCTCCCTCCCTGTTAAATTTGATCTAATCCATGTCTTGAAACTCACCCCCTTTCCTGTTTTCACTTCTAATTCAAACGCAGGGAGCGATTCATTTGTGAATGAATCTCTGTTATTAATGGCTCACGCGAATCATCGATATTCCTGCGTCTCAATGTGCATACCCACCTTTCTGATCTAAATGGTATATAACATTTGTAATATTCAATAATTTAGTGTTGACAGTATTGAGGTGAAGGCACTGCTACAATATGTTATCAGGCACACATATCAGTTACTTCAAAAACTAACCTTCGTGAACTACGCCGACAGTAATACAAGTTTCCGGCACCGCAGCGTCTTGTTGTCATATTTCATTTATTTGTTTGCTGATTTTATTCAACAAAACTAGCATAAACCTATATTTAGTACAAGTTAGTGCTACTTTGACTTTTGGCCAATGCAGTAAGTGACTAATATCATCAATAACGTTACTTGTTTAGCACAAAAGTTCGTAACATACAATAACTTACAAACAAAATCTTACCTATGAAACGTTATGTCTATATGCTTTGTTTGCTCGTTACTACACCCGTACGCAGCGCAAAAGTCCAGCATCTCCAGATTGGCTTTAGTCTTCTTGAATAAGTGCATTTGAATGACTTGTCCTGGGAGCACAGTGCAAATGTGGCGGCGGTATTCACGCACGCTCAGAGTTCATATGCGATATCTAGTGCAGTGTATATATCTATGACTTATTCAAAAGAAGTAAAATCATGTCTTATTTTCTAAAGAAATTATCATATTGAAGTTGATTTATAGGGCGCCACGGTGGCGTAGTGAGTAGCACGTTCGCCTCACAGCAAGAAGGTCGCTGGTTCGAGCCCCGGCTGGGTCAGTTGGCATTTCTGTGTGGAGTTTGCATGTTCTCCTCGTGGTTGCGTCGGTTTCCTCCGGGTGCTCCGGTTTCCGCCACAAGTCCAAAGACATGTGGTATAGGTGAATTGGGTGGGCTAAATTGTCCGTAGTGTATGAGTGTGAATGTGTGTGTGTATGGATGTTTCCCAGAGATGGGTTGCGGCTGGAAGTGCATCCGCTGGGAAAAAAATATGCTGGATAAGTTGGCGGTTGATTCAGCTGTGGCGACCCTGGATTAATAATGGGACTAAGCCAACAAGAAAATGAATGAATGAAGTTGATTTATAAATACTGTAAAACAAGAGCAAATATTTGTCAAATGTACTTACAGTAAATCTTAATTTAAAACAAATCAACTTTTTTTATGTGGAAACTCAATTGAAACCAATTCAAAACAGCTTTTTGAATTTAAGACTTTTTAGACCTAATTGATTTCAGACCTATTTAAGGTCTTAAACTGCAGAAAGGTTAATTAAGATAATTTTTTTGACAAATATAAGTCCACTATTCAGAAAAATAATTATTAAAAATAAGTTAATTAATGAAAACTAAACCAAATACTTCTGAAGTCAGCTTGATTTAAAAAACAATCTGTTTTTAAGTGTAAACTAAACCAATTGGTAACACTTTATTTCGATGGTCCATTTGAGTATTAGTAGACTGTCTACTTAATATCTGTTGATATTGACATTCAACAGACATATAAGATACTTTGTTGGAACATGTTAACTTAAACTAACTATACCTACCCCTAACCCCAACCCAATCTAACAGTCTACTTATTATCTAATGAGAATTAGTTGGCATGTAAATGCAATGTAACTGAAATTCAACAAACGGGCCATCAAAATAAAGTGTGACCAACCAACTCAACAACAGCTTCATGATTTTAAGATTTTGTGTTCAGATTTAATATGACCTAAATCATAAATTAGGACTTTTTATAACTCGCAAAACCCGTTTCAATCATTTGTATGTGAGTTGACTTTCTCAAAGAGAAGAAAGGTGGTTCTGGCCATATTGGTGCACATCTTTCAAATCAAAGCAGTTTGCTGGGTTTCTGAGCCATTTTTGAAGAGATTTAGAAAAAATGAACAAAATGGGTTTTTACAAGAGGTCAATTGTAGCTCTCTGAAATGGGGTCGTGTCGGGACCACTCACCTGCGATCATGTCATCCACAGAGCTCATTTTGATCAATAGCCTCTGAATGAGGCCGACATCAGTGCTGGTCTGCAGGTTGCGGACACTCTTGCGCAGTATGGCGGTGAACATGCTCCAGATTTCCGCCTGGCATGTGACTTCACAGTGTTCCAGCAACTCCAACATGCAAATGATGGCTTCTGCATCCTGGATGATGAAGTTCATCTCCAGGTCAAACTCGCCACCGACCAGCTGGTTAAAAAATAAGGAGAAGAAGAGGAAATTAGACAGAGATTAAACTTTTAATTCATCTTTCAGTGTTTGATAGATGCTTGAGAAACTGAAGTAAGCCAATTGTGACAACAAACAGCTTAAATAAACAGAGAAATCCTGAAAAGGCAGATTTTCCGACAACAAAATCCTTTCAGTGCTCTTCCGGCAATAAACAATAAGAATCATCATTAGGGATTTATAAACACCAATCAATAATTGTGTTCTGTGGACTAAGCAAGCATGAAATTGAAGATTTCAAGGCTTGTACCAGGGCACATGGGGAGGACTTCAGGCACCTTCTTCAGAGAGCAGTGATGCACACATGTGGAAAATAGACCCCTGCTTCTTGAGGCTTATTTTACAACATTATCCAAAGTCCACAACTCCATCTAACTTGTTGGGAATTCTTGTTGGCAGACGGGAATTAACTGTCACGCCTCAGATCCCTTAGATCATTGGTTCTTGACTGCTGGGTTGCGACCAGAGGAAAAAAAGGGCTGTAGAGTTGATCTGACGGGTTGCTGGAAACAAAATTTTGAAACAAATACTGATATACTGCTAACCACATAATAGTTAGGATGGCAAAAATTTAAATAAAATATTGTCCACTTTAAACTTAAATCATTTAAACTCAATGGTATTATTCATTCATTAACTCATTAACTCATTCGTTAATTTTCCTTCAGCTTAGTCCCTTATTCATCAGGAGTCCCCACTGAAGAATAAACTGCCAACTATTCTGCTAGATGTTTTACACAGCCGATGCCCTATCAGCTGTAACCCAGTTCTGGAAAACACCCATACACTGTTGCATTCACACACACAGTCATACACTACGGCCAATTTTGTTTACCTAATTCACTTATAGTGCATGTCTTTGGACTGTGGAAACCAGAGCACCCGGAGGAAACCCACGTAAACATGAGGAGAATATGCTGAAACACAGAAATGCCAACTGGCCAAGTCAGGACTCAAACCAGAGACCTTATTCCTGTGAGGTGACAGTGCTAACTATTGAGCCACCCCCAATGGTTTTATGCAGCAAATTAATCTTTCACTTTAAAAGATCGAATAAAATGAAAATCTGGATATTACTATGACATACAGTAGCTACATAATATTAGTTCAGCACATGGAAATGACAAACGGTGAGCCTGAAACACTGGTGTTTCCATGTATTCCACACAGGGCCATTGATATGCATGCCCCTATTTCATTGGCCACAATGTTTCCTAGTGAGATTACAGCAATAATATATATATATAATGATAGTTTCATCAATTGACAGACCTATAAAAATAGATTTACTTGAAATAAGGGGCAAAATATGTCAGGAAAGAAGAATTATTTCACCTTTGCTGACATATTTATTTCCCAGTTATTTTTACACCACTATAATCAAGCTAACGGTGTAATTGTTCAACCACTTTAATTTTACTCACAGTCTCCTGTTTACTGTACTCATTTCTCAGCTGAACAGCTGATGGGCATCATGACAACCACACTTTCTTTCCAGGCATTATTTGAGGAGTGATTTGCATGGACATGTTAATGCTGTACTCTCTAACAGAGCGAAACAGCATGACGGGTGGAAGAAGAGAAAGCGATAAACACTGCCTCATCCCTGGGAAAAAAAGCATTTCATTTATAAAGCCGTCCATCAATCAGTTTCCTCAGCCTTTTATAACATCCTAATGTATGTTATTGACTGACAGTAAAGAAGACAGAAGCAATAATTATAAAGCCTACCAAATGCACAGCACGTTAAATCAATTATAATGGCATTAAAGAGGCAGTTATGCATGCTTTTGATAAAAGGAAACCTCCCACAAACACTTTAAAAGGACTGTATTGTGAGAAGAAGACAGCAGACGACACAAAGTCCCGCTATCTGCTGTACAACAATGGAGCAAATGAGTATTTATTCACCATCCAAACAAAAGAACAAGGTCTTGCTTTAATGCAAGCCTAAATGTATAATTATGACAGGAAGGTATACGCAGCAGCTGTCTGACTACATCCGAAAAACTAATTAGCATGAAGATTGTACAGGAAAAAAGTGTT
The DNA here is from genome assembly GCA_903798035.1 of Danio albolineatus. NCBI lineage: Eukaryota > Metazoa > Chordata > Actinopteri > Cypriniformes > Danionidae > Danio > Danio albolineatus. The sequence continues at coordinate 12,735,413 of CAIGQQ010004837.1, read as the reverse complement.
TCTCTGAAGTCTCAGCTGAAAACACAACTGGCCCAAAAACTGAACCCTGAGGCACAGCAGTAATAGTTTTGCTTATTTAAAAAAGTTTTATGCTTAGGAGTTTTGTGCTTATGTATATAAAAGGCTAAACAAAAACAAAAAACTGGAAAGTTTGACAGTTACTATGAATGTTTTTGAGCCTTGCCAAAATCGGTTTACTGGGTTTGATTTAAGGACACGATTTTTTAAGGTGCACATTCAGTATTGTCAATGTTGGGCAAAAATCTCAATATTTCAATATACATGTTAGGGCAGGGGCATTACGGTGGCACAGTGGGTAGCACGATTGCCTCACAGCAAGAAGGTCGCTGGTTCGAGCCATGGCTGGGTCAGTTGGCATTTCTGTGTGGAGTTTCCCCCACAAGTCCAAAGACGTGCGGTATAGGTGAATTGGGTAAGCTAAATTTTCTGTAGTGTATGTGTGTGAATGAGTGTCTATGAATGTTTCTCAGAGATCGGTTGCAACTGGAAGGGCATGCGCTGCGTAAAACATATGCTGGATAAGTTGGCGGTTCATTCCACTGTGGTGACCCCAAATTAATAAAGGGACTAAGCCACAAAGAAAATGAATGAATATTAGGGCTGCATGATATTGGAAATTTGTGATTTTTAATTATTCTGCAATATATTTTGTGATATACTGTATCTATACGATTAATTGACTAGAACTATTTGGAAAGAGTTTAGTCACACTTCAATTTAAGGTTCACTTCTCGCTATTAGCGATCCAATTACTGTGACTTTTGCTTCAATAAGGTCCTAATGTGCTTTTTAATAATAAAAATAAAGGTACTTTAGGTATTGGGTGTAATGTAGAATAAGATCATGCAGAATATGTAGTTTATAAGTATTAAGAAAGCAGCCAATGTTTCAATAACATGCATGCTAATAAGCAACTATAGCTAATAGTTAGAATTTGTCTCTAAGGTGTTATCAAATGTATTAATTTTGATTGACTGGGATGAGGGCGCCACGGGGGCATAGTGGGTAGCACGATCGCCTTACAGCAAGAAGGTCGCTGGTTCCTCTGGGTGCTCTGGTTTCCCCCACAAGTCCAAAGACATGCGCTATAGGTAAATTGGGTAGGGTAAATTGTCCGTAGTGTATAATTGTGAATGAGTGTGTATGGATGTTTCCCAGAGATGGGTTGCAGCTGGAAGGGCATCCGCTGCGTAAAACATTCTGGATAATTTGGCGGTTCATTTTGCTGTGGCGATCCCAGATTAATAAAAGGACTAAGCCGAAAAGAAAATGAATGAATCATATAAATCTCAGAACATACTGTGTTTCTAAAGGGGTAAATGACTTGAATTTTTTACCAGATGTTGATAACAAGCAAAGAAATACATATATGCAAAGAAAACAAGTCTAAATAGTTTACAAATGAAGTTATGTGTAATAAAATGAAATGACACTGGAAAAAGAATTGAACCCATGACGAAAGGAAGGTGTAAAAAGGCAGTGAAAGCCCAGAGAGCAGCTGAAATCTCTCAGAAGTTATTCAGCAACGCTCTGTCCTTCATCAGTGTAAATATATAGTCCCACTCACAAGTTTAGATTATTTAAATTTTCTTGTAATCTAAGGGTAATTGAGGATTTGTTTGTTTGAAGATCTTTACTTTAAAAAGTACAGTGCTGTAAATGAAAATGTTTAAAATTTGAGGAGCAAAGAAAAATTTTCAATTCCCTTTCAGTCATAGACAATATTCTACACTCAATATACATTCACTCAACAAAACACTGTTGCTATATGCAAACATTTGGGTTTGTCCATATTTGACACAATGATAAAACAACCCAGCACCAATGCTTGCATTGCACTAATGTTTTATCGCATGAGAATCTGGCCAGAATTACGCTACAATAAATTTAACCTGATGATTATTTTAATAATTAAAAAGGAAAGCAATTTACTTACAAAAGAGAATTCAAACCACAGACAAATTCACATCTCTTGTTATTTGCTGGTCAAAACCATATAACAAACTTTAATAATGAAGCTGATTTATTTAAAATATGATATTTTTATCATTTTCTAAAAAAAAATCAGTAGGATTGGACAAGGTTTAACAAAGTCTAGACATTTTTATTTTTTATGTGACCATTTGATATATTCAGTATATAAATTGATCAATATGAACAGCACTGAACATCACCAAATTATCAGGGAATTTAGTCCAGTCTGTTTTAATCAAACTTAATTTGATTTCCAATCTGCAATTAACAATGTCCCACGATCATTCAAGCAAAAAGCAGTCTCTGTCCTCTAATAAGACATGCATAGATTTATTTCTGTTTTAAAGAAAACTCAGTGAAGTGTAACAGCATATCAATGAGACTCCACAGACGCTTTCATTCCTACATTACACAGAACTGCAGTCACAGAATCAAGTAGAGAATCATAAAAAACTAATTCACTTTTAATGGCTAAAATCAATCTTCTGAATAAGTAAAAATATCCAATTGTCACACGCCGCCGCTTTTTCTTTAAGAAAGAATTGGATATTTCCTTCCTTCCAATGTGTGCACTGCATTTGTCTAGCACCAAGGGCTTGTGTCGAGTTAAGGTGACAATGAGACTAAGCAGAACATTGCGATTTTCTTACATGAACATTTGTGGTGGTGTTTTAGGTAAGATACTTGGTAACACTTTACTTAAGGGGTGTTAACACTCAAATAAAAAAAAATATATATATATATATATATATATTTATGATAAAATAAAAATAATATATTCATAACAGTGTTATAAAAATATGTTACAGAGTACTGACATTTAATAACACTTTAACGACATTTTCAATCTGTACTACTGTAGGTCAGAATATCAATGATCCTTTTAGAAAATTACATTGAAAATCACTTGAAGTGTAATGATACTTTTACTGAAAAATTGTAATGAAAAAAATCAATTTGTTCCACTAAAAAGTGACCAAAAAAAATGTATGTTAATTAAAATTGCCTCATGACAGTAATGTTTATGACAGATTTATGACATGTTATGTTGTCTTGGTATTGTCAAGACAAAGACTCTTATTATTGTTATTCATTCATTTTCCTTTAACTTAGTTCCTTATTTATCAGGCGTTTGCCACAGTGGAATGAACCGCCAACTGGCATTTGTTTTACGCAGCGGATGCCCTTCTAGCCACAACCCATTACTGGGAATACTTTGTCAAGTTGTCATATAAAGACATTTCAAACAATGTCATCTTCGCATTCAAAATGACTTATCTGAGCGAATGACAATTGATGATTTATGCAGTTGTCATAAACATAGATAAAAAATCTCCTTCATATGCATGACATGTCTTGTCATGATTATAAAGATGTCATGAGAGTCTTATGAACACACATGCAAGTAAAGTGTAGGCATGGGACGATAATCGTTTTCAAGGTATACTGCGGTTTGGAAAAGTCCAAATGTTCTGCTGTACCGTTCCTAAGATATGTGTAAGGTTTTTTATTTATGTTTTTTTAAGGACAACAGTATTACCAGCTGAAAAGATGAAAAAGAAAAATGCCGCTTTAAATTATAAAGAAATTAGTTTTTTTTTTAACTATCGAAGACAGCAGAAGTCAATGATTCACTTGAATTATTCAGCCTGACATGCTTACTGTTCTGGAATATCATTAATGTTTCTCAAAATAAAATATTTTGTGTACAAACGAGAAAAATAGTGTTTTATTTTATTTATTTTTTATTTTTTTAACCCAAACATGAAAAATAATATTTTTTTTAAATCACAGTACCGTAAAACTGTGAACCCGTGATATTTTTATTCAAGGTTATCATACCATCAGAATCTTATACCGAATCTTAAAGTGTTACCAGTGCAGGTGAATAGGGTAAAAAAATATAGTTATTATATACAGTAATACTGTTATTTGTAATAGTTATTACCATAATTCCCCATTCATTTGTGAATTACAAACAATCTTTGTAGTTTTCTAAAATGTTATGTTTTAATATGCAAACAAGACATTACCTAATGAAATATGCAAAAAAAAATCTAACCCAAATACCAACATTAGATAAGTTCAGACTTAGATAAAAGTCTAAAAATAAGTCAAATATTCAATAATGTCATTTTCAAAAAATGTTCTGATTTTATTTTTTAAAATTAATTAATTACATTTATTTATTATTTCCAATTTTTGAATCAAATGTTTGTTTGTTTTTTAACAGAAGAGATTTGGGGAATCCCTTTACTCCATAATTCAGAAAATATTGATTAAAGCCAGAAAGAAAAAAAGTCACAATATTTTGTAGAATAACATGTTATTATTCATTCATTCATTTTTCCTTGGCTTAGTCCCTTCATTAATCTGGGGTTGTGACAGCAGAATGAACAACCAACTCCCAGCTGCAACCCATAACTGGAAAACATCACACTTATTCACACACATCCACTACGGAAAATCTAGCTAACCCAATTTATCTGTACCACATGTCTTTGGACTTGTGGGGAAAACCGGAGCCCCTGGAGGAAACCCACGTGAACACGGGGAGAACATGCAAACTCCACACAGAAATGCCAACTGACCCAGCTGAGACTCGAACCAGCGACGTTCTTGCTGTGAGGCGATCGTGCTACCCGCTGCACCCCCATTACACCCCACTTTTAAGAGTATACTTTAATTAAAATAGTCATTCATTCATTCATCTCCTTCCTTCCTTACTTCATTTCAGCTTAGTCCCTTTATTAATATGGAGTCGCCACAGCAGAATGAACCACCAACTTATCCAGCATACGTTTTACGCAGCGGATGCCATTCCAGCTGCATCCCATCAATGGGAAACATCCGTATACACTCATTCACACACATACACTATAGACAATGTTAGCTTACCCAATTCACCTGTACCACATGTCTTTGGACTTGTGGGGGAAACAGGAGCACCCGGAGGAAACCCACGCCAACAAGGGGAGAACATGCAAACTCCACACAGAAATGCCAACTGACCCAACCAAGGCTCAAATCAATGACCTTCTTGCTGTGAGGCCATCGTGCTACCCACTGCATCACCGCATTGCCCCTAATTAAAATATGCAGACACAAACTGAAAAAGAGCAACTAAAGGGTATTTTGGGATGGGTTTGGTTTTCATAATAAGCTCAACAACAGCAAAAAACACCAAGAAAACCCAAAAGAAAACTGAAAATGAAAAATCTCTGTAGTGTCTCATCTTTATTTCTAAACTTGTGAAACACATCCTTCCACATCTTCACTTTTAATAAGTTATATTCCACACAGCACACATAATGCCAGAAAGCAGTTCAAAAAGTTTCAGCACATTGCCAGACAAGACCTGCCCGTTTCACACAGCCTCTGCTTTAATCACAGAGCTCGTCACAGTCTGAAGTGAGGTGTTTAATTGCATGCTCAGATCCCAGGAGTAATTTGCATCCATTGTGCGACAAGAGGTAAATGAAGGCGCAAAAATCAAAGATTAAACACTTGTGGTAACATAAAGCACTCCCTCTCAGGCCGAACAGGAATCACTCACGGCGAACAGTTAATCTTTGTTCATTTGCATTGAGTTTCTGTGTCTAGATTACAGCCCGAGCGTCGCTACAGCTCAAAACACTCACCTCAAACGCCTTGTTGCTAAGTGAAATACTTTAATGAGACAGCGATTTGTTTCAAGTGCAGAAACATTACTGTTATCTGTGCTTGAATGACCTTTATAGCCTTTTCGTTTCGTTTTTGGCTGAATTTTTTTATGCTACAGTTTTACAGCACAACTCTTCTGTCGTCTGCTCACCTAGACTGTAATACAGTACATAAACAAACATGATTAAAATAATTTATCTTTCAGAAATTGTGTACTGATTTTCTTATTACAAATATTGAAATATACGACATTGACTTTATGGTGGCTCAGTGGTTAGCACTGTCGCCTCACATTAAGAACGTTCTTTCGGTGTTCAGGTGAGTTTCCTCCGGGTGTTCCCGCTTCCCCCACAGTCCAAAGACATGCGGTGCACTTAATTGGCCTTATTGTATGAGTGTGCATGAATGAGAGAGTGTATGGGTGTTTCCCAGTACTGCGACGTAGCTGGAAGGGCATTCGCTCCATAAAACATATGCTGGAATAGTTTGCGGTTCATTCCACTCTGGCGACCTCTGATAAATAATGTAGTAAGCCGAAGGAAAATGAATGAATGAATGGTTATTTTCTTTAAACAAATGTAGATAGGCAGGATGTAATACTAAATATTTTGGTGATGGAATGGACTTCTCTTTCACAACAATTTACTTTAATAAATATAGCAGCAGACTTAATGGTAAAAGTATTTATTATTTACTTTAGAAAAAACAAATACTATGGAATTCAATGGTTACCAGTTTTCAGTTTTCTTCAAAACAAATATAGCAGCCAACTTAATGGAAAAAGTCAAGTCATTCATCCATTCATTTTCTTTTCGGCTTAGTCCCTTTATTGATCTGGGGTCGCCACAGCGGAATGAACCGCCAACTTATACAGCATTTGTTTTACGCAGCGGATGCCCTTCCAGCTGCAACCCATCTCTGGTAAACATCCATACACACTCATTCACACTCAGGCCCCGTTTACACTAGTGCGTTTTCGTTTTAAAACGCATAAGTTATGCTATGGTTACGCCATTGGGGCTTTTGGGTTATTGCGTAACCTGCGTAAAGTATTCATAGTGCTTCAGTTTTTCCACATTTTTTTTATGTTACTGCCTAATTCCAAGATGGATTAAATTTATTTATATCCTCAAAGTTCTACACACAATACCCTATAATGACAATGTGAAATTTGCAACAATTTCAAAAAATCTTTTTTTTTTACATTGTCATTATGAGGTATTGTTAATTTTGAGGAAATAAATGAATTTAATCCATTTTGGAATAAGGCTGTAACATAAAAGAAATGTGGAAAAGGTGAAGCGCTATGAATACATTCAGGATGCACTTTTTTATATTCTTATATTTATTTTTTTCTTCTTTCTTTCCTTAAAAAGAAATAAAAAACAGTCTAAAAAACAAACGTAGATAAAATATAGAATAGTTCAAAGCTATCCATAAGCAGAAAAATTGAGAATATATTATAGAAGGTTATATTTCAATGTCCAATGTATTTTTTTTTCATAATAATAGAAAATAGAACAGAAAGTGTTAGCAACAGAAGGTCAAGTGTTGGGAAAAAAAAACACCTTTAGCCATTTTTGAGAATGACTAAAGACTCTGACAACATTATAAATATCCTTGCTGAGATATTATCATTGAAAATGACTCACCCTGTGAATGAGTTTATTTGGTCAACTTAGGAATTGAAAAAAATGGATTTAAATGAATAGTTCACACAAAAATGAAACTTTACTCACTGTTCACTCACCCTGAAGTGGTTCCAAATTTCAAACCTTCATTAGTTTCTTTCTTTTGTTGAACATAAAATTATATTTTGAAGAAAGTTAAAAACTTGTAGCCTTTGACTTTTTTAGAAGAAAAAACAAATACCATGGAACTCAATGGTTGCTAGTTTTCAGTCTTCAAAACATCTTCTTTTGTGTGTAACAGAAGAAGGAAACTCTTAATTCTAGTCTAAATAATGACAGCACTTTTATTTTTGGGTGAACTATCCCTTTAAACACAGTGTCAATGGAAAGTTTTAGTTTGTTGCTTCCGTTTCTCCCCTAAAACAGCTAGAAATGCTGAGCCAGGAAATGAGGTGAATTTCAGCAGAACCGCTCAATCAGAAGCCTGCTGATTTGGCACCCAAAGAAAAAAAACGAAACAGAAGAGAGAAAGGTAATTAAACATTATGGTAAGGACATTTATGAGCCAACATTAGAGTTTTACGAGCTTTGCTCAAATGATTAGACTTTTTAAGAAGCTCATATAAAGGCCACATTGGCAGGTGGACTTCCTAGTGGAGATACTGTATAATTTTAGTGTACATTTGGCAAATGCTGAATTAATAACTGTATAAAGTGCAACCAAGTCTGTCAGAGTGAAATGATAAAATATAGATGATTAAAGAACAAAGACAAGTCACTGACCTTATAGTGGATTTGCTTTAAAATAACATCACACAGCTACTAAAAACACAAACCCAATGCTAAAATCAATTTGTCACTCAATCATCTAGTGGATGACCAATTTGTACTGTAGGAGAGTTCACCCAAAGGAGAAAATGTGGTCATCATTTACTCATCTTGATGTTATTTAATGTCTGCATGGCCTTACTTCCTTTTCTGGAGCACAAAGGAGAACATTTGCTTGAGCTTGTCAATATAAAGCTAGTGCAAAGCAACCACTATTAAGCTTTTAAAAAGGGTCACAGAAGGGACACATGTTGTACATAGTTTTGGGGTTTTTCAAATTAATGAGAAATAATTCAAAAATATTAAATGATTAAACAAAAATCCTGGCCTCTGTTATTGGTTTTCTGTTTATGAAACTCTCTTAGCTCCACAGTACACTTCAGCCTACCCAGTTAAAGGAACACTCCACTTTTTCAGGGGAATTTTGCATTTTTCAACCCTATAGAGTTGAACAATTGAGTTTTACCATTTTTGAATCTATTCAGCCGATCTCTGGGTCTGGCAGGAGCACTTAGCTTAGCTTAGCATAAATAATTGAACTGGACTAGACCGTTAGCATCTCACAAAAAAAAAAAAAAAATCTTTAAGGCTGTGGGTAGTACTGTTGCTTCACAGCAAGAAGGTCACTGGTTCAAGCCTTGGATGGGTCAGGTTGGTATTTCTGTGTGGAGTTTGGATGTTCCCCTCGTGTTCGTATGGGTTTCCCTCACAATCCAAAGACATGCGCTATGGGTGAATTGGACAAGCTAAATTGTCTGTATGCGTGTGTGAATGAGAGTGTATTGGTGTTTCCCAGTGCTGGGTTGCAGCTGGGAGGGCATCCAGTCATTTAAAGTTCATTTAAAGATAAAAATCATAATGTGCAAAAACAAACATAATATTCAATGGCTGAAAATCTTGAAAAAAATGTATTTCTTCACTCAGATGAAAATCTCCAGATCAGTTGTCATGACTGTTAGAATAACATATGAAAGGCAGTGAGTAAATGGTCGCATAACTGTAAGATACTTTTTCTGTCTTGTTTTTCAGAACAAACATCAAACAAAAAAAGATTAGGCTACTTTTTTTCTATTATCAATCTCCAGCCCTTGGCTGCCTCCCATAACCAACAGACATGAAGGAAGCAGATCTCACGTAACGTCTGTGAGAAATACTACAGTAAGAAATGTACCAATGATTGTTTGATGTGTTTGTTGTGGAGTTGCAACGATGAGTCACACAAAATGTTGTTACAAAGTTCACACACACACACACACACACACACACACACACGCACACACGCACACGCACACATGCGCACACGCGCACACACACACACAGTCAGCGCGTGCGCGTTTAGCTTTGTATTGTTTTTGCGGGGCAAATTTGACAGGATACAGGTTAATATCCACTGCTGTATGGACATCCGTTGTGTTAATGTATAAAATAAACCAGATTTAACATCCACAAACCGGGATTGAAAAGTCTTCTTTTATAATTGACACACGGCTGATGAAGTAAATTGCTGTAGTTCATTTCAAACGTGTTTTAAACACGTGTTAATCTTGTAAAAATCACTTTTGATCACATTTGATGATGATTGATGATCCTAGCGAACTGAACAGATCTTTTAATCCCGGTTGCTTTGTGCACGTCCTGTCTTGTTGAAATGATTATATGCGTTACGGAGACATGTTAATACAAAGCTGTCAATCCTTTCGGTGGGCGTAGAAACCGCACTCCTACATCAAGTTACGGTCGGCCTCAAAATGGGAGGCGTTTGAATGCTATTTTAACGTCAGGAGAAAAAAAAAAGAAGACTAATTGTCTTTATATCACCCCGATATGACTGTGGACACACTATACCTGCACACAGTTCTGTCCAAACAGCTTACAAAAGATGATTTTCACTATAGGTGCCGTTTAAAGTTTTTTTTTTTTTTTTGTAGAAAACAAGTTCATAGCTGTCCGATATGACCCCCTCCAGACACTCGAGTGACATCAATCCGAAAGTTGTGGTATTCTTTTTGAATCACCTTGTATATTGTCGAATGTACATTTCTCAGAGACAAAACATGCGATATAATTAATAACACAGTATGTTTAAAGTGTTACCTGAATCTGCAGTACTTACTGGTGCCAATGCACTCAAATATTAGGCTGTAGCCCTAAAATAGGCCAGTGCACTCATTTATTAGAGTTGGGTTTTTTGCAACAAACAAAACAGATAAGTCTATCGTTTCGGAGGAAAGTACATTTTGTTATGGCTTTTTTATTATGAGATTATTTTGTTTGTGAACTAACCCTTTAAATGACAAATGTAAAACTTCCAATTCCATTCGCTTTCCTTTTATAATTCGCAATCAGAAAACGCAACAAAAAGTCTTTGTTCAGTTATCTACACTTTTCTCTTCAGAAAAAAGCATGAAAGGCACATCTATTTGGGCAGTTTTTTTTTAAACAAGCAAAACTCTTTGACTCTAAATTATTCGCTCATATCAGTGAATAACTGTGGCACTTTCAATTTCAGCCATTCAGGAACACGTTTTTTTACACAGCTTTTACAATGCAGTAATCAAACCCAAGAGCACATGCTAGAATGAGAGCGTGTCATAAACCTCCAGCTACATGTACCGCAGCACACAGAGAGCTTGTCTGTACACAAAAGCAGTTGCCCGTGACAACATTCCGAGACACTTCAAAGTAGTGTTTGGCACAGTGAAAACATTCAATTGGCATGCAAATAATGAACTGCCTCAAAACATGTATTCGCAAACGTGCAGTATGTCATTTAAAGTCTACGCATTGTCTGCAGATTGTTAGGATTCTAGACTCAAGGGAAGCCGTAGAGGTTCTCCTGATGGTTTGCAAGCTTAACATTTCTCTGTAAACAGCTGAGAGAGAAATCACATGTGTATTGGTATATTACATCTGTCAAACTGTGTTTTTGGATATGAAGACACAACACCACTATTGCAAGCTGCTAACTTCAGCAAGTCTCATCCCCATGTGTGGGAATTATTTAAATTGAGGGTGAAATAAATGCTGAAATAAGTTCAGAAACTAGATTTTAGAGTGATTTTGTGCATCTTTTTTATTCCAAACTGAGATTTAATAGCAAAATCGTAAACTGTTATAAGCTTTTTAAAGCGATAGTTCACCCAAAGTGAAAATGCTGCCATCATTTAATCATCCTTTACTTGTTTCAAACCTTAATAACTTTTGTTCTTCTGTTCAACACAAAAGAAGATATTTTGAAAAATGCTGAAAACCTGTAACCACTGACTTCAATACTATGGAAGTCAGTGGTTTGTTTGGTTACTTTGTTTTATCTTTTGCCAAAATATCTTCTTCGAATATCAACAGAATAAAGAATATCATAAATGTTTGAAACCACTTGAGGATGAGTAAATAAATATTCATTTGTTTGGTAAACTATCCCTTTTAAAGATTTGTAATAAAATCCGGAATCCTTTTACTGCTTGGGTCTGTATTATTGACATTATTTATGCAAACAGAAAGAAAACCAGTCAGCATTTAATTGAGTAATGTTTTTAATGTGTGGCAGCTGTGGATAATTATGAACTCTTAGCCACTAATTATTGCAATTTTCCTTTTATTGAGTATTTATAAGTTCTGTTTATTTTGTTTGTGTGGTAGTCGGAAACTATATCCACACAGATTGCAGTCTCAGAAGCACCGAGCGCTCTGCTTTTTTCATTTCCACAGCAAATTACCTAGCAGGCTTGAGACCTGTGTTTAGGTTCACCATAATCACAAGATTCGTGAGATTCAAGACAAAAATGAGGAAGATTCCTGTGGTAATTGGAAACTGTGATGGCTCACATCCTAACAGACTGAATTGGTTGTGATTTAATCTAAAGTAAAATCAAAAATAGTTTAAAAAATTCTTTATAAATTAACTCATTCTTGTGTCAAGCTAAAATCTAAACTACCATTTCAACACTTGAGTGGTTATATAAAACTTAATGTCTTTCAAAACGTAATTAATTTGTCTGATGGCAAAACAGAATAGTCTTTTTTTTCCCATTCTTTCATTCATTTATTTTCTTTTCGGCTTAGTCCCTTTATTAATTTGGGCTCACCACAGCGGACTGAACCATCAACTTATCCAGCATATGTTCCAGCATATCCAGCTGCAACCCATCACTGGGAAACATCCATACACACTCATTCACACACACACACACACACACACACACACACACTACGGACAATTTAGCTTAACTAATTCACCAAGACCATGTCATTGAACTTGTGGGGGAAACTGGAGCACCCAGAGGAAACCCAAACGAACACAGTGAGAATTATTTTTTTATTTTTTTAAATTTAATTTAATAATTTAATTTAATTTAATTTAATTTAATTTAATTTAATTTAATTTAATTTAATTTAATTTAATTTAATTTAATTTAATTTAATTTTATTTTATTTTATTTTATTTTATTTTATTTTATTTTATTTTATTTTATTTTATCTTATTTTAGGAAAATGACATTGTCAACTTACTACCTTCTTTCTGATTAAAAATGTTCATTAAAATATTTTTTTTAATAAAAACATTAATGTAGAGTCAAGATTTTCCTAAAAATATATTTTCATTTTTGTGTCAAGCTAAAACTAGATTACCATTTCAACACTTAGGTGGGTATATATAATTTTATGTTTTTTTAAATGTATTTTATTTTATTTTATTTTATTTTATTTTATTTTATTTTGTTTTGTTTTGTTTTGTTTTGTTTTGTTTTGTTTTGTTTTGTTTTGTTTTGTTTTGTTTTGTTTTGTTTTGTTTTGTTTTGTTTTATTTTATTTTATTTTATTTTATTTTATTTTATTTTATTTTATTTTATTTTATTCATTATTGCTGCCATTTTCATCCATACTGTCTTCTGATTCATGAAACAAAAAAAAGATATATATATTGTAAAAAAATTTCAAGGTTTACTAGTAGAGTATGCAATTTGTTATTAACCAATTTTCTATGCCTTTAATTGTCCCAGAAACACTAAAACCCATGATTGTGTTTACTCTAAGCTTCAAAGTGAAAATGGATGTCACAGCCTCAATTCATCTGCAAATGAATCAGCTGATATGCAATTTCACAGTCACCATCAGCATTTGCACACCTATGAGAGCCATTAAAAATGACCACTACATAATAAAGATTGGCCATTAAGAAGCATTAAGCGTCTCTGATAAGTAACTGATATTCACCTGCATGCATAATTGATCAGATGCGGGTTCACGAAATGTTCATACGAGTTCATGACTGTTAACTTAACAGCTTTGACCACACACCCTATGAAATAATCCACTCAAGTACTGATATTTAAAGACGATGCAGACATGACTGGAGCAAAGAGTTTATGATTAGCAAACCCAACCTTTAGAGGTGCTTAAATAAGGCCTTTCTATGGCAACCAGCCAGTAATATGCGCTTTCTCACGGACAGAAAAAAAATCACAAATGAGGTCCCTTTAATATCTCAATTTTGTTTCAACGATGTTATGCTGATGGCTCATGCTTTGTAGATTTTTCCTCTCTTGAGTTTCAAAATGTGCTCTAATGTGCAAAGACATCAAAGTCTACAATCACAAGTCAGATGCACATCAAATGATCTGCGCTATTACGTATGTTCACAGGCATTTTTATGTCTGTACTTCTTATTCATCCACATTTAATATGTCTATGTTATAGCTGCATGATACTGGGAAAAATGGACAGTGTGGCGCTTCATGTTTCTGCTATATACACTACAATATCAAAATCCTTGTGTGCTGTTGGGGATTTATCCACTCTGGGGTGATTTTGACTCTGTGTTTTAGCAAATGGAATGATTTTTAGTGAGGAAAATGCTTTGACAACTTAAAAAAACTCAACAACACACTGTGGGTTATGTTTGTGGCTGTTCTGGCCCATAATTACTCTATAATCTGCTGTTTTACTCCAAAGAACTCCATATAAAAGCCAGACACCTTTTTGCACAGGCCCATCTAAAGGGTTAATGGTGCCAACTGATGCTTAATAGTAAATATTACATATTGTACCTCTTCTCAACTGGGAAAAACACCAACAATCACGAACGCATGATTATATTGTGGCTATGCAATCATTAAATGTGGTTATAATAGAAGTCAATGGGGCAAAAATAGCCGCCAACATAATGAAAGGGTAGTAAATTTGAACAATACACAAGGGTTAATGTCTGTCCGTTTGATATTTCAACTTTATTAAGATGAGAAATATATAATGAATGAATCCTTTACAGTTTAGCATAAATGCATCAATTTTAAAAGGAACATTCAACTGTGTTACTGGAACTCATTTTTTTAAACCACTAACAGAGTTGATGATAACAGAGTTTCTGCCATTATTTGGTCACTTTAGCTGAAGATGCTAAGCTCAAATCAGATACCACATGGCATTTCTAAAACAGAATTCTATATATTTTATGCATTAACGTTATTAAAAGACAATGAGAAATTCATTCATATATCACTATTACATAGCTGACAAGTGAAGCTTATTCATAAATACATTTCGAGAGGATCAGGTGCTTATGATTATTCCCAGCTGTTACAGCTTCAGCTAATGACAGATAATCCAATCATACGATTCCTAACTCTCTATAAATAACCAAAGTTTTCTTATCTCAACATCTTCGTCTTGAAGAACCACCCACCCACTTCTACTTTTCCTCCTTTCAGATGGGCGACACGGCGGCCCAGTGACTAGCACTGTGGCCTCACAGCAAGAATGCCTCTGGTTAAGTCCCTACTAAATCAGGTGGCATTTCTGTGCGGAGTTTCGATTGTTCTCCCCGTGCTCACGTGGGTTTTCCCCGGGCTCTCCGGTTTCCTCCCACGGTGCAAATAACAAGCACAAAGTTACTTGAAAGCACAATTGATATCATAGTCAAGCTCTTAACGAATACACCTCACCTCAGTTCGCCACTAGCTGGAAATAAGCCGAGGGGGAGTTCATTGAGATCTACCTGAGCTCAACCTCTCCTCTCGCCCTGCAAATGGGAGGGAGCCTAGGGCTTGAGGATCTAATGAGCTCAGGGCTCTCTCCCGGGACAGCATGCCAAACAAGCTTTATTATCAATCATCAGGTAAGTGTGAATTTCCCAGAGATGGGTTGTGGCTGGAAGGGCATCCGCTGCGTAAAACAAATGCCGGATAAGTTGTCGGTTCATTCCGCTGTGGCGACCCCGGATTAATAAAGGGACTAAGCCGAAAAGAAAATGAATGAATGAATGAGGTAAGTGTGAACTCTTGAAATAAGTAATCGATGTTTAGGCTCCGTCTGAAATCGCCTACTATTCAATAGGTACTGCATTTGAATTTACAACTCGACAGTTAGAAAAGTAAGTTCTATCCGCTTGTTAAGTCATAACGTATCGGTGACGTAAGGAATACTCTTTAAGGGTCAAAGCAGCTACTCATTTGAATTGAGAAAATATTTGTTTATGGCCACTTTTTAGTCATATCGCATATTAAAGTGAAATTTATATAAAATCACGGTGTACTACACATCAGTCTCTGTGCTTGCTGCATCATAAACACCAACATATACCCTTTATATACTGTATAGCTGTCACGATCTGAAGAAGGAGGTAGAGTCAGTCGTACAAAAGTAAGTCTTTTATTTACATACTAATGAACAGACAGTAAATGATGAAGGCATTGAGGGGATGAGGAAGAAGGCTGGGGATCCAGGCAGGAGAGTGAGACAAGTTTTTGAATACTATGGACTCGGACATTCTACTCAGCTCGCATACTGTTTTTAACATACTATATAGTATGGAAGTATGCGATTTCAGACAATTCAGACATAAATTTTTGGAAACAGTTTATTCCAGTCCAAGTTTTTAATCAATGCTTTTTTATCAATGCCACAGATTATTATGCATTTTATACCCCATGCAACAGAGGTGACCAGAATGTAGGGACAGACACAAAATGCTTTTTAGGATAAATAATTGTAAATAATACAGAAAATTGATGTTTGATACATAAATATATTCATTCGTTCATTTTCCTTCAGCTTAGTCCCTTAATACATCAGGGGTCACCACAGCGGAATGAACTGCCTGTTTATCCGGCATATGCTCTACACATGCCCTTCCAGCTGCAAACCAGTACTGGAGAAACACCCCCACACACTCATTCACACTCATACACTACGGCCAATTTAGTTTATTCAATACAGTACAGTACAATACAGTATACAGTATAGCGAATGTCTTTGGACTTTAGGGGAAACCAGAGCACCCAGAGGAAACCCACGTGAACACGAGAAGAACATGCAAACTCCACACAGAAATGCCAACTGGGACTAGAACCAGCGACCTTCTTGCTGTGAGGTCTTGCTGTGTGTGCCAATAAATTGTAAACACACAAAACAATTAGAAAATTAAACTTAACGATGTGTTGATAATTAAAGCTGAATGTAAGTTTCAGGAGACAGAGAAAGTCAAAAATAGGTACATATATGTACATTTAATATAGGATAACTGTCAATTTTATAAACGTCACATTAAAAACCTACATCAAAACCTATAAAACATATAGGCTTATACAGGTTCTTTGCGTGTGGGTATATAAGAGATGCAAATGTAGACTCTGTGAAGCTAAGATTTGTACATTTCTTATTGTGAATTTTCGAACAGAAAAACAATATTAAAAAAAGAGTTTAAAAAAAAATCCTGATTTTCTGACTAGATGCTTTGTTGCCATGGTTATGGGCAGCACAAACCAGACTTTAGCCATTTTTTCCCCAGCAGCACTTTTTCAGTATGAACACAGTGGAAATAAACAGCGCTGATGTCCTATTTACTGAGAGTTATGGTGAGAGGAGGAAGCAGGCAGCAGTGGAGATCTCTCTCCAGGGAGGAACAGGTGCTCTATCTATTTTATCATGTATACATTTGTCAGGCGGGATACCAGGAAGGTTGTGTTTGCCTGGCTCACGTTGATAAAAGCCAAAGCGCAAACCTGAAGCCTGGTTGAATTTTTTTTTGCATGCCTGAAGCCACTGTTTGATCAAATCCGGTGAAGAATAGCTCTCCAGGAACTGCCAAACCTTGCAACTACGATACCTGGAAGGCTGACATGCTGCTTTGCGTCTTCAGAGATTAAAGAAACCTTAAAAGAAAGCCTGTTTTCAGTAGAAATCAATTAGTGGGGTTGTAAAAATGACAAGTATTTTTGTTATAGGTAAATTTTACGTATTATATCTGCAAGGTATCTTTCTGCCATACAGGTGGCAATATATATATTGTACAATATATGGGTCAATGACAAATATATATATATATATTGTTCTTTAAGTAAATTATTGACTCAATATAATACTGAACCATTCAGGAATCAAATAAGTGGCACCCTTTATGAATACTGAATCATCCATTCAATCGATTTGTTCAAAATACTGAATCACAGAGGAACAATTAAAACTGATGTTATCCTGAACAATATCTTAAAATTTTTAATTGATAATTAATATATTTTAAGAGCGACACACTGGCTCAGTGGTTAGCATTGTCGCCTCATCAGTTGGCATTTCTGTGTGGAGTTTGCATATTCTCCCTGTGTGCATTAGTTTCCTCCGGGTACTCCGGTTTCCCTCACAGTCCAAAGACATGCCCTTTAGGTGATTGATATAATCTAAATTGGTTGTAGTGTATGTGTGTGAATGAGTGTGTGTGGATGTTTCCCAGTACTGAGTTGCAGCTGGAAGGGTATCTGCTGTGTAAAACATGGGCTGGGTAAGTTGGCGGGTTATTTCGCTGTGGCGACCCCTGATGAATAAAAATAACAGAAAGAAAATTAATGAATATATTAAAAGAAAAATGTTTTTCTGAATTATTTCTTTTTCCAAAAATAGCCAAGTATTCTGAAAATACACAAGAAAATTAATGAATAAATAAAAAACTTGTCATATTCTTTCTCAGTTTTCCTTATTTCACAATGAAGTGATGGTGTACAATGTTGATTATAAAGAAGTCATTTCTTAAAATTATACTTAATGAACTAAACAATATGCATTCTCTAACAGACTGTGCTATTCAATTCTGATGTTATTCTCCACAAAAAGAGTTGAAAACAAGAATAAACTCTTAAGAATATTTACTTTAAATTATAATAGACTTTCAATATTATTTATGGTAACACTTTACAATAAGGTTCATTAGTTAATGCAGTTACTAACATGAACTAATCACAAACAACACCTGTACAGCATTTATTTATCATAATTGAACATTTACTAATGCATATTAACATCCAAGCCCAGGCTTGTTAACATTAGTTAATGCACCGTGAGTTAACATGAACTAACATCAACAAATACTGTAGTAAATGTATTGTTCATTGTTTGTTCATGTTAGTAAATGCATTAACACTATCTAATGAACCTTATTGTAAAGTGTGACCTTATTTATATATACATAAAATAAATTATAATAAATATCAAATTAGTTGTTTGTGAAATGTTTAATTTTATTTAAAGTAAAAAAAAGTAAACAGTTTTGTCAACTACAAGGACCATTTTATGAAATGAGGGTAAAATACTAAAGAGGAATTAACAGATGTATTGTAGATTATGAACAAGTAGAGTCTTTGCAGGAAATTGAAGGCCCATACTTACCTATATATGCTTATATATAGCATAGGCATTCTATATACGAATAGGCCTTTAATTTATTGTAATGTATTTTAAGGCAATGCAAAAAAATATATATTAATATTTTTGCCAAACCTGAAATAATTAATTCACAAATATACTGTTATTAAGTTTACGGTTATGAACTTAATTCAGTATTATTAAAGATAAGATACCTAAAATAATAACAAGCACATGCATAAAAAATAATCAAATTATATAGCTTCTGATTTTGATCATCATCTATAAAAATTGAGTGGGTTAAAGGATGTCAAAACTCCATTTATAAATGAATACTGTTCTGTTTAGCACCTGATCTTATGGAATCGAATCTGAAAAGCAAGAGCGCGAGTAGCAAACACAGATTTCATATGACACAATCTCTCTGGAGATCGGGCTGAGGTGGAGAAAATCCGCCTGCAGCTTCTCTTCTCTCGTCTACCTTTGAACTGTCAAAACGTCACAACTATAAAGGTCAAGGTAAAGACAGACGAGGAAGGAAGAAATCAGATACACAAATGAGTTTACTGTTCCCTCTGTCCCCATTATTCTCCTCTCTGAAGCGTCCTGATGGAGTTTGGCTGTAACTGATGTAACTCACACGTAAGGAAACATTTCAAAGCACTCTTTTAAAGAAAACTGTATTTATATGTTGGTAAAGTGACTGTCTGTGATATCCTGTCTTGTTTCAGTAGTACACAAACAGCTGGATTTCCATTCTAAAGTGATGGAAATATATATTTTTTAAATATGCAAATATTAAATAATAATAATACTTCTAAATGCAAATTATCTGCTTTTCCATCAAGTTGTTGCAACGCATTAAACTGTACGCATTTTCTAATAGATTGTGGCATTAAATTCTACTGATTCATTCATTCATTTATTCATTCATTCTTTCATTTTCTTTTCAGCTTAGTACCTTTATTATTCAGGCGGAATGAACCGCTAACTTATCCAGCATACTGTATGTTATATGTAGCGGATGCCCTTCCAGCCACAACCCAACACTGGAAAACACCCATACACACTCTTTTACACTCATACACTATGGCCAATTCAGCTTATTCAGTTCACCTATAGCGCATGTCTTTGGACTGTGAGGGAAACTGGAGCACCCGGAGGAAACTCCCGCTAACACAGGGAGAACATGCAAACTCCACACATAAATGCCTACTGACCTAGCCAGGGCTCGAACCAGCGACCATCTTGCTGTGAGGCGATCTTGCTACCCACTGCGCCACCATGACACTCTAAATTCTACTGATGTGATGCTAAAAAACAGCTTGAAGAAAAACGTTTAAGAATAAACTTTCAATAGTTATTTTATTTCCCAGTACTGGGCGTCCGCTGCGTAAAACAAATGCTGGAATAGTTAGCGGTTCATTCCACTGTGGCAACCCCTAATAAATAATGGACAAAGCTGAAAGAAAATCAATAAATTAATTATATAGTTACTTTAAATTACAATAAGCTTCAATTAAACTTATTTTAAGTTGTCATCAAGTTGTTATTGTGGCTGACTGCTGTAGCAATGGTAACCTAGCAACCGACAGTAAACAAAGTAATGTCAAAGTCCGTTTAAGGCAAGTCATTTCGCCCGGCGGTCATCTTTGAAACGCCTCTCAGGCAGTATACTCGGGCATTCAGTCTAAGTGGGGAAACATCAAGTTCTTCAAAACTGTTTACCAAGCTTACAATTACATTACATATTTGGAACCACCAATAAATTTAAACAACAATCGTCTCATAAGTTTAATTTCTAAACGTCCAAATCAAACAATATCTGCATTTTTTCAGGCTGCCTGAGTGCACTCAAAAGGAAAGAAATCACAACACCAACCTCATTTGTGGCCTAGTTGCAAATTATCATCCTCTGGATAATGATCGTCGGATCATTCCCTCATAGCAAACTGACAGCAGAGCCATAGAGAGAGTTGCAATAATGAAAGTTCAAAATGCAGTAACTCGACTGGAAGGTCTAACGTCCGGTCACTAGTGAGAGGCTCCATGAGCCACCACTGCTGTCGAAAAACAACGTTCCATTGTAGTCAGTGGAGTTGTCACGACTCTCTCTCTCTCTCTCTCTCTCTCTCTCTCTGGCTTTGACTAACGGTAAGAGGGTATTAAAATACAGTTTCTATGGAAGCCCTCAGGTTAACATCAACAGAAGAACCACCACCCCAAACTTGGAAGCAATTGGTCAGACTTTCATTGAAGATTACTAAAACAATTAATTTTTTAGTGGTTTAACTTGAACAGATTGCTTATCCACCTTAAGAGTAACAACGGGAGCTTGCAAAATCTCAAATGTTTTGTCTACTGAGCTTTTAAATCAAATACGATGTCACAAATGAGCACAACATGGTTATTAGAGATAGCTAAAGCTAAAATTAACACTACTTTAGATAAAATAATCATTAAGTGATTAACAGAAAAAAATATATAAAAATAAATGATTTTTTTTTAAAAATTAGGAATACATTAAAAAAAATTGCAATACCATAATGCACCAAATGAAATAAAACATTTTTAAAAAATTTAAATGTAAAAAACAGCATGACTTAGCGGTCAAATCATATTGCTTTACTGCATAATTAACAGTTATATTGATAAATATTTACTTAATAATACAGAAAGACAAACACAAAACGTTAAACGCCAAATTAAAGTATTACCTGTATGATATACATTGCTATTTTAGTATCATTAAGACGTTATAGAATATAAAATATTGATAACAAAATGACATAAATCTCACAAACCATTATAACAAATAGTCTTATCTGGAAATTCATTCATTAATTTTCCTTCGGCTTAGTCTCTATTTCAGAGGTCACCACAGCGGTGAATGAACCACCAATTTATCCAGCATATGTTTTACGCAACAGATGCCCTTCCAGCTGCTACCCAGTACTGGGAAACATCCATACACACTCCCACACTTAGTTTATTCAATTCACCTATATTGCATGTCTTAAAACTGTGGGGGGAACCGGAGCACCAGAAGGAAACCCACGCAAACCTTCTTATTGTGAGATGAAGCACTAACCACTGAGCCATAGTGCCGCCCTAGCTGGAAAATAAAATGCTAATATATATATATATATATATATATATATAAATATGAAATCTATTTCTTCTGAACAAATGAAAGGAGCGGAAATAAAAAAGAAAGCTCACAGTAATGATCAAGGTAATGATTGCTCACTAACACATTCACAAAAGCATGTCCCCAAAGACTAAAAATGCCAAGCAGCTCAGTAAATGAACTTTATGAAAGCAGACAGTTCTTTGAGTCCACCGCTCTAAAATGTGTTCAATCTTCAGATCTTTGAGTGATTCAGACACTGACAGCACAAACACATTTAAACCCAATGCTTTTGGACTCATTTGTGGCCAGTCATCAAGCCTCGTGGTCTGCATTTCACACATTAGCCAGAGCATTATTGCAGCTTGACTGCTTTTCATAAAGAGGCCCAGCATGATATGGATGTGTGAGAGTCTCACACTTTTCTGGAGCTGTTTGTTGAGAAAGATTAAAGTGCATGCATGAAGTCATTCAGTGCGGTGCTGTAATCACACAATCACACACACGCGCACAAATCATTCATGCTCAACCTGTTGGATATAGAAAGAGAAAGACAAAAGACGCTGATGCCAAAAAGTAATTGCTGGAGGAAATACTAAAGAGACTCTAACAGAACAGAACACTAAAATATAGAATCTATATGCTGATTAGCACAACAAACAGACAAGTAAATAAACAACATAGACTCATTCTGAAAACATAGCCCTATATACATTTCTGGAGATCGCAAATTATGCAGCCAGATGTACATATGGCTGCATTTCGTCTTTAAAACAACTGAACGTCACGGAGGAGTTGTCCACGACGATAGAGTTCAAGTCCAATAAAAAACAGTTCCAGAAAGCAGGTAGGACAAAAACAGAAGCCAAAAAATGTAATAAACAAGTGAATAAGGGTATATAACAGGATGAGAATGTGGTGAAATCTGAAACCCTGGTAACAACCAGGTGAGAGCTTTTATTTATCTGGATTGCTTTTTAAAACTCAATTGGATTAAGGGAAGTTGGTGGGCGGATGGGTCAATCGGTGTTTTTGAAAACACTACTGGTTGGGTTTAGGAAAGGAGGAGGGTAGGTCAGTCGATCAGTCAGTCAGTCATTCAGTCAGTGAGTCGGCCAGTCAACAGTGGCCTATGGTCCAAGAATGAGCAGGTGCGAATGGCACTCGTGGGTGAAATTTGAGATCTCAAAAAATTTACACAGCGGCCTCTGGTGGGTTTGCGAAAAAAAAAAAAAAAAGTATTTCCAGAGGCATATTTGGTGCTCTCCAGAAATGTATACGGAGGTACGTTTTCAGAATGAGCCTGGGTTGTAAATAAAACAAAAGAGTAAAAAAATGACTGCAACTATGTTTGGAAAAAAGGTTTTGAAATTCATTTACAAGGAATTAATAAATCAACCAATCAATAAATAAGAAGAATATACTTTTATAAAAATAAAAGTAATAATGTCATGATCACCAGCGATCTAGCAGTTGCAGATCGCTGGAGAACTACAGTCTGCTACTGATATGAACTACAAATTCCATCATGCAATTTTTATTATGTTCCAGAGAAATATTTTAGGGCGCCACGGTGGCGTAGTGAGTAGGACGTTCGCCTCACAGCAAAAAGGTCGCTGGTTCGAGCCCCGGCTGGGTCAGTTGCCATTTCTGTATGGAGTTTGCATGTTCTCCCCGTGGTTGCGTGGGTTTCCTCCAGGTGCTCCGGTTTCCCCCACAGTCCAAAGACATGTGGTATAGGAGAATTGGGTAGGCTGAACTGTCCGTAGTGTATGAGTGTGAATGAGTGTCTATAGAAGTTTCCCAGAGATGGGTTGCTGCTGGAAGGGCATGCGCTGTGTAAAACATATGCTGGATAAGTTGACGACCCCAGATTAATAAAGGGACTAAGCCGAAAAGAAAATGAATGAAGATTTTTTTTTTTAAAGATACAGCTCTAGCATTTGATATTCCAGCTTCCAGAATCTCTCAGATCAGTGCTGGATTCAGCTAAAAACTCCCCAAAGAAGGAGCAGCTCCAACCAGGATAGAAGAACTGGTGGATTGTGAGTATTGTGATTGCATAGTTTCTAGCATTAACGGTACGTTGTAGCAAGGACATGAACAAGGATGTAAACAAGGGAAATGCTGTTTGGCACTGCTAACAATTTAGCTACAAACTCATATTTATACATCAAACCCTATAAACATCCAAAATCTTTAACAGTGCTGCAGTGTCTCTCTATGCAGCCGCTTTCCCTGCGTTCTACATCTCAAATAATGAACTCACAAAAGATATGTGAATGTTTCATATTATTTACACATGCTTATATGTGATGCAGTGGTGCAGTGAGTAGCCTGTTCGCCACACAGCAAGAAGATTGCTATTTCGAGCCTTGGCTGGGTCAGTTGGCATTTCTGTGTGGAATTTTCATGTTCTCCCTGCGATCGCATGGGTGTTCTCTGGGTGCTCCGGTTTCCCCCACAAGTACAAAGACATGCGTTACAGGTGAATTGGATAAGCTAAATTGTCCAGTGTATGTGTGTGAAGGAGAATGTATGGGTGTTTCCCAGTGATAGGTTGCAGCTGGAAGGGCATCCGCTGTGTAAAACATATGCTGGATAAGTTGGCGGTTCATTCCGCTGTGGCGACCCCAGATTAATAAAAGGACTAAGCCGAAAACAAAATGAATGAATGAATGCTTATATTCCGAATATATGTGAAAGACTCATGTCAGGTTTTATTTTAGAGAGCAGACGTGGGCTCAGCTGTGTCCTTCTTCATTTTCGGTCTGATTCAGGCTCAAACTGATACGGCTAACAGTTACACTGACTGACAGTACAAACCGGCAAACCACGGGCTATTAGAAGGTTGATGCTTCCTGGTGACGTGGAGCTGATCCACGAATCAAAGCACATTATGTTAGCTGACCAATCAGAGCCTCTTGAGGGCGAGCCTTTCAGAGGAACTAGTAAATATGATTGTTGTTTTCACGTTATTGAGTAGCTGTATATATTGTAAGTAAGATATCTGAACAAAATAGTGTGTTTTTTGCGAATGTAGCATGATCACACATTGTAATTTGACTGTTTTAACTCATTAATTTATCAAACAATCCAAAACCGGCAAGCATAAGCTACTTCTTTATAAAAATATATACAATCAAATCAATTAAATCAAACCAAATAATGAAAGAAAATGTTCCAATCAGCCCATTAGATGACAATGTGTTAATGTATTTCTAAAGTATACAGTGACCTGTGGTGCTTATTTCCAGTCCTGTCTCAATCATATTAAGAACGGAGAGACAATTCATAAATAACCCTCTGATAATTCACCATCAACCTCCAACAAGCCCTGCATTTGGGGAAACACAACCTAGAAATATCAGCACATGCATTCAAGGACATCCGGATGAAGTACAATCGCCTCATTCATCTCATTTCATGAAATAATATTCACACAGCCACATCCCAGCATCCCTCGGCACGATCCAGCGTCGATCCGCAAACGTGAGCTTCATATATTTCTCCGCTATCCATCAAAACAGCGACGAAGAGGCTCCGAGACGATTCCGACAGTGCAATTATTCTGATCAAACAGCAAATTATCTCATATGTGCAGAGCTCTCAGTGTTTTATCAGAGATGAACACAGCAGGTACACCTCATGCTGCCAATGTCAATGCAGGAGGAATATTGGATACTTTAATACTAAATTCAATAAAATACCTTTCAAAATATCAATACTCCATAGCATCTCTGATACTAATGGGAAATATTGACACAGCATTAACTGAAATAGCAATTTTTCTACACGTTTAATTTCTCCAGCATGACTCAATGTTAAATATATTTCTCCGACTTTACAGTATATTAAGTGGCCTCAAAGGAATAGTTCAGCCAAAAAAATAATAATAATAATAAATGACCACATAATTTACTCACCCCTGAGCCATTCTCAGTCTATTTGTCTATTCCGATGAACACAGTTTGAGTAGTTTGACATGTGTCCTGTCTCTTCCATGCTGCATAATGTTGTTGGATGGTGGCTTTTATTTTGAAGCTTCTAAAAGCACATAAATCTGTCGTCAAATTAATCCATACACGGCCATGAGGATAAAGCATATGTTTCGAACAGTGTTGGGAATAACGGCACAATAAATAAACTGCATTACTAACGGCGATACTGTTTTCACTAACGAGTAATCAAATGAATTACTGTTTCCCCCGTTGCAACACCGTTACCGTTACTGACAATAAAATGAGTGTTACTATCATTGAGAACAACGAAGCAGTTTCCATGCGAGCAGTGTCTCTCTCAGCCATAGGACCTCTCTTTCTCTGGGGTGGGTGTGTGTTCAGGGCTGGGCCGGGACACATAACCAACTAGTGATGATGATTGGTGTGTCTGTGAACGTAGTGTAACTGAGAACAAGATGATTGGCTTAAAGTATATTTTGTATCGTTTGCCAATCAGAGCCAGAATAGTGTGGATGTTCACGAACAAGCACACACACAGTCAGTAACACACAAACGACCAGAGTCAGAATGATGGCAAATCAACAAACTGGAAATATAAGCTCATACTCATGGCAAAAAGGCAAGAATGTTTATGCATCACGTAATGCCCAAAATCCCCAGGTAAAAAAAAAGAGTGAAGTAATTCTAAAATACTGAAGCACCTACGCAGGTAATAACGTGAGCTCTGCTACCAAAAGAGGAGACAAAGCTACAACGTCAAAGTTTCAAACTTAATTTTTTTCCACCTTAAACACTTATTACTCAGACAGAATTAAACAAAATCATATCTAGATATATAGCTGAGAACATGCTGTTATTGTCTCTTACATTGTCCCACAACAACATTAGAATAGTGTGGATTAGTGCACAATGTTTTCTATTTATTTTGTAGTCATTTGACAAATTATATATATATATATATATATATA